>JAHTMQ010000228.1:0-131641 GCA_019327925.1 Leucocoprinus sp. KB1807203 | reverse complement strand
TTTCCATGCATTCAAACACTTCATCCAAAATCTCAAGTCGTACAATGGGGTTAAGGAATAAATAGTATGGGAGCTTAGGTAATCAAATCATGTGACAAGATCAGGTGACCATAGAACATTCTGGAAGATCATATGACCATAGACTAGTAGTAGTACAGCTACTGTAAAATAGTATAAGTAGTAGTCTAATCCAACGAAGAACTCCATCAAGTTCTTCTTGAACATCCACCTAGGGTGATCACTAAGAGCATTCACTGCCTATTGATAACATAAGAACTCGATACCACATCTGAGCACTGTTCACCTTGAACCCTGCTCAAAATCACTTAAAGGTGCAGTTGGCTTCATACCGGTTCTACGAGTGATTTCCCCCTACCACACTTATTCTACACTCTTCCTCACTAGGGAGCACAGTGCTCTCAAGCCTCTTGGATAGCAGGCCCTAGCTGTAAAGAGAACTTCACTGTCAGTTAGGGACAGTGGATAGATGGCCTGGACAAAGCTCATATCCCTATCTGAGACCTGACCTCTATATCGAGTGGGCTCATAATTAGTTCTTCACTATCAGCTCTATGCTACCAATCCATTGTAATTGGTCTATGCAGGGAAACAATGGGAACCTCTTAAAGGCCCATTTAGCTTAGAGATTCCCTTCTTAGGGATAATATTGTTTTACCCTTCTTAGTCAGTAATCAGTTATAAGTACAGATGAAGAAGACCGCTCATCCTCCTACAAGAAAATATCACCATTACCATTGCCATCACCAATGTCTCGCCAACAACAACAGCAACAGAGAGAACACTCTTCAGTATCCACCCCACCCCAAACCAGAGAGGAGCAACTCCTCGCCATGATTGCAACCCTGTAGCAGCAGGTCAATACCATGCTCCTTCAGCAACAAGGGAGCAGAGTGGAGGTTACAAGACCTTAAGTTTTCAGTAGAAAGATGGAAGAGATGAGCACGTTCGTTAATGTGGCTTGCCTATACATCAGGATGAAGATGACAGAAGAAGCAGCAGCAACCCAGGTGGCCTGGGTATTGTCATATGTACAGGGAGGAATAGCAGAGGCATAGAAGAATAACTTGTTGGACGAGCTGGCCAAGGGAGAGTCAGAGGTGGAATCAGCAGAACAACTGTTTACAAAAATAAGGAACGACTTTGGGGAGACATTGGAGGAGGAGAGGAAGATAGAACAACTAAGAACAATTAAACAAGGAGGGAGAACCTGTAACGAATATATGCAGGAATTCAAAAAGGTTGTTAGGGGGAGCAGTTATGAGGGAAGACCTCTTATCAAAGAATTTAAACGAGGACTGAATAGAGCTATCAGGAGGAAGTTAGCCAAAGCAAAGGAACTGCCAACTACCATTAGAGAGTGGCAAGAAAGGACAGTGAGACTAGACAGAAACCAGAGATAAAGCAGGGCAGAAGAGAGAGTATTGGGGAGGAATGTGGTGCATCCAGGGGGAAATGCATAGCCAAGAGGAGGAGGATCATATAGGGGAAGAGGGGGACAAATAACATGGAGAACGGGGGGAGGATACAGAGGAGGAGGAGGAGAAAATATGTTTAATAGAGAAGGAGTTCAAATGGGTCCAAGAAGAGACCCAAATGCAATGGATATAGATAAAGGAAATGGAAGGGATAAGACTTGCTATATATGTAGAAAGTGGGGCCATATGGCCAAAAATTGTTGGGAAAGACATAAAGAAAGGGTAGTAGAAACATCACAGGAGTTGGCAAAAGAAAATGGAGGACAGTAAGCTCTTGACTGGCCTCCAATAATCTATACAGTGTATTGCACCTAGAAAAACTGGGCAATAAATCAAACTTCACCAATACAACTGAGAGAGTAAGAGACATACGGCATACACTACAGCTGCTAAGAGAAGTCTAGATGAAGGTAGGACTAGAGAAGTTGGAAAACCACAAAGGAGTAGCAGTTAAGGCATTACTAGATAATGGGGCAATGGGGCTATTTATGGATATGACCTTTGCTAAAGAAAAGGGATTTAAAATAGAAAAATTAAAAAAACCCCTGTTAGTTAGAAATGTGGATGGAACAGTCAATGCAGAGGGGGCCATAATACATCAGGTTGAATGCAATATGTTCTTCAAAGGACATGTAGAAAGGGTGAGGATGGACATATACAACTTGGAAAAGACGGAGGTGATACTAGGAATGCCATGGCTAGCAGCCCATAACCCAGAAATAGATTGGGAAAAGGGGGAGGTAAAAATGACATGTTGCCCACCTATATGTAGAAAGAGAAAGCAGAAAGAAGGAAAGAAGGAGATAAAGAAAGTAGAAAAGAATGAGGACGAAGAAATATTGAAAAGATTAGTATCCAAAAGGTTTTGGAAATGGAAGATATTTGGTAAAAGAGAGTCAGAGAGGATGCCAGTGCAAAAAATATAGGACCATGCTATAGAATTAAAGGAGGGGTTCATGCTGAAAAAGGGAAAGGTGTATTTATTGTCGAGGGAAGAAAGGGGAGAGGTACAAGCATTTGTAGAGGATCAATTGAGGAAAGGGCACATCTGTCCTTCCAAATCACCCCAAATGTTGCCAGTACACTTTGTGGCAAAAAAGGATGGCACATGGAGAATGGTGTAAGATTATCAACACGTAAATCAGTGGACAGTAAAGAATAGGTACCCCTTACCCCTTATTACAGATATACTCGATAGAGTAGGAAAGAGAAAGGTGTTTATGAAGCTAGACCTGAGGTGGGAATACAATAATATCAGGATCAAAGAGGGCAATGAATAGAAGGCAGCATTTACAATGCATATTGGAGCTTATAAACCCACAGTCATGTATTCTGGATTGACAAACTCCCCCGCCACCTTCCAGACAATGATAAACGACCTGTTCAGAGATCTCATAAACCAAGAAGATACAGCGACATTCATTGATGACATCCTGGTGGCTACAAACACTGAAGAGAGACATAATGAGTTAGTGGAGGAGGTATTAAAGAAATTGGAAGAGAATGACTTATTTGTGAAACCAGAAAAGTGTAAATGGAAAGTGAGAGAAGTAGAATTTCTGGAAGTAATAATCAGCCCAAAGGGGGTGGAAATGCAAAAGAAGAAGATGGAGGGAGTACTAAACTGGCCAGTACCCAGAAACGTCAAAGAGGTACAAAAATTTTTGGGCCTTGCCAACTACTACAGAAGGTTTATAAAGGACTTTGCTAAGATAGTAGTACTACTACATGTACTAGTCAGGAAGGAACAGAAATGGAAATAGGAGCAGGAGCAGGAGAAAGCGTTTGGGAGACTTAAGAAGGTATTCACCACAGAGCCTGTCCTAGCTATCCCAGACATCAATAGAGAAATGAGAGTAGAAGCAGACACCTTGGACTATGCAATAGGAGAAGTGTTGTCGACAAAATGTGAGAATGGGAAGTAGAGGCCAGTAGTCTTTATCTCTAAATCATTGAACACTACAGAGCAAAATTACAAAATTTATGATAAAGAGATGCTGGTAGTTATTAGGTGCCTAGAAGCATGGAGACACTATTTGGAGGGAGCAAAACTTGAATTCAAAATCTGGACAGATCACAAGAGTCTCCAGTATTTCATGACAACCCAAAAATTAAATCATAGACAAGCAAGATAGGCCTTATATCTATCATGATTTAATTTCACATTAAAACACGTTCCAGGAAAAAGCATAGAGAATGTAGACAGATTAAGCAGAAGACCAGACTGGCAGGAGGGAGTGGAGAAAGACAACAAAGACCAGAAGCTAATAAAACCAGAATGGATTAGGGGAGCAGAAACAATGATAGAGGAAGGAAATCTAAAGGAAAGAATCAAAAGGGTACAGAAAGGGAATGAAAAGGTAGTAAAAGCAGTAGAAGAGTTGAAGAGAGCAGGAATAAAGACATTGAAAGATGAAGAATGGGAAGTTGAAGATGGGATAGTGATGAGGGAAGGAAGGATATATATACCAGAAGGAGAACTCAGGGGAGAGATAATATGTCTACATTATGACACCCCAGTAGGAGGGCATAGAGGAAGGTGGAAGATAGTAGAGTTGGTCGCCAGGAATTACTGGTGGCCAGGATTAACAAAAGAGATAGGGAAATATGTAGAGGGATGCGATGTGTGTCAAAGACATAAGAATCGAAGCAAAGCACCAGCAGGAAAACTGATGCCCAATGCAATCCCAGAAAAACCATGGAGTTACATCTCAGCAGATTTCATCACCAAGCTACCACTAGCCCAGAGATATAATGCTGTCTTAGTAGTATGTGACCGCTTTAGCAAAATAGCACATTTTATAGCAACAACGGAGAAAACATCAGCAGAGAGACTTGCAAGGTTGTTTTGAGATCATATATGGAAGTTACATGGACTTCCAGAAAGCATCATATTGGATAGGGAAGTGTAGTTTGCAGTAGAAATGATGAAGGAATTGAATAACTTGCTGGGAATCCAGACAAAACTCTCAATGGCCTATCACCCTCAAACAGATGGGCAGATGGGCAGACGGAAAGGATAAACCAGGAGTTAGAGCAATATCTGAGGGTCTTTATCAATCATAGACAAGAGCAGTGGCCAGATTGGTTAGGAACGGTGGAATTTGTATATAACAACAAAATCCATATAGCAACAAAAATATCGCCATTTAAAGCAAACTATGGTCAGGACCCAAGGATGGGGTTTGAAGGAAGGAAAAAGGGGAAGTATGAAGTGGTGGGGAAATTTGTGGAAAGAATAAAGAAAATCTAGGAGGAAGCAAAAGCAGTACTAGGGAAAGCACAGGAAGAGATGAAGAAGTTTGCAAACAGAAGGTGAGGGGAGAGAGAAGAATACAAAGTAGGGGACTTAGTACTGCTAAGTACAAAAGACTTGAAATGGCAAATGAAAGAGAGGAAATCAGAGAAATTGACAGAGCATTTTGTGGGCCCCTACAAAGTCAAGGGAATTGTCTCTAGTAATATGATAGAGTTAGAACTACCTAAGTCTATTAAGATACACTCTGTAGTTAACGTAAGTAGAGTGCAGCTCTATAAACCACAGGTAGAAGGGCAGAAGAAGATACCACCAAAACTGGTCATTATTGAAGGAGAAGAGGAATTTGAGGTAGAAAAAATCTTAAACAAAAGAATGATTAGGGGGAAGGAAAAGTTTCTGGTAAGGTGGAAGGGGTATATGACAGAAGAAGATACCTAGGAGAATAGAGAAAATTTGAAAAATGTAAAAGAACTAGTAGAAGAGTTTGAGAAAATATATGGGGAAGAGGCAGAAGAACTAAGACAACAAGAACTAAAAGAAGAAAAAAAGGAATTTAGTCAGGAATTGCCTAGGGAATTCACAGCAAAATTACTATATGGTTGGGGAAAAAGGAGATACGAGAGGGAAAGGAAAAAGAAGTGGGATGAAAACTAGAATCAATGGAAAAATTCCTCGGGATGAGGAAACTTGAAAGGGGGACCATGTTATGAGAGCCCCAAAAAGGAAACAGTTTCCCATGCATTCAAACACTTCATCCAAAATCTCAAGTCATACAATAGGGTTAAGGAATAAATAGTATGGGAGCTTAGGTAATCAAATCATGTGACAAGATCAGGTGACCATAGAACATTCTGGAAGATCATATGACCATAGACTAGTAGTAGTACAGCTACTGTAAAATAGTATAAGTAGTAGTCCAATTCAACAAAAAACTCCATTGAGTTCTTCTTGAACATCCATCTAGGGTAATCACTAAGAGCATTCACTGTCTACTGATAACAATGCCTTAGTTAGCCTAGAATAGCTTCCAAACAATTAAACCTAGCTTAAGAGGTATAAATAAACCTCTAGAGATAGCATATAAATATACCAGTTTTGTTTACATATGGGGACCACATGCTCTAGAAGCAGAGGTAATGTCACAAAAAAGTAACTACTAAATAGTGACATGGAGATATAACAAAATATCTATTCAGAGAACTATATAAATAGCTGGACCCTCATTAGCAAGTAGTTTTGCTAATATCGCCCTTTTGGTATAGTGGTAAACTATACAGTATATAACTACTAGTCCATAGTACAACTGTGACACTATCAAGTCCTCTTAAGTCTAGGGCCCAGCTATGTCATAGTAGTCCTAAGTTGTATCATCCAGGTACTGAGGAAGATAAGAGAGTAAGAAATGATAGAACTTTGTGATGAGCAGTGCCAATAAAAGAATTGAGTTCTGGTGTAAGAACTTAGACTGAAATATCTTAGAATTACTTCTAGTCTGAGTTAACAAGAAGAACTCAATAGAGTTCCCATTTGATTGCTATATACTACTTAGATACATTCTGTATTTACTTCTATTATAAAGTTCCATATATCTCTTTTGAGCCATTACCTCTCATGTGTCTATTGATTTTCTAATTAAATAAAAAGAAAAGGAAAAGAAATATAAATAATGACTTAGCTGTTTGGCCATGTTATGACAGTTCATTGGTCTTGTTACCCAAGCAAAATCTTTGATAAACCTCTTACAGTAGTTTGTGAGGCCCAAAAATTTTCTAATATTTTTTATGTTCTTCAACTCTGGCTAACTTAGCACTCTATCTACCTTTTCTTTCTCCATTTCTATTTCATTGGATCCTATAACAACCCCTAGGAATCCAACCTTCCTCACTTTCTACATATACTTTTCTGGTTTGATATATAAGTCATTTTCTTTTAGTCTTTTCAACACCTCTTTTACTATTTCATTGTGTCCTTCCTCTGTCTCTGTTCCTACCAACAGGTCATTCACAAAGGCTGTTACTTTCCCTTCATTGATCATATCTCTCAGGATTTCATTCATCATTGTCTGGAATATAGCTGGTGAATTTGTTATTCTAAAGAATATAACTATCATATCACAAACTTTATTTGGACCATAACTTCAGGAATACTTGACTGATTTTGACAATCTAAATGGCTACCAAAAGCCCTTAAGAAGACCTTTCAAATGATACCAAAAATGTCTCAAAGCAATCAGTATTCACTGAGTTATCAGCAGATCAGTTAGTGATCACCAAGTTACCAGATACTAAATTGCCAATATCTTGGGAACTGCTTAATGTAATCATTTGCTTCAATAACCATTGTGAAGCTCTCTTCAATGTGCTTCTTTTGGCTATAGATAGACCCAGAGGCAATAAGATCCCATAGAGATACAAGGTTCTCAATGTTTGTACATGATACTAATCTTTATTTATAGATTATCATCTGTCCTTGAATAGAACAAAGGACTACCCTAAGATGGTTAGGTTATCTCTATTTCAAGAGCAATAGCACTCCTATATGTAGAACAGTAGGTAGTGATCATGTGGTAGGCTGTTCTGGTACACAGACCACTATAATTATATATTTAAGAACTGTATGTCTGAGGATAAACCTCAGACTTAACAACATCTTTTGCTACTGTCTAAACTTCACTTTTTTAAGCCTTTTGATTATTAAATCATCAACTCACAAATCAGTAAGTGGCCATTTGTAATAGACCTAGGTGTCTAGCAGATGGCAAATCATGATGCATCTTAACAATTTGTTGTTACAAGGTGTCTTCTACACTGTAAGGAATATAAACCTTTCTTCTATATAGAAGTAGTCCATTCTTATAGTTCCAGTCTTGCAAGGATTTTCCAAATTCTCTTGAACTAGACTTGAGTAATGTCTTATAGTCTTTGGTGACTTCATCCAATAAGAGTACTGCTTTGATCTCCTTTAGGATTATTTCATCATTTATTAGTGTCTCATGAGTAGCCTCTAGTACATTAATAGCAAAGAACTCAAGTTTTAGCAACACCTGGTTTGTATTGTTGAGATCTATCTCCATTTTATAGTCTGCTTGTCTAGACAAGAGGTCTTCTGTCTGTATTGTCTTTCCCAGTTTATGATAGAGTACAAAGTCAAAAAAATGAGTTATAAAAAGTGCCCATCTCACTTGTCTCCTGGTTAGCTTTTGAGCTGTCCTAAAAAATATAAGGTTCTGATGATCCAATGAGATCTCAACTTTATATGAATGTCTCTCTAAATGGTATCTGTATTCCTCTAGTCTCTGAATTACTGCAAGTAGTTCCTTGTTATAGATTTCATAGTTCCTTTTATGGACATCTAATAACTTGGAGAAGAAAGCTATTGGATGCTATAGGTTAGTTTGTATATCCTTTTATGATAAGACAGCTTTTGTTGCAAAGTTGCTGGTATCAGTGAATAACTTAAAGAGATCTTCATCATTTGGTATTCTTAGGACTGGAGCCATAGTAAAGACCTTTTTCAGCACCTTAAAAGTATTCTGTTGCTCTTTGTCCCAAGTCCAGGTACTATCCTTCTTGGTCAAGTCAGAGAATGGCTTTGATATCTTGGCAAAGTTCTTAATGAACCTATAATAGAAATTTGCAAAGCCTAAGAATGCTTGTATTTGCTTGACTTTAGTTAGTACTAGCTACTCTAGAACTCCTGAAAGTTTCTCCTTATCCATCTGTACTTTATTTTCCAAAATAATTATGCCCAAATACTTGATACTACTTTGCTCAAAGAAACACTTTTCTACTTTAGCATAGAGGTTATTAAATTGGAGCCTTTTCAGTACTTTCTTGACTAATTGTCTGTGCTCCTTCAAACATGTTCCAAATATTAGAATATCATCTAAATACACTATTACTAGTCATATGTAAATCAAGTCTCCCAATATGTTATTTATTATACTTTGGAAGGTCACTGGTGTATTGGAAAAACCAAAATACATAATGGTTGCCTCAAAAAGGCCTTGTCTTGTAATAAATACTATCTTCCATTTATCCCCTTCTTTAATGCAAACATTGTTGTATCTTTACCTCAAGTCAATTTTGGTAAAGATTAAGGCTTTGCTGAGTGATTCAATCAAGTCGGCTATTCTAGAGATTAGATAGCAATTTTTGATAGTAATTCCATTGAGGGCTCTATAGTCCATGACAGGTTATAAGCTTCTATTGTACTTCTTTACAAAGAAGAATAGAGCTACTATCAGACTAGTAGATAGTTGGATATATCCTTTTCTGAGTTCTTCATTGATCCATATGTTAAGAGAGTTTCTTTCTACTAAAGAGAGCAAATAGACCTTGACTAGTTTGGGAAGTGTTGCACCTTCTACAAAGTTAATTGCATAGTCATATAGTTTTCATATTGGCATTCTCTCTAACTTATTCTTTGAAAACACATTTCTATACTTGTATAGCCATTCTAGCACATAAGTCTTCTAGGTCTTTGTGTTTTTGCAATCTGAGTCTCCATATTGGTCTCAATTATTAAGTATAGCTGTAATTATCATTGCCTATTAATAACTGCCTAGGTTAGTTGTGTCTGCCCAGCTAAGAATATGGTTGTCGGGGTCTTTATCTCCTATATTGTCCAATAAGGGAGATCCACTGATATCTAGTTTGAGATAAAGTTCATTAGCTCCTGCTTCTATATCTCGTATTTTACAGGCTTTACTAGCACATGTATCTGGGTACCTGATGAACTTCCATTGACCTTTTTGCCAATCAATATTTGGATTATGCTTATACAAGTATAAATACCCAATCATTATTTCTTTATTCCCTAAGTTGGTGACAAAGAGGTACTAGGTTGTTTTGTGTAATTCAATTTCTACATAAGCTTGGACATACTCAGTTATCTATCTCACCTTGTTGGGAGTGCCATCTGCATTAATTACATAATATAGATTTACCAGTTTATAAGTTACCAGGTTATTATTTTCCATAACAACTCTGTTAACAAAGTTTGTGGTGGCTTCTGAATCAACTAAAGCCTTGGTCTGTACTTTCTTTCTATATACCCAAAGTGTAACTGGAATTTTAAAGGAGGTAGTCTTGTTGTGCACTCTATTATTACAAGATTCCAGTACTACTTCTGACTTTTGTAAGCTAATAGAGGGTACACTTTCCTCTGACTGTAGATTACAGACATTATACTTTACAGTCCCAAGGGAAAATCCAATTTGGATGTCCCCTTTTCCTTCCCACTTGGGGGAACAGGATTAGGGATTTCCTCAATTGATATGCTATTAATTTTAATGTCTTCAGAAGGAGAATCTGGATCATCACTATTTTCCTCTAACATCTTTATCAGCCATGCTCTAAACAACTGATTTTTATTCTTGCTTGGACCCAGTGGAGATGGTTTTTGGGAAGAGGTCTTATGAGGATGCTTGTTCTTATTACCAGGCTTGTCATAACAGTCTACTGTATTGTGCATTTTTGACTTATTCTTAAAGCCTTTTCTAGTATATATCTGATAGTATCATGAGTTCTTTTCTTTTTTTCTCTGAATCTTATCTATTTCCATTGCATCTGGGTCCTTTTTTCCTCTACTCTTCTCTCCAATTGCTTCTAGACTAAATATTGTGCCCTGGGCCTTGTCTAGATGTAAGGCCTTATATGCTTACATCAACAATTTGAGGTAGTTATCCTATATTTTTGGAGACTGATTTGTAATTTCATAGATAACAAGCACATTTTTCAGCTTATCAGGAATGATCTCCTTTATTTTGTTGATGTGAACTTTGTCACTATAGTTGACAATTCTTGCCAACGTTCTGTATTATTCTACATACTTGACAAAGTTCTTTCTTGCCAGGTCCTTGTTGACCCAAAGCACTATTAATTCCTTCTTTGCTCCCTTCTTGTCATTTTGTTGTCTGTAAATATTTTTGAGTTCTTGGGCAAAGTTGTTCCAAGAACCAATACTTAATCCTGTCTAAACCTTGTCATAATATAATTTTATATATGTGCTGGTAGAAGCATGTAAGCAGATGAGAGCACATATGATTTTCTGATTATCTGATATAATACCAGATGCCAAACAATAGAGAGCAATCTAGCTCAACCAATTATACAGATATATCTTATTTTCAGAACTTGCAAATGTTGGTAGCTCTGGTACCTTGGTTTTGAATGTGATATTTCCTCTAGGAAGCCTTGTCAGCTCTTCCTGAAGATGGATAACTTCTACCTTCAAAGTTGCAATCCTATTGTATGTGGTAGTCAAGGCACTATTATAATGGTTGATTACTCCATTAAGCACCTGATCAATGTAGTTCTTGAAAAGAAGAGAAGTTCCTTGATGTGTATTTTGCAGCATCTGTATCTCAGTCTCATTCTAGAACATGTGTTCAGCACTTATGCCATCTTTAACAAGCATATCCCAATTCTTAGCACTGAAATCAGAAAAGAAAACAGTAGTGGTAAAGTTGTTGAAAGTCGACATATCTATTTAAGTAATTAATTATAGTTCTTGAGTATATTTTTAAGAGGGTAAAAAGAAAAAATGCCCAAATTTTGTAAAGACTTAGACTAAGACATCTTAGAACTACTCCTAGTCTGAGTTAACAAGAAGAACTCAATAGAGTTCCTATTAAATTTCCTATACTACTTATATAGCTACTATATAGTCTGTGTACTATCTTCCCACAGTTCCCATGTAACATCACCTGACTGTGACTCATAACCCTGTGACTTTGTGACATTTAGTTATGTAATACTTTCTCACACTCCATCCTTGTGTAGTAAGTCCAGAAAGGAAAAGTAAAGTAAAGTAAATAATGACTTTAGCTATTTTGCCAAGTCATGACAAATTTAGCCTTTTAATGCTACAGTTATACAGCAGTACCATTCTAGATTTATATCTAGGGAATGTAAATGTTCAACTCTAGGAGAGTTTAATAAATTTCTGGTACTCTAGTCATTGGTTCTAATAAATCTATACTTCTTAGGTACTTACAAGTACCTTTCAGTAGTCTCCACTCTTTGGTGGTTATCATATGATCTGTTACCAAGGAACAGTGAATGTTCTTAGTGGTCACCCTAGGTGGATGTTCAGGAAGAACTCGATGGAGTTCTTCGTTGGATTGCAGCCTTATTTATACTACTACTACAGTGGCTGTACCCTAGAGTCCCATGGTCACATGTCCTTTCCAGAATGTTCTATGGTCACCTGACCTTGTCACGTGACTTGGCTTACTAAGTCCCTATTCTGCTTCTGTCTTTACTCCATTGTATGCTTGGGGATTTTAGACTGAGTGTTCAGAATGTGTGGGACGTCTTTTCCTACTCGAGGCTCTCATAACATGGCCCCCCCTTCAAGTTTCCTCGTCCCGAGGAATTTTTCCATCGATACCAATTTTCGTCCCATCTCTTTTCCCTCTCTCTTTCGTATCTTCTTTTCCCCCAACCGTATAGTAGTTTTGCTGTGAATTCCCTAGGTAATTCTCGGCAGAACTCCTTTTCTTCCTCCTCCTGCTCTTGTCGCCTTAGTTCCTCGTCTTCTTCTTTGTACACCTTCTCGAATTCTTCTACCAGCTCTTTTGCGTTCTCCAGATTTTCCCTACTTTCCCAGGTATCTTCTTCTGCCGTGTATCCTTTCCACCTCACTAAGAATTTCTCCTTCCCCCTGATCGTTCTTTTGTTTATGATTTTTTCCACCTCAAATTCTTCTTCCCCTTCAATGATGACTGGTTTTGGTGGTATCTTCTTTTGCCCCTCTACCTGTGGTTTATAGAGTCGTACTCTACTTACGTTGACTACAGGGTGTATTTTGATGGAGCTCGGTAGTTCTAGCTCTATCACATTGCTCGAGACAATTCCCTTTACCTTGTAAGGGCCCACAAAGCGCTCAGTCAGTTTTTCGATCTCCTTCCTTTCATCTGCCATTTTAAATCTTTCGTACTCAGCAGTACTGCGTCCCCTATTTTGTATTCCTCCCCCTTCCCTCGTTTCCTGTCCCCAAACTTTTTCATTTCTTCCTGTGCTTTCCCTAGCGCTGCCCTGGCTTCTTCCTGTATTTTCTTCATTTTTTCCACAAATCTTTCCGCTGTTTCGTACTTCCCCTTTCTTCTTCCTTCAAATCCCATCCTTGGGTCTTGGCCATAGTTCACTTTGAATGGTGAGGTTTTTGTGGCCGTGTGGATTTTGTTGTTATACGTGAATTCCGCCGTTCCCAACCAATCCGGCCACTGTTCCTGTCTATGGTCGATGAAGACCCTTAAGTATTGTTCCAGTTCCTGATTTACCCTCTCTGTCTGCCCATCCGTTTGCGGGTGGTAGGCTGTTGAGAGTTTTGTCTGGATTCCCAACAAGCTATTCAGCTCCTTCATTATTCCCGCTGCGAACTGCACTCCTCGATCCGATATGATGCTTTCTGGGAGTCCATGCAACTTCCATACATGGTCCTGAAATAACCTTGCGAGTCCCTCTGCTGACGTCTTCTCCGTTGTTGCTATAAAATGGGCCATTTTGCTAAAACGGTCACATATTACCAAGATTGCGTCGTATCCCTGGGCTAGTGGTAGCTTGGTGATGAAGTCTGCTGATATGTGACTCCATGGCTTTTCTGGGATCGTGTTGGGCATTAATTTACCCGCGGGTGCTTCGCTTCGATTTTTGTACCTCTGGCACGCATCACATCCTTCTACGTATTTCCCCACCTCTTTTGTCATTCCTGGCCACCAGTAATTCCTACTGATCAGCTCCGTCGTCTTCCACCTTCCTCCGTGCCCTGCTAATGGAGTGTCGTGATGAAGTTGTATTATTTCTCTCCAAAGGTCCCCTTCTGGCACGTATATCCTTCCTTCTTTCAGCACTACTCCATCCTCGATTCCCCATTCTTCATCTTTTAGCGTTTTTAATCCTGCCCCTTTTAACTGTTTTACTGCTTCTGCTATCTTTCCATCCCCTTCTTGCGCCTTTCTGATCCTTTCTCTTAGGGTCTCTTCCTCTATCAGCATTTCCACTCCCCTGATCCATTCTGGTTTTATCAGCTTCTGGTCCTCGTTATCTCTTTCTACTCCCTCCTGCCAGTCTGGTCTTCTGCTTAGTCCATCCGCCTTCCCCATACTTTTTCCTGGAACATGTTTTAATATGAAATTAAACCGTGATAGGTACAGGGCCCATCTTGCTTGTCTCCGATTTAGTTTCTGACTCGTCATAAAATACTGAAGGTTTTTATGGTCCGTCCAGATTTCAAATTCGAGTTTCGCTCCTTCCAGGTAGTGCCTCCATGTTTCTAAGCACCTTATGACTGCCAGCATCTCTTTGTCGTGGATTTCGTAGTTTCTTTCTGTGGTACTCAACGATTTAGAGATGAAGGCCACCAGCCTCCACTTCCCATCCTCACACTTTGTCGACAACACTCCCCCCTGTTGCATAGTCTGATGCATCTGCTTCCACCCTCATTTCCTTGTCAATGTCCGGTATGGCTAAGACGGGCTCTGTGGTGAATGCTGTTTTTAGTTCTTTGAACGCTTCCTCCTGTTCCTTTTCCCACTTCCATTTTTGTTCCTTTCTAACTAGTACGTGCAGTGGTGCCGCTATCCTAGCAAAGTTCTTTATGAACCTTCTGTAATAATTGGCAAGGCCCAGAAACTTTTGCACTTCTTTGACGTTTCTTGGTGCCGGCCAGTTCAGGACTCCGTTCACCTTTTCCTTTTGCATCTCTACTCCCTTTGGGCCGATGACTACTCCTAAAAATTCTACTTCTCTTACTTTCCATCTACATTTTTCCGGTTTTACGAACAGATCGTTCTCTTCCAACCTTCTTAGCACCTCCTCTACTAGTTTGTCATGCCCTTCTTCTGTATCTGTGGCTACTAATATGTCGTCAATGAAGGTTGCTGCGTCCCCTTGGTTTATAAGGTCCCTAAACAGGTCGTTCATCATTGTTTGGAAGGTGGCAGGGGAGTTTGTTAGCCCAAAGTACATGACCGTGGGTTCGTATGCTCCAATGTGCGTCGTGAATGCTGCCTTCCATTCATCTCCCTCTTTGATTCTGACATTGTTGTAGCCCCATCTCAGATCCAGCTTCGTGAACACCTTTCTCTTTCCCACTCCATCCAGTATATCTGCGATGAGAGGTAGGGGGTATCCGTTTTTTATCGTCCACTGGTTTATGTGTCGATAATCTTGTACCATCCTTCGCGTGCCATCTTTTTTTGCCACAAAATGCACCGGTGATGTCTGGGGCGATTTTGAAGGTCGAATATACCCTTTTCTCAACTGGTCCTCTACAAATGTCTGCACCTCCTCCCTTTCCTCCCTTGATAACGAGTACACTTTCCCCTTCCTCGGTGTAAATCCCTCTTTTAGTTCTATGGTGTGGTCCCAGACCTTTCGTACTGGCATTCTCTCTGACTCCTTTTTTCTGAATACCTTCCTCCACTTCCAGAATTTCCGGGGCACTAGTCTTTTTAGCACCTCTTTGTCTTCGTCCTTTTCCACCTTCCTCGTCTCCTTCTTTTCTACCCCTTGCTTCCTCCTTCCGCATATAGGTGGGCAGCGCGTCATTTTTACTTCTCCTTTCTCCCAATCTATTTCTGGGTTATGGGCCGCTAGCCATGGCATTCCCAGTATCAACTCTGTCTTCCCCAGATTGCATACATCCATCCTTACTCTTTCCACATGTCCTTTGAAGAACATGTTACATTCGACCTGATGTGTTATGGCTCCTCCTACATTTGCCGTTCCATCTACATTTTTAACTGCGAGGGGTTTCTTCAACCTTTCCATTCTAAACCCCTTCTCCTTTGCAAAGGTCGTATTCATGAATAGTCCTGTTGCCCCGCTATCTAGTAACGCCTTTACTGCTACTCCTTCATGACTTTCCAACTTTTCTAGCCCTACTTTCAGCCAGACTTCCCTCAGTGGTCGTATCGTGCGTCGTACATCTCTTACTCTCTCAGTTGTATTGATGGAATTCCTTTTATTCCCCAGCTTTTCTGGACGCAATACACTGTACATATTACTGGAGGCCAGTCGAGAGCTCACTGTCCTCCATTCTCTTTTGCCGACTCCTGCGGCGTTTCCACTGCCCTTGTCTTATGCCTTTCCCAACAATTTCTGGCCATATGGCCCCACTTTCCACACACGTAGCATGTTCTGTCCCCTCCCCTTCCTCCGTCTATATCCATTGCATTTGGGTCTCTCCTTGGACCCCCTTGAGCTCCCCCTCTATTGAACGTGTTTCCTCCCGCTCCTCCTCTATATCCTCCTCCCGTTCTCCACGTTATTTGGCCCCCTCTTCCTCCATACGACCCTCCTGCTCTGGGCTGCGCATTTCTCCCTGGGCGCGCCGCGTTTCTTCCCAACACTCTCTCTTCTGCCCTACTTTGTCTTTGATTTCTGTCTAATCTTACCGCTCTTTCCTGCCACTCCCCAATGGTGGTCGGCGGCTCCTCCGCTTCTGCAAGCTTCCTTCTGATGGCCCCATTTAGTCCCCTTTTAAATTCCTCAATGAGGGGTCTTCCTTCGTAGCCACTTCCTCTGGCAACCTTTTTGAACTCCTGCACATATTCGTCGCAGGTTCTCCCTCCCTGTTCAATTGTCCTTAACTGCTCTATCTTCCTCTCCTCCTCCGATGTTTCCCCTGAAATCGTCTCTTATTTTTGCAAAGAGCTGCTCTGCCGTTTCTACTTCTGACTCCCCTTTTGCCAATTCATCCAACAGATTATCTTTCCATGCTTCTGCTATTCCCCCCTGTACATATGATAGTACCCAGGCCACCTGGGTTGCTGCCGCTTCCTCCGTCATCTTCATTCTGATGTATAAGCGAGCCGCGTTAACAAACGCGCTCACCTCTTCCATCCTTCCACTGAAGACTTGAGGTCTTGCGACCTCTACTCTGCTTCCCTGTTGCTGGAGAAGCATGGCATTGACCTGCTGCTGCAGGGTTGCGATCATGGTGAGGAGCTGCTCCTCTCTGGTTGGGGGAATAGGTGCTGGGGGTTGTTCCCCCTGTTGCTGTTGTTGATGTCGTGACATTGATGATGGTGAGGGCGATGTTGATGTTGATGTTGTTTCCTCGTAAGAGGATGAGCGGTCTTCTTCGTCTGTACTTATGGCTAATTACCAACTAAGAAGGGTAAAACAGTATTATCCCTAAGAAGGGAATCTCTAAGCTAGGCGGTCCTTTAAGAGGTTTCCGCCGCTCCCCTGCGTAGACTGATCACAATGGATCGGTAGCACGGGGCTGATAGTGAAGAACTATTACGAGCCCACTCGATAAGAAGGTCAGGTCTTGGGCAGGGACACGAGTTTTGTCCAAGCCGTCCACCCACTGTCCCTAACTGACAGTGAAGTCCCCTTTACAGCTAGGGCCCGCTATCCAAGAGGCTTGAGAGCGCTGTGCTCTCTAGCGAGGAAGAGTGTGGAGTAAGTGTGATGGGGGAAATCACTCGCGGCGCCGGTATTAAGCCAACTGCGTCTTTGAGTGACTCTGAGCAGGGTTCGAGGTGAACAGTGCTTGGATGTGGGATCGAGTTCTTATGTTACCAAGGAACAGTGAATGTTCTTAGTGGTCACCCTAGGTGGATGTTCAGGAAGAACTCGATGGAGTTCTTCGTTGGATTGCAGCCTTATTTATACTACTACTACAGTGGCTGTACCCTAGAGTCCCATGGTCACATGTCCTTTCCAGAATGTTCTATGGTCACCTGACCTTGTCACGTGACTTGGCTTACTAAGTCCCTATTCTGCTTCTGTCTTTACTCCATTGTATGCTTGGGGATTTTAGACTGAGTGTTCAGAATGTGTGGGACGTCTTTTCCTACTCGAGGCTCTCATAACATGATCCTTCTTCTCTACTTTTGATACTTTATCCTCTAACCTTCTAAACCAGTTCCATATAGGACTATTGTTATGAGAGCCCCAAAAAGGAAATAGATTCCTATATATTCAAGTACTTAATCATATAAAGGGATCAAGATATAAACAGCATGGGAACTTAGGTAATCAGATCACATGACAAGGTCAAGTAATCATAGAACATTCTGGAAAAACATATGATCATAGACTAATAGTAGTACAGCCACTATAAGAATAGTATAAGTAGTAGTCCAATCCAACAAAGAACCCCATTGAGTTTTTCTTGAACATCCATCTAGGGTGATTACTAAGGACATTCACTGCCTATCAATAATATAAGAACTTGATTCCCAATAGTGACCTTGTACCTTGCAGCCTCACTATCTACTTACTCTTTTATCTCCCTCGTTAGTGAGCATAGTGCTCATAAGCATTTTGGATAGCAGGCCCTAGCTGTAAAGGGGACTTCTTAGTCAGTTTGGGACTAAGGGAGAAGACTAGATACCAAGTCCAGGTATTCTGTTCGAGTCCTGATCTTATAATTAGACGTTGTTCTTTACTTTTTTTTTATATAAACTCCGTACTGCACTCTATTGTGAGTGGTACATGCAGGAGATTAGCAGCTATTCTTTAGAAAACTACTTAGCTTAGGGGTTCTCTTCTTAGAGGCAATTGTATACCAATCTGGTTAGGGCAGTAGTCAGTAAGGCAGTAGGAGTCCAGATAGGTAAAGATTTTACACTTTGTTAGACATAGCCTTAGCTAGTAACCCTGGATCAAAAATCATCAGAATATGAATTGTCATCCCCATTACCACCACTATGCAACATATTCCACCAACAACAACAGCAACAAGAGAAACTCTCTCTAGCATCCATCTCTCGCCAACCACAACCACCTATCAGAGAGGAGCAACTCCTTACCATGATCACAACTCTGTAGCAGCAGGTGAACACCATGCTCCTTCAGCAACAAGGGAGCAGAGTAGAGGTTGTGAAACCTTAGGTCTTTAGTAGAAAAATGGAGGAGGTGAGCGCATTCATTAACACGGCTCATCTATATATTAGAATGAAGATGACGAAAGAGGTAGCAACAACCCAAGTAGCCTAGATATTGTCATATGTACAGGGAGGAGTAGCAGAGGTGTGGAAAGATAACTTGTTGGATGAGCTGGCCAAGGGAGAATCAGAGATGGAATCAGTGGAGCAGTTGTTTACAAAAATAAGGGACAACTTTGGGGAGACATTGGAGGAGGAGAGAAAAATAGAGCAGCTGAGAATGGTTAAGCAGAGAGGGAGGACCTGCAATAAGTATGTATAGGAATTTAAAAAGATCACCATATCATAGTTGTACTATGGACCAGTAGTCACATACTGTATGGTTTACCACTACACCAAAAGGGTGACATTAGCAAGGCTACTTGCTAATGAGGGTCTAGCTATTTATGTAGTTCTTTGAACAGGTATTTTGTTATACCTCTATGTCACTATTTAGTAATCACTTTTTTGTGATATACCAGAGAGAGTAGCTATAAGAGAAAACCCCTCATCAAAGAGTTTAAAAGAGAACTAAATGGGGGTATTAGAAGGAAACTGGCAGAAGCAGAAGAGCTGCTGACTACCATTGGAGAGTGGCAGAAAAGAGTAGTGAGGTTGGATAGAAATCAGAGACAAAGTAGGATAGAAGAGAAGATGTTGGGGAAAAATGCAGTGCACCCAGGGGGAAATGTACAGCCCAGAGGAGGCTATAGAGGAGGATCATATAGAGGAAGAGGGGGACAAATAACATGGAGAACAGGGGGACCAAGCACAGGAGGAGAATATAAAGGAGGAGGAGGAAATACGTTTAATAGAGAAAGAACTCAAATAGGTCCAAGAAGAGATCCAAACACAATGGATGTAGATAAAGGAAAGGGAGGGGATAGAACATACTATGTATATGGGAGGTGGAGCTATATGGCCAAAAATTGCTGGGAAAGATACAAAGAGAGGGTAGTAGAAATACCACAGGAGTTGGCAAAAGAAAGTGGAGAACAGTAAGCTCTTGGCTGGCCTCCAATAATTTGTATAGTGTATTGCACCTAGAAAAGCTAGGCAATAAATTAAAATTCACCAATACAGCTGAGAGAGTGAGAGATGTACAGTGCATACTCTAGCCATTAAAAGAAGTCTGGATGAAGATGGGACTAAAAAAGTTAGAAAGCCATGAAGGGCTAGCAGTAAAAGCATTGCTAAATAGCAGGGCAACAGGTCTATTTATGGATACAACCTTTGTCAGAGAAAAGGGGTTTAAAATAGAGAGGTTAAAAAACCCCCTATTAGTTAAAAATGTGGATAGAATGGTAAATGTGGGAGGAGCCATAATATACCAGGTAGAATGCAATATGTTTTTCAAAGAATATATAGAAAGGGCAAGAATGGATGTATGTAATTTAGGAAAAACAGAAGTGATACTGGAAATGCTGTGGCTAGCAGTCCATAACCCAGAAATAGATTGGAAAAAAGAGAAAGTAGAAATGATATGTTATCTGCCTATATGTGGAAAGAGAAAGCAAGAAGGGAAAAAGAAGGAAGTAAAGAAAGTGGAGAAGGATGAGGACAAAGAAACATTAAGAAGATTGGTGCCCAAAAGGTTTTGGAAGCAGGAGAAGATATTCAGAAAAAGAAAGTCAAAAAGAATGCCAGTGCAAAAGGCCTGGGACTACACCATAGAGTTAAAAGAAGGGTTTATACCAAAAAAGGAAAAGATATACTCATTGTCAAGGAAAGAAAGAGAAGAAGTGCAAGCATTTGTAGAGGATCAGTTAAGAAAAGGATACATCCAACTTTCCAAGTCACCCCAAATGTCACCAGTACATTTTGTAGCAAAAAAGAATAGCACACGAAGAATAGTGCAGGACTATTAACACATAAATCAGTGGACAATAAAGAATGGGTATCCCTTACCCCTCATCGCAGAGATACTGGATGGAGTAGGGAAGAGAAAGATGTTTACAAAGCTAGACCTAAGATGGGGATACAATAACATCAGGATCAAAGAGGGAGATGAATGGAAGGCAGCATTTACAATGCATATTAGAGCTTATGAGCCCACAGTCATGTATTTTGGGTTAATAAACTCCCCCACTATCTTCTAAACAATAATGAATGATCTGTTCAGAGATCTCATAAACCAAGGAGATACAGCGACATTCATTGATGATATCCTAGTAGCTATAGACACCAAAGAAGGATATGATAAGTTAGTAGAGGAGATACTAAAAAGGTTGGAAGAAAATGATCTATTCATAAAACCAGAAAAGTGTAAATGAAAAATAAGAGAAGTAGAATTTCTAGAAGTAGTAATTGGTCCAAGGGGAGTAGAAATGCAGAAGAAAAAGGTAGAGGGAGTACTGAACTGACCAGCACCCAGAAACGTCAAAGAAGTACAAAAGTTTTTAGGTCTTGCCAACTATTACAGGAGGTTTATAAAAGACTTCGCTAGGATAGCAGCACCACTACATATGCTGGTTAGGAAGGAGCAGAAATAGAAATAGAAAAAGAAACAGAAAGAGGCATTCAAAAGACTTAAGACAGTATTTACTACAGAATCTGTCTTAGCGATCCCAGATATCAATAGGGAGATGAGAGTGGAAGCAGATACCTTAGACTATGCAACAGGGGGAGTGTTGTTGACAAAGTGTGAGGACAGGAAGTAAAGGCCAGTGGCCTTTATCTCTAAATCGTTGAATGCCACAGAACAAAATTACAAAATTCACAATAAGGAGATGCTGGCAGTTATTAGGTGTCTAGAAGCATGGAGACACTATCTGGAGGGAGCAAAAATCAAATTTGAAATCTGGACAGACCATAAGAACCTCCAGTATTTTATGATGAGCCAAAAATTAAACTGTAGACAAGCAAGATGGGCTCTATACCTATCACAATTTAATTTTGCACTAAAACACATTCCAGGAAAGAGCATAGAGAAGGCAGATGGATTAAGCAGGAGACCAGACTGGCAGGAGGGAGTGGAAAAGAACAACGAGGACCAGAAATTAATAAAGCCAGAATGGATTAGGGAAGCTGAAATGATAATAAAGGAAGGAAATCTAAAGAAAAGAATCAAAAAGGCGCAGGAAGGGGATGAAAAGGTAGTAAAAGTAGTAGAAGAGTTGAAGAGGGCAGGAATAAAAATGTTGAAAGACAAAGAATGGAAAATAGAAGATGGGATAGTAATGAAGGAAGGAAGGATATACATGCCAGAGGAAGAACTCAGGGGGGAGATAATATGATTGCACTACAACACCCTAGTAGGAGGGCACAGAAAGAGATGGAAGATGACAGAGTTGGTTGCCAGGAATTACTGGTGGCCAAAAATAACAAAAGAAGTGGAAAGATATGTAGATAGATGCAATGTATGCCAAAGATACAAAAATCAAAGCGAAGTACCAGCAGGAAAGCTGATGCTCAATTCAATCCTAGAAAAACCATGGAGCTATATCTCAGCAGACTTCATCACCAAACTGCCATTAGCCCAAAGATACAACACTATCTTAGTAGTATGTGACCACTTTAGCAAAATAGCATATTTCATAGCAACAACAGAAAAAACGTCAGCAGAGAGACTTGCAAAGCTGTTTTGAGATCATGTATAAAAGTTGTACGGATTTCCAGAAAGTATCATATTAGATAGGAGAGTGCAGTTTGTGGTGGGAATGATGAGGGAATTGAATAACTTGTTGGGAATCTAAACAAAACTCTTGACAGCCTATCATCCTCAAACAGATGGGCAGATAGAAAGGATAAACCAGGAGTTAGAGCAATATCTAAGGGTCTTCATCGACCATAGACAAGAGCAGTGGCCAGATTGGTTAGGAACGGTGGAATTCGCATATAATAACAAAATTTACATAGCAACAAAGATATTGCCATTCAAAGCAAACTATAGTCAAGATCCAAGAATGGGATTTGAGAGGAGAAGAAAGGAGAAGTACAAAGTAGTGGAAAGATTTGTAGAAAGAATGAAGAAAATCCAGAAGGAAAACAAAAGTAGCACTAGAGAAAGCGCAGGAGGAAATAAAGAAATTTGTGAACAGAAGGCAAAAGGAGAAAGAGGAATACAAAGTAGAGGACTTAGTACTGCTAAGTACAAAAGACTTGAAATGGCAAATAAAAGAGAGGAGATCAGAGAAATTGACAGAGCATTTTGTGGGCCTTTACAAAATCAAGAGAATTGTCTCTAGCAATGCAATAGAGTTAGAACTACCTAAGTCTATTAAAATACACCCTATAGTTAATGTAAGTAGAGTATGACTCTATAAACTGTAGGTAGAGGGACAGAAGAAGATACTGCCAAAACAGGTCATTATTGAAGAAGAGGAGAAATTCAAGGTAGAAAAAATCTTAAACAAAAGAGTAGTTAGGGAGAAGAAAAAGTTTCTGGTGAGGTGGAAGGGATACATGGTAGAAGAAGATACTTGGGAGAATAGGGAAAACTTAAAGAACATGAAAGAGTTGGTAGAAGAGTTTGAGAGAATATATAGAGAAGAGGTTGAGGAACTAAGACAATAGGAGCTGGAAGAAGAAGAGAAGGAATTCAGTCAGGAATTACCTAGAAAGTTCATGGCAAAATTGTTATATGGTTAGGGAAAAAGGAAGTACAAAAGAGAAAGGGAAAAGAGATAGGACAAGAACTAGAGTTGATGGAAAAATTCCTTAGGATGAGGAAACTTGAAGAGAGGGCCATGTTATAAAAGTCCCAAAAAGGAAATAAATTTCTGCATATTCAAGTACTTAATTGTACAAAGAGGTCAAGATATAAATAGCATGGGAACTTAGGTAATCAGATTACATGACAAGGTCAAGTAATCATAGAATATTCTGGAAAAACATGTGACTATAGACTAATAGTAGTACAGCCACTATAAGAATAGTATAAGTAGTAGTCCAATCCAATGAAGAACCCTATTAAGTTCTTCTTGAACATCTATCTAGGGTGATCACTAAGGACATTTACTGCCTATTGATAACAACTATACTGTTGATTTTTCTCTCTAACTCTTTTCCTCATTTCATTAAAAAATGGTAGTATATGGTCTAGAGTTGGTTTCAAAATTCCTTTAAAGTCTCTTGTTTGGAAAAAGGGTAGTTTGATTGGAATAGGTGAAGGTGGTGAAGAAAGACAGGGTCCTATTGTCACAGTTGTACTATAGACTAGTAGTTATATACTGTATAGTTTACCACTACACCAAAAGGGTGACATTAGCAAAGCTACTTGCTAATGAGGGTCCAGCTATTTATGTAGTTCTTTGAACAGGTATTTTGTTATACCTCTATGTCACTATTTAGTAATCACTTTTTTGTGACATATAGTGTTGGTTAAGACAATTTCTTTGATCCTATAAGGCCCTACAAATTGTTCTGTTAACTTCTCCAACCTCCTTTCTATCATCTGCCATTTGAAATCCTTTGTATTTAATAGTACTAAGTCTCTAACTTTATACTTTTCTTCTTTATTTTGCTTTCTATCTATATACTTCTTTATCTCCTCCTGTGCTTTCTTTAATACTGCTTTCACCTCTTTCTGGATTTTTCTTATTCTTTTCACAAACTTCTCTGTTATCTCAAACTTTTCCTTTCTTCTCTCAAATCCCATTTGTGGATCTTGACTGTAATTTGCCTTAAAGGGAGATACTTTTGTAGCCAAGTAGATTTTGTTATTATATACAAATTTAGTAGTCTCTAGCCAACCTGGCCACTGTTTCTGTCTGTGATCAATGAAGACCCTCAGGTATTGTTCTAGTGTTACCAAGGAACAGTGAATGTTCTTAGTGATCACCCTAGGTAAATGTTTAGGAAGAACTCAATAGAGTTCTCGTTGGATTGCAGCCTTACTTATACTACTACTACAGTGGCTGTACCCTAGAGTCCCATGGTCACATGTCCTTTCCAGAATGTTCTATGGTCACCTGACCTTGTCATGTGACTTGGCTTACTAAGTCCCTATCCTGTTTATGTCTTTACTCCGTTGTGTGCTTGGAGGTTTTAGTTTGAGTGTTCAGATGTGTGGGAAACCTTTTCCTGCTCGAGGTTCTCACAACATCTAGTTCCTGGTTGATCCTCTTTATTTGCATATCTATTTGAGGATGATAGGCTATCAATAGCTTTGTCTAAATCCCCAACAACTCGTTCAGTTCCTTCATCATTCCTACTGCAAACTACATTCTTCTATCTAATATGATACTTTCTAGAAGGCCATGTAATTTCCAAACATGATCCCTAAATAACCAAGCAAGCTCTTCTGCCAATATTTTCTCCATAGTTGCTATAAAATATACCATTTTACTAAAGCAGTTGCAAACCACAAGAATTATGTCATAACCTTGAGCTAAAGGTAGTTTGGTGATGAAGTCAGCTGAAATATGACTCCATAGTTTCTCTGGGATCCCATTTGGCATAAGTTTCCCTGCTAGGACCTCACTCCTGTTTTTATATTGCTGATAGATATCGCACCCATCCACATATCTTCTTACTTCCTTTATAACTCCTGGCTACCAGTAATTCATTGTAACCAACTCTGTTGTTTTCTATCTTCCTTCATGTTCTCCTACTGGCGTATTGTAGTGTAGATACACTACCTCTCTTTTTAGATCCTCTTCTAGGACATATATTTATTCTTCTTTCATAACTACTCCTTCCCTCTATTGACTACTCTGTCGTGAGAACCTTGAGTAGGAAAAGATTTCCACAACATTTGAACATCCAACCTAAAACCTCCAAGAACACAACGAAGTAGAAAGGCATAATGAGGGGATTAAAAAGCTAAGTCATGTGACAAGGTCAGGTGACCATAAGAACATTCTGGAAGAGACACGTGACCATGGGACTCTAGGGTACAGCCACTGTAGTAGTAGTATAAGTAGGGCTGCAATCCAACGAAGAACTCCATCGAGTTCTTCCTGAACATCCACCTAGGGTGACCACTAAGAACATTCACTGTTCCTCGGTAACATAAGAACTCGATACCACATCCGAGCACTGTTCACCTCGAACCCTGCTCAAAATCACTTAAAAGACGCAGTTGGCTTCATACCGGCGCTGCAAGTGATTTCCCCCATCACACTCACTCCACACTCTTCCTCGCTAGAGAGCACAGCGCTCTCAAGCCTCTTGGATAGCGGGCCCTAGCTGTAAAGGGGACTTCACTGTCAGTTAGGGACAGTGGGTAGACGGCCTGGACAAAACTCGTGTCCCCGCCTGAGACCTGACCTCTATATCGAGTGGGCTCGTAGTTAAAACTTTCACTATCAGCTCCGTGCTACCGATCCATTGTGATTGGTCTACGCAGGGGAACGGCGAAAAACCTCTTAAAGGCTCGCCTAGCTTAGAGATTCCCTTCTTAGGGATAGTATTGTTTCACCCTTCTTAGTCGGTAAACAGTCATAAGTACAGACGAAGAAGACCACTCATCCTCCTACGAGGAAACACCAACATCACCATCACCATCACCATCACCATCATCAATGTCCCGTCATCAACAACAACAACAACAAGGGGAACACCCTCCAGTACCTGCTCCCCCTCCAACTAGAGAGGAGCAGCTCCTCTCTATGATCGCAACCCTGCAACAGCAGGTCAATACCATGCTTCTCCAGCAGCAGGGAAGCAGAGTAGAGGTCGCAAGACCTCAAGTCTTCAGTGGAAGGATGGAAGAGGTGAGCGCGTTCGTTAACGCGGCTCGCCTGTATATCAGAATGAAAATGACAGAGGAGGCAGCAGCAACCCAGGTGGCTTGGGTGTTATCATACGTGCAAGGAGGAGTGGCAGAGGCGTGGAAAGACAACCTGCTAGACGAACTGGCCAAAGGAGAGTCAGAGGTGGAGACGGCGGAACAACTATTTACGAAAATAAGGGATGACTTCGGGGAGACATTGGAGGAGGAGAGGAAGATAGAGCAGTTGAGGACAATTGAACAGGGGGAAGGACCTGCAACGAATACGTCCAGGAATTCAAAAAGGTGGCAAGAGGAAGCAGGTACGAGGGAAGGCCCCTCATCGAAGAATTCAAAAGAGGACTAAACGGGGGCATCAGGAGAAAGTTAGTAGAAGCAGAGGAACTGCCGACCACCATTGGGGAATGGCAGGAAAGGGTGGTAAGATTAGACAGAAATCAAAGACAAAGTAGGGCAGAAGAGAGAGTGTTGGGAAGAAACGCGCAGCCCAGAATAGGAGGGTCGTATGGAGGAAGAGGAGGTCAAATAACGTGGAGAACGGGAGGAGGGTATAGGGGAGGAGCCGGAGGAAGCACAGTCAATAGAGGAGGAGCTCAAGGGGGCCCACGGAGAGACCCAAATGCGATGGATGTGGACAGAGGAAGAGGGGGAGACCGGACATGCTATGTATGCGGGAAGTGGGGCCATATGGCCAAAAACTGTTGGGAAAGATTTAAAACAAGGGTAGTAGAGACGCCGCAGGAGGCGGCAAAAGAGAATGGAGGACAGTGAGCTCTCGACTGGCCTCCAATAATTTGTACAGTGTATTGTGCCCAGAAAAACTGGGAAATAAATGGGAATCCACCAATACAACTGAGAGAGCAAGAGATGTACGACGAACAGTACAACCACTGAGAGAAGTGTGGTTGAAAGTAGGGCTAGAAAAGCTGGAAAGTCATGAGGGGATAGCAGTAAAGGCGCTATTAGATAGCGGAGCAACAGGGCTATTCATGGACACCACCTTTGCAAAGGAGAAGGGGTTTAAAATGGAGAAGCTAAGAAAACCCCTCTCAGTCAAAAATGTGGACGGGACGGCAAATGTAGGGGGGGCCATAACACATCAAGTCGAATGCAACATGTTCTTTAAAGGACATGTGGAGAGAGTAAGGATGGACATATGCAATTTGGGGAAGACAGAGGTGATACTGGGAATGCCATGGTTAGCGGCCCACAACCCAGAAATAGATTGGGAGAAAGGGGAAGTAAAAATGACACGCTGCCCAGCGATATGTGGAAGGAGAAAGCAAGGAGTAGAAGAGAAGAAAGTAGGGAAGATAGAAAAAGACGAGGACGAGGAAGTATTGAAAAGGCTAGTGCCCCGGAAGTTTTGGAAATGGAAAAAGGTGTTCGGAAAAAGGGAGTTGGAGAGAATGCCGGTACGAAAAACCTAGGACCATGCTATAGAACTAAAAGAGGGGTTTACACCAAGAAAAGGGAAAGTATACTCGCTCTCAAGAGAAGAAAGAGAGGAGGTACAGACATTTGTGGAGGATCAACTGAGGAAAGGGTATATCCGACCCTCCAAGTCGCCCCAGACGTCACCAGTATACTTTGTGGCAAAAAAGGACGGCACACGGAGAATGGTGCAAGACTATCGACACATAAACCAGTGGACGATAAAAAATGGATACCCCCTACCCCTCATTGCAGACATCCTGGATGGAGTGGGAAAGAGAAAGGTGTTTACGAAGTTGGATTTGAGATGGGGATACAACAATGTCAGGATCAAGGAAGGAGACGAATGGAAGGCAGCATTCACAACGCACATCGGAGTGTACAAACCTATGGTTATGTACTTTGGTTTGACGAACTCTCCCGCCACCTTCCAAACAATGATGAATGACCTGTTCAGGGACCTTATAAACCAAGGGGATACAGCGACCTTCATTGACGACATTCTAGTAGCCACGGATACAGAGGAGGGGCATGACGAGCTAGTAGAGGAGGTACTAAGGAGGTTGGAAGAAAACGATCTGTTTGTAAAACCAGAAAAATGCAAATGGAAAGTAAGAGAAGTAGAATTTCTGGGGGTAGTCATTGGCCCGAGGGGAGTAGAGATGCAAAAGGAAAAGGTGGACGGGGTCTTGAATTGGCTGGCACCTAGAAATGTCAAAGAAGTACAAAAGTTTCTGGGCCTTGCCAATTACTACAGAAGGTTCATAAAGAACTTTGCCAGGATAGCGGCGCCGCTGCACGTAATAGTTAGAAAGGAGCAGAAATGGAAGTGGGAAAAGGAGCAGGAGGAAGCGTTCAAGGAACTGAAAACAGCATTCACCACGGAACCCATCCTAGCCATCCCGGACATCAACAAAGAAATGAGAGTGGAAGCGGACGCATCAGACTACGCAACGGGGGGAGTATTGTCGACAAAATGTGAGGATGGGAAGTGGAGGCCGGTGGCCTTCATCTCTAAATCGTTGAGTACTATGGAACGAAACTACGAAATCCACGACAAAGAGATGCTGGCAGTTATAAGGTGCTTAGAAGCATGGAGGCACTACCTGGAAGGAGCGAAACTCGAATTTGAAATCTGGACGGACCATAAAAACCTTCAGTATTTTATGACGAGTCAGAAGCTAAATCGGAGACAAGCAAGATAGGCCTTGTACCTATCATGGTTTAATTTCATATTAAAACACGTTCCAGGAAAAAGCATGGGAAGGCGGATGGGTTAAGCAGAAGACCAGACTGGCAGGAGGGAGTAGAAAGAGATAACGAGGATCAAAAGCTGATAAAACCAGAGTGGATCAGAGGAGGGGAAACACTGATAGAAGAAGAGAACCTAAGAGAAAGAATCAGAAAAGCGCAAGAAAGGGACAGAAAGGTAGTGGAAGCAATTAAGGGGTTGAAAGGGGTGGGATTAAAAACACTAAAAGATGAAGAATGGGAAATCGAGGATGGACTAGCGCTAAAGGAGGGGAGGATATACGTACCGGAAGGAGACCTCTGGAGAGAAATAATACAACTACATCACGATACTCCAGTAGAAGGACATGGAGGGAGGTGGAAGACAACAGAGCTGATTAGTAGGAATTACTGGTGGCCAGGGTTAACAAAAGAGGTAGGAAAATACGTGGAAGGATGTGATGCATGTCAGAGATACAAAAACCGAAGCGAAGCACCCACAGGAAAATTGATGCCCAACACGATTCCAGAAAAGCCATGGAGTCACATATTGGCAGACTTCATCACCAAGCTACCACTAGCGCAAGGATACGACGCAATCTTGGTAATATGTGACCGCTTTAGCAAAATGGTGCATTTTATAGCAACAACGGAGAAGACGTCGGCAGAGGGACTCGCAAGGTTGTTCCGGGACCATGTATGGAAACTGCATGGACTCCCTGAAAGCATTATATCAGATCGAGGAGTGCAGTTTGCGGCAGGAATGATGAAGGAGCTGAATAACTTGCTGGGAATCCAGACAAGACTCTCAACAGCCTACCATCCGCAAACAGATGGGCAGACAGAGAGGATAAATCAAGAACTGGAACAGTATCTAAGGGTCTTCATCGATCATAGACAGGAACAGTGGCCAGATTGGTTAGGAACAGCGGAATTCGCGTATAATAACAAAATCCACACAGCCACAAAGACCTCGCCATTCAAAGCAAACTATGGCCAAAACCCAAGGATGGGATTCAAAGGAAGAAGGAAAGGGAAATACGAAAGTGGCAGAAAAATTTGTGGAAAAAATGAAGAAAATACAGGAAGAAGCCAAGGCAGCACTAGGAAAAGCACAGGAAGAGATGAAAAGGTTTGGGGACAGGAAACGAGGAAAAGGAGAGGAATACAAAATAGGAGACATGGTACTGTTGAGTACGAAGGACCTGAAATGGCAGATGAAGGGAAGGAGGTCGGAAAAACTGACTGAGCGCTTTGTGGGTCCCTACAAGGTAAAGGGAATTGTCTCGAGCAACGCGATAGAGCTAGAACTACCAAGCTCCATCAAAATACACCCTGTGGTCAACGTAAGCAGAGTACGACTCTATAAGCCACAGGTAAAAGGACAAAAGAAGATACCACCAAAACTAGTCATTATTGAAGGAGAAGAAGAATTTGAGGTGGAAAAAATCATGAACAAAAGAACGGTCAGGGGAAGGGAGAAATTCTTAGTGAGGTGGAAAGGCTATACGGCAGAAGAAGATACCTGGGAAAGCAGGGAAAATCTGGAAAATGCAAAAGAACTGGTAGAAGAGTTCGAGAGGGTATACAAAAAAGAAGACGAAGAACTAAGGAGACAGGAACAGAAGGAAGAAGAAAAGGAGTTTTACCGAGAATTACCTAGGGAATTCACAGCAAGATTACTATATGGTTGGGGGAAAAGAAGATACGAAAGAGAAAGGGAAAAGAGATGGGACGAGAATTGGCACCAATGGAAAAATTCCTCGGGACGAGGAAACTTGAAGGGGGGGCTATGTTGTGAGAACCTTGAGTAGGAAAAGATTTCCACAACATTTGAACATCCAACCTAAAACCTCCAAGAACACAACGAAGTAGAAAGGCATAATGAGGGGATTAAAAAGCTAAGTCACGTGACAAGGTCAGGTGACCATAAGAACATTCTGGAAGAGACACGTGACCATGGGACTCTAGGGTACAGCCACTGTAGTAGTAGTATAAGTAGGGCTGCAATCCAACGAAGAACTCCATCGAGTTCTTCCTGAACATCCACCTAGGGTGACCACTAAGAACATTCACTGTTCCTCGGTAACATACTCCTTATCTCAAAGGCTTTTCATTCCCACTTTTTTTAGTTCTTCTACTACTTTTACTACTCTTTTGTCCTCTTTCTATACCTTTTTAATCCTCTCTCTTAGATTTCCATCTTCCACTAGTATTTCTACTCCCCTTATCCACTCTAGCTTGATCAGCATTCTGTCTTTGTTATCTTTCTCCACCCCTTCCTGCCAATCTGCCCTTTGACTCAGTCTATTGACTTTATCTATGCTTTTCCCAGGAACGTGTTTCAAAGTGAAGTTGAAGTATAACAAGTATAAGGCCTACTGGGCTTGTTTCTAGTTTAACTTCTAACTTATCATGAAATACTGGAGGTTTTTATAGTCTATCCAGATCTTGAACTCTATTTTTGCTTCCTCTAGGTAATGTCTCCATGCTTCCAGGCATTGAATTACTACCAACATTTTTTTGTTATGAATCTTATAATTTCATTCCATTGTGTTCAGTACCTTATGTCATGACATGGCCAAAACAGCTAAGTCATTATTTATTTTCTTTTTCTTTTTCTTTTCTTTTTAAATCTGCAGACACGTGAAACAACTAAAAGGAGACACATGGGAGTTTATAAATAGAAGTAAACACAGGAGGTATATAAGTAGTGTACTACAATTGAATGGGAACTCTATTGAGTTCTCCTTGTCAACTTGGACTAGAAGGGTGATTAAGTTGCCTCAGACTAAGTCACTACACTAGAACTCAATATCCACTTCTTGAGCATTGTCCACCTTGGACCTTGCTCACTCTTACTCTCATATATAAATCAACCCTTGGCTGGTGGTCATCACGATCACTAGCCACCTCCATATATAGCCAGGCCCTTGGCTTAAGGGGACTTATCAGTCAGTTAGGGACTGAAGGTGGAGACGCGGTACCAAGCTCAGGTACCGTGATCAAGGCCAGAACTTGCAACTGAGCATTGATAGACAGAAGTAGTAGTATTCGCCTTATAAACCTTGTGCTGGTGGTCCATTGTGATCAGTACATGCAGAGGAGTAATGCGGTATCCTTAAGAAGGCATTTAGATCAGGGATCCCATCCATTGGGTGATAGTCTAACCCTAGTATTAAGGCAGTAGTTAGTAGGGCAGTAGGACTCTGGCTGGGTGAAGATCTGGCGCTCCAGCAGAGGTAGTATAATTAGTAAGATCAACTATCCATTCCATACCCTTGAAATATCAACATGATGTCTCAAAAACAATACAACTCTCTCATGAGCAATTTGCTCAACCAAAAGCATGCCCTTGCCAAACTAAAGGCAGAATTAGAAAGAAGGAGAGAAAGAATATGTCAGTGTTGTAGGAGATTCGGGCACCTGGCCCGTAACTGCAGGAACAAGAACAAAGAAGAAAAGGGGAAATTAATTCTCTAGAATAGATTTGAGGTGATAGAGTAGGGTAATGCAGTGTGAGTGAAGGAGAAAGTGAAATAAGGAAACAAGAGACAGTAGAGGAAGGGATGCAATGTTTTAGATGTCAGAGAATAGAACACTACAAGCAGGAGTGCCCAGTTACTAAGGAGGAGAAGAAAAGGAGAAGTAAGGAAGCAGCATGTGCAGTCAGTCTGCAAAAGGCACAACAGGGAGAGAGGTCAGTGTATCCCAAGTGGGAAAAGGCACAGAAATACTGTGGAGGGGAGAATGTGCTAGAAGATGCATAGCTGTTGGAGTTAGGATAGATGATAGAAGAAGTCATAGCAACCTATATAGAATGTAGGTGGTGCGGAAAGAAAGAAATGCATAGGGAAAACAATAGAGGACAAGAAGTCCTCAGAGGGAGAAAGTTAGAGGAAGTTGAGTGGTGCAGGTGCTCAAAGCAAAAGAAAAGGGAAGAAGTAGCAGCGCGTCCCAGAGAGGAAAAGGCGCAGCAGGGCAGCATACAGACAGTATGTCATGACATAGCCAAAACGGCTAAGTCATTATTTATTTTCTTTTCCTTTTATTTCTTTTAATTAGTGGACATGTGAGAAAGAACAACTAAGAAGAGATGCGTGGGAGTTTATAAATAGAAGTAAACACAAGGCATGTATAAGTAGTATACCACAATTGAATAGGAACTCTATTGAGTTCTCCTTGTCAACTTGGACTAGAAGTAGATCTAAGGCATCACTGTTTAAGTTCTTACACTAGAACTCAATTCCCCCTATTGGCACTGCTCATCACAGAGCCCTGCCACCTTTACTCTCTTATCTTCCTCAGTACCTGAGTGACACAACTCAGGACTACCATAACATAGCCAGGTCCTGGGCTTAAGGGGACTTTGCAGTCAGTTAGGGACTACAGGTAGAGGTGTGGTACCAAACTTGGGTATCACCACTAAGACCTGACCTTACAATCAAGTGGGCTGGATAGTTACTTGTACTCCTTTCACACTATAAACTTTGTGCTACAGGTGCATTATCATCTGTCTACGCAGGAGATTAATGCCACATTCTTAAGAAAGTGTTTAGGTTAGGGATCCTCTCCTTTGGGTGATAGCATAACCATAGTATTAAGACAGTAGTTAGTAGGGCAGTAGGACTCTGGCTGGGTGAAGATCTTGCGCTCCAGCAGATGTAGTATAATTAGTAAGACCAACCATTCACTCTATACTCCTGAGACATCAACACAATGTCTCAAACTCAATACAACTCCCTTATGAGCAACCTGCTCAACCAAAAGCATGCTCTCACCAAACTAAGGGCAAAATTAGAAGGAAAGAAAGAACAAGAATATTGGAATTGCAAAGGGTTTAGGCATCTGGTCTGAAATTGCAGGAATAAAAAAGGAAAGGAGGAGAGAGGAACTGCTCCCCAAAATAAATTTGAAGTGCTGTCAAGCAGGGTGATGCAGTGTGATGTGAGAGAGACAATGATAAGAAAGCAGGAGACAGTGGAAGTAGAATATTTTAAGTGTAGAGAGAAGAGACACAAGTGTAGAGAGTGTCCTATTTGGAAAGGAGAAAAGAAGTTGTGAATGGTGGAAAAGGCGGTGCGTGTGGTCATGCCACAAAAAGTGCAGCAAAAAGAGTGGAGGAGAAGTCCGGCGCACGTCCTATAACAAAAAGTACAGGAGTACTGTAGAGAGGGCATCCTGGATGAGGCATGCCTGTTAGAGCTGGGGTGGTATACAAGGGAGATGATAGTATTGTATGTGGAGTGTGAAAGGTGTGGGCAGAAAGGATGCCATATAGAGGAGAATAGAGAACAGGAGGTGATCTCAGATAGGCAGAAGTGGTGTGGATGTCAGAAAAGAAAGGTGCAGCAGAGCAGTGCATGGGCAGGAGTTCCAGAAGGCGTAGCAAAAGAGGGAGGTAGGCAAAGGGAGGTCAGATGAACCTTCAAAATGCTAAGAGAAGTGTAGTTGAATATCGGGATAGAAAAGCTAGACACCCATGAGAGTATTATGGTAAAAGCACTCTTGGACAGTGGTATGACAGGAATGTTTATGGACAAGAAAATGGCAGTAAAGCATGGGTTTAGACTGCAGAAGCTAGAAAGACCAGTGGCAGTCAGAAATATAGATGGAACAAACAATAGTGAAAGAGCTATTATACACCAAGTAGAAGTAAACGTGTACTACAAGAGCCATGTAGAAAGGATGAGAATGGATGTATGTGATTTGGGAAAAACAGACGTGATATTGGGGATGCTATGGTTACAAGCCCACAATCTAGAAATCAATTGGGAAATAGGGGAGGTCAAGATGATGAGATACCCTCTATTATATAGAAGGAACACAAAATTGGAAAAGGGGCAGAAAGCAAAGAAAGGAAAAAGGGTAGTTATACTAGAAGAAGAAAAGATGGTGAGGTGGGCAATGGAGGATAAAGAAGACTGGGGAAGGGATAAGGAGGTTGAAGTGGATCATAAGAAGATTGAGGAGATAGTTCCAAAAAGGTTTCTAAAATGGAGGAAGGTGTTTGGAAAGATGGAGTCAGAAAAGATGCCAACAAGAAAAATCTGGGATCATGCCATAGATCTCAAAGAAACATTTAAACCACGAAAGAGAAGAATTTATCCTTTATCCAAAAACGAAAGGGAAGAAGTTCAGAACTTTATAAACAATCAACTGAAAAAGGGATACATCAGACCATCTAAATCCCCTCAGATGTCACCAGTATTCTTTGTAGGCAAGAAGAATGGGAGTAAGAGGATGGTGATGGACTACCGCAACCTAAACAACCAAACAGTGAAGAATAACTACCCACTTCTATTAATTACAGATTTAATTGACAACATGAGGAGTAAGCGAGTATTCACAAAAATGGATCTTCAGTGGGGGTTCAACAATATAAGAATCAAGGAAGGAGATGAGTGGAAGAGAGCATTCATGACCCATGTAGGGTCCTTTGAACTAACAGTCATGTTCTTTGGAATGATGAATTCACCAACCACATTTCAAGCAATGATGAATGAAATTCTGAGAGACATGATTAATAAGAGAAAGGTAGCAGCATTTGTGGACAATGTGCTAGTTGGGACAGAAACAGAGAAGGGACATGATGAGATAGTAGAGGAGGTCCTGAGAAGGTTAGAAGAGAACAACTTGTATGTCAAGCCAAAGAAGTGTACATGGAAAGTAAGGAAGATTGGATTCCTGGGTGTAGTCATAGGATCTGGCAGAATAGAGATGGAGAAAGAAAAGGTAGATGGGGTGCTGAGTTGGCCAAAGCCAAAGAACGTGAAAGATGTCAGGAAATTTTTAGGCCTTGCAAACCATTACAGGAGGTTTATTCAGAACTTTGCTTGAGTAGCCAGGCCAATGAACATGCTGACAAGGAAGGATGTGAAGTAGCAGTGGGGGGAGGAGCAGCAGAAAGCATTTGACGAGCTCAAAAGGATCTTTACAACTAAGCCAGTACTAGCAGCACCAGACCTAGACAAAGAATTCAGGGTAGAGGCAGACACTTCAAACTATGCTACTGGAGGGGTATTATCAATGAAGGGTCCTGACAAGCTATGGAGACTGGTTGCCTTTATTTCTAAATCTCTGAGTAACACAGAAAGAAACTACAAGATTCATGACAAAGAAATGTTGGTGGTAGTCAGATGCCTAGAAGTGTGGAGGCATTTCCTGGAAGGAACAACAACAAGGTTTGAGATATGGACAGATCATAAAAACCTTGAATACTTCATGAAGACACAAAAATTGAATAGAAGACAAGCGAGATAGGCATTATACCTATTGAGGTTCAATTTTATACTAAAGCACATTCCAGGGAGTAAGATGGGAAAGGCAGATAGCTTGAGCAGGAGGCCAGATTGGGAGGTAGAAGTAGAAAGGGACAATGAGGACGAGATGTTGGTAAAACCCGAGTGGCTAGAAGTCAGAAGAATGGAAAGGGTAGAAATAATTGTGGAAGGAGTGGACCTATTGGAGAAAGTAAGGAAGTCGAAAGTAAAAGATAATGAAGTAGTCAAAGCAGTGGAAGAAATGAAACAAGCAGGAGTAAAGATGCTGAGAGATAAAGAGTAGAGAGAAGAGGACAGTATAATATATAAGGAAGGAAAGGTGTATGTACCCAAAGATGACATACTGAGAGCAGAAATAATTAAGCTGTACCACGATACACCAGTGGGAGGATATGGAGGACAATAGAAGACAGTGGAGTTGGTCACCTAAAACTTCTGGTAGCCAGGAGTAACTAAGGAGGTAAAACAATATGTGGAAGGATACGATTCTTGTCAGAGGAACAAAAACTGTATGGAACAGCTGGCAGGCAAATTAATGCCCAATCTAATACCTAAAAAACCTTAGACATATATATTAGCAGACTTTATCACCAAACTGCCAATAGCACAGGAATACGACTCAATCTTAGTAGTAGTAGACAGATTAATGAAAATGGTCCACTTCATCCCTACTACAGAGAAAATGTTGGCAGAAGGGCTAGCCAGGTTGTTTAGAGACAATGTGTGGAAGTTGTATGGGTTACCTGAGAGCATTGTCTCAGACAGAGTATCACAAATGGCCACTTACTGATTTGTGATTGCTTGATTTAATAATCAAAGTGTTCAAAAAAGCGAAGTTAGACAAGCAGCAAAAGATGTTGTTAAGTCTGAGGTTTATTCTCAGACATACAGTTCTTAAATACATGATTGTGGTGGTCTGTGCACCAGAACAGCCTACCACATGATCACTACCTATTGTTCTACATATAGGAGTGCTATTATTCTTGAAATAGAGATATCCTAACCATCTTAGGACAGTCCTTTGTTCTATTCAAGGACAGATGATAATCTATGAGTAAAGATCAGTGTCATGTACAAACATTGAGGACCTTGTATCTCCATGGGATCTTATTGCCTTGGAATCTATTTATAGCCGAAAGAAGTGCATTGAAGAGAGCTTCATGATGGTTATTGAAGCAAACAATTATGTTAAGCGGTTCCTGAGATATTGGCAATTTAGTGTCTGGTGACTTGGTAATCACTGACTGATTTGCTGATAACTCAGTGAATACTGATTGCTTTGAGACATTTTTGGTACCATTTGAAAGGTCTTCTTAAGGCTTTCAGTAGCCATTTAGATCATTGAAATTGGTCAAGTATTCCTGGAGTTATGGTCCAAATGAAGTTTGTGACACAGAGAACTACAGTTCGCAGCAGGAATAATGCAGGAGTTGAATAGGATGTTGGGGATTGAGAGTAAGTTGTCAACAGTGTTCCACTCTCAAACCAACAGACAGACGGAGAGGGTTAATCAGGAACTGGAACAGTACTTAAGGATGTTTATCGACCATAGACAGGAGTAGTGGCCTGACTGGTTAGGAACGGTAGAGTTTGCCTACAATAACAAAACGCACTCAAGTACTAAAGTGTTGCCCTTCAAGGCAAATTATGGATAAGATCCTAGAATGGGGTTTGAGATGAGAAGGAAGAGGAAATACAAAGGAGCAGAGAAATTTGTAACAAAAATGAAAGAGATCCAGGAGGAAGCAAAAGCAGCACTGGAAAAAGCACAAGAGGAGATGAAGAAATATACAGATAAAAAAAGAGGAGAGGTCGACGATTATAAAGTAGAAGATTTAGTGATGTTGAGCACAAAGGATCTGAAATACCAGATGGTCAGAAGGAGGACAGAGAAGTTAACAGAGAGGTTTGTAGGCCCTTACAGGATAAAGAAAATCATATCATTAAATGCAGTAGAATTAGAACTACCTAGTACAGTAAAAATACACTCAGTAGTTAACGTTAGCAGAATACAAAGATATATAGGGCAAGTAGAGGGGCAGAGAAAGGAGCAACCAGCTCCAGTAATAATCAAGGGAGAAGAGAAATGGGAGGTGGAAAGAATCCTGAATAAGTGGAGAATATGAGAAAAAGACAAGTACCTAGTACGATGGAAGGGATTCACGGCAGAATCAGATACCTGGGAAGGGAGGAAAAACTTAGGAAATGCAAGAGAGGCAATTGAAGAATATGAGAAGGAATATCAATGAGATATGGAGGATGTAAGGAAGCAAGAAAAAGAGGAAGGGATGTTTAAAAGAGGAAAATTGCCAGGATAGTTCATAGCAAGAAAGTTATTTGGATGGTCGGATAGAAGGTACAATAAAGAATACTGGGCAAGGTTAGAAAGAAACTGGAGACGATAGAAAGGAGGAAGGACAAGAGAGTGAAGAACCATAGAGACAATTAAGGAAGAAGAAAACAAATCAGGGGTAAGAGAGTGAACAGAAGAAGATAACAAGGAAATGGGCAATATGGTTGACCCATACTATGAGTTATAGGGAAATCCTCAGGACAAGGAAACTTAAGAGGGGGGTGGTATCATGACATGGCCAAAACAGCTAAGTCATTATTTATTTTCTTTTTCTTTTTCTTTTCTTTTTAAATCTGCAAATACGTGAAACAACTAAAAGAAGACATGCGGGAGTTTATAAATAGAAGTAAACACGGGAGGTATATAAGTAGTGTACTACAATTGAATGGGAACTCTATCAAGTTCTTCTTGTCAACTCAGACTAGGAGGGTGATTAAGTCGCCTCAGGCTAAGTCACTACACCTTAGAGATAAAGGCTACTGGTCTCTATTTTCTATTCCTATACTTTGTTAACAATACTCCTCCTGTTGCATAGTCTGATGCATTTGCTTCTACTTGCATTTTTTTTGTCTAAGTCTGGTATTGCCAAGACTGGCTCTGTTGTGAAGGCTTTTTTCAGCTTTCTGAACACCTTCTCCTGTGCTTTTTCCCATCTCCACTTTTTCTCCTTTTTGACTAATACATGTAGTGGTGCTGTAAGTTTTGCAAAGTCCTTAATAAATTGCCTGTAGTAGTTGGCAAGTTCTAGAAACTTTTGTACCTTCTTTATATTCCTTGATGTTGGCCAGCTTAGGACTCTGTCACAAACTTTATTCAGACCATAACTCCAGGAATACTTGACCAATTTCAATGATCTAAATGGCTACCAAAAGCCATTAAGAAGACCTTTCAAACAGTACCAAAAATGTCTCAAAGCAATCAGTATTCAATGAGTTATCAGCAAATCAGTCAGTGATCACCAAGTTACCAAATACTAAATCACCAATATCTCAGGAACTGCTTAACATAATTGTTTGCTTCAATAACCATTGTGAAGCTCTCTTCAATGCACTTCTTTCGGCTATAAATAGATTCCAAGGCAATAAGATCCCATGGAGATACAAAGTCCTCAATGTTTGTACATGACACTGATCTTTACTCATAGATTATCATCTGTCCTTGAATAGAACAAAGGACTGTCCTAAGATGGTTAGGATATCTCTATTTCAAGAACAATAGCACTCCTATATGTAGAACAATAGATAGTGATCATATAGTAGGCTGTTCTGGTGCACAGACCACCACAATCATGTATTTAAGAACTGTATGTCTGAGAATAAACCTCAGACTTAACAACATCTTTTGCTGCTTGTCTAACTTCACTTTTTTGAACACTTTGATTATTAAATCAAGCAATCACAAATCAGTAAGTGGCCATTTATAATATTCTGTATTTACTTCTATTTTAAAGTTCCACACATCTTCTTTGAGTTATTCCCTCTCATGTGTTCATTGACTTCCTGATTAAATAAAAAGAAAAAGAAGAGAAATATAAATAATGACTTAGCCACTTGGCTGAGTTATAACAGTTTATATCATGTACAAACATTGAGGGCCTTGTATCTTCATGGGATCTTATTGTCTTGGGGTCTATTTATAGCCAAAAGACATTGAAGAGCTTCACAATGGTTATTGAAGCAAATGATTACATCAAGTGGTTCCCAAGATATCAGCAATTTAGTGTCTGGTAACTTGGTGATCACTGACTGATCTGCTGATAACTCAGTGAATACTGATTGCCTTGAGATGCTTTTGATATCATTTGAAAGGTCTTCTTAAGGCTTTCAGTAGCCATTTAGATTATCAAAATCAGTTGAGTATTCCTGGAGTTATGGTCCAAATGAAGTTTGTGACACTGAGAGTTAGTAAAGTACACATTCTAAGTTTGACCTGGTCCTCAGGTTGCCAAGCACTGGTGATTAGAAATTTATAGAGCAAAATATTCCTTTAAATTTAACTTTTGGTTCTGACTATAATATATATTTGCTCTTCTTGTCCCAAGTTCCTGTACATCCTCTTGAAAATATTTCTCAACATGTTTTATTCAATAGAACAGGGTAGGGGGATCTGTTCACTTGTTTTTATTCACAATTTGATGCAAATGTCATTCACAAGAGAGCACTTGTCATTTGTCAATTAAAAAAGCACTTATCAAGAAATAGTAGCCAAACAAATGTGTAAGCTTTGTTTTGGGTTCCAAATTCCCATATAGATTGCGAATGGCATGACAACAAACATCTCCACAAATGACCTAATTTTTAGACCGATCAACTCAGTAAAAAACACCTATTTTTAGACACTTTTTTCTTATTTTATTCACCATTTTTAATCACTTTTTCTCGAGCAACAAATCCATATCTTTGATACACAAAAAAAAGAGCACGAGATCTTCAGAAATGCAGATCTAGACACCTCAATCTCAATTGATCGTGGACCTTGTGAAGTGAGTATTCGCAAATCCAACAGAGCCATCGGCAGAGTTGTAGACCGTATAGAAACGCTCGAGGAACGTTTGGCCGTTTATGAAATCGAAGTCTGCACCGCTCACGGAATCGATATCATTAACAATGAGATAGACACTGTTGGGAGATCCTCCCTGAGCAGTGTTGAGAGCTCGAGGCCAGATTTGAGCGTTGGGTGTCAACTCGTAAGTGACCTGCCATTCATCAAGTGAGCTGAGATCACGCATTATTCCCCCGGAAAGAAAGAGAGAGGGCTTACACCGTGGATGATAAAGAACAAACTCTTCAGATTTCGGAATTGGGCTCGAGTAAGGCGAAGTAAACCTGTGTCGTTATCTGGAACAGCACCCGTGGCTTGTTGATAGGAGGCGAAGGCATCTGAAGCAAGATAAATGAGAGTAGTGCCTGGAATTCACGTTGAGTTTGGTTGGAGAGCAGAAAACTCGAGGGAAACTTTTTTTACCAGTGTCAACGATACCAGCAGTTTTCGCCAAGATGGGGGTAAAGTCGCCGTAGCGAACAGACTGATCAATGCCCCAATATGACCTGGCCAGCGAAGCAGAGGTACGAGGACTGATATCTGACGTGAGCGCCGAGTCATTGTGAAGGATAGATGGGATCATACGCAAAGTTGATCCTCCCAGTGAACTTGCGGGAATCGGTTCCCCCTAAAATCAAAAACAATGAACATGGATATTTGTTCATTCAGGGGAAAGACGACTGACCCCATGTAATTTCACCGTTCATGGATTCGAGGACATTGCTCGGCTGGAAATAAATCCCAATCATATAACTGGTGATATCACCATTGTTATATAGGTTGTCGGTCACGGTGGGTATGATAGAGTTGTTGGCTGGAAACAGTGATCCTGAGATAGTTGCATGAGCAACAGGTGAAAGTTGAAATACAATGACAGCACCTTGCGTGAGACCGGTGGGGCCGATGCTATAACCAACAGGATTGAGTCAATGTTCAAAACGAGATTGTACTGATTGAGCCCACCCTAAGATACCGTCTATGTCGTCGAAGCCAAACGCCTAGTTGTTATGATAAAAATGAGTACATTGTTCATCATGATCACACCACTTGAATTTACCTCGGTTGCAACACCAATAGATTGTTTGGGAATAGTCAGCGTGCCGAGGGTAACAGTATCCGTGTACTCTTGACCTAGGATATAAATCGGCTAATTTTTCGAGCTGCACCGACAAACTGGCATGCCTGTGAAGTTTCCTGAACCATAAGTCATTTCCTTCGAGTTGGCGAGCTTGGTGAGTCATTCTGCAAGAATCAACTATACATACGACGCTGTTGTCAGTCCTCACACTGGTTGGTGTTTGAACGTATGGACGCCGAGATCCGACCCAAGTATTGGAACTGGAATGGCCCGTTGATGTAATTCAATTCATGTTGGCAAAGGACCGTACCTCCCAGTGTCAACGATGAGATCGTCTGTGATAGAAGAATAATCAGTAACCACATTGTCTTTTTTGAATTACAGCGTACAATATGTGGGAGGAGAACCAACACCGACAGATGCGATGTAGACTGCTATTTGGTTGTCAACAGGCTGATTGACAATTGCCGTCTCCTCAACGGTGAGCTCGTCCCCTTGGATTGCTTTCGCACGGGCCTTGAGTGCCATTACACGCTTACGGTCATTTTGAAGGAGGTTGCGCGCGCTGATAGTGTTGACACGTTTCGAGAAGGAGAGTGTGATTGGGGAGTTGCGGACCTGAACGACTGGGCTTGCTGCCACAGTCAGAGCCAACAAAAGCGCAGTAAGAATTGTAGTTGGGAACATTTCGTCTTCAGGCTCGAACAATGCAGTTTTTAGAGCTTTTTATCCTCGGCTGAGCACTGGCGACCACATGGACCCTCCAGCCATCTTGTTCGGTCTGAGAATATGGAATATGCCTTTGAGCGGAAAGGGATACACCATGGCTCCTTGAAACACGTATTTGGGGCTTAAGTCCTGAGGACATCATTTTGATCAGTGAGGCAAAGCTAAGCCGATAAGGACAAGAACAGTTTGTGCTTGTGCTCATGGGGAGCTTCGCAATTACGAGAATTCTTCCGTATATTCACAGAGGCGCCTCTCGAGATTTCGGAAACAACCTTGCTGTTGCTCTGGAGAACATATTTTAACCACTGTTTGGGCATGATGGGTGAGTCCACGTATCCTTCAACTAATGGTAATACAGTTTCTGTTCCATCCGGTTAGCCGATTCCAACACTTATATATAGTTCTACCTCATTTGACTGAGGTGAGATACAATTAGTCACATCTTCACGGGCAAGTAATTATGAACTTGTTTACTGTCCTATAGACAGTCGTTCGCCCTCCGTGACCACTGAGGTTTACTGTTTTATAAATCCCATGACCTTTGTATGAGCGCGACTCGTCTTTCCATGACACCTAATCAATGGGGGTTTCTTCTTGGTCATGCTTCTTATGACTGACGAGCCTCATGCATACAATGACGAACACAATGTAATTGTATTGGGAGCAGTACACGAAGCCCTCCTTGGTCGATGCTTAAGCGAAACGGACCTTTTCACCTGACCGACCCTCAGATAGAAGAACAACAGCCTGAAAATTGAAATCAACAATAAAAGCCAAGGGCCGAACTAATGCAATTGACGTACATATTTACCACTAATTTTCCAACCAGGCTCTACTTGATCCAGTTTTTCTGCCACCTCATCTTCTTCGGAACCTAGACCAACAACTACGTCACTTTTGATGGTGCGCAGACTTGCAACTCTGGGGGCCCCGACAGCATTTGCCATAGAGCCAATGGCAACATCAAATGGAGTACTTGCTGGGGTGGCACAATCATACGTCAGCTTACGATGATTAAGATCGCCCTTGAAAATTACGAGGTCTGAGCGCGATAGATGTCAGGTGCTTCCGAATGCAGGTCCCAGTAAGTATACTCGGTACACCAAAAGGGGTGCTATTCATAAACCCATGCGCCCTCTTTTCCATATTGCTGTATGACGCTATGTAAGTCGTTGATATCATTTCGTGAACCGGGCAGACCTTCCACCTTGTGCCCAAGCGACGAAGAGACTCGATTTCTTGTTCAGTCGCTTTGGGAAACAACTGGCCATATACCATGGTATTTAGCAGCCAATTCCAGTCCTCCTTGGTTACATCGGAGACAAGTCAAGGATACCGTTTACCATGGAAGCGAACCTGCTTAACAAGGCCACTCTGCAGCAATTTGGCTGGGTACGAGCTCTCCATGAGCAAGGAGCAGTGCAGATAGAATACCACAAACCATAGACCATGTCACAATACGACTCAAAGCCTGCATTGTCAAGTACCAAATCAATTCTACCACCTAATCTCTCGCAGATCTTTGACAGTCGCCCAAAGATGATTCAGATTATTACCCAAAATGATCTGCTTGGTTGCTGCCAGGTGATCACCTTCTGTCGATTACAGGGCTTTGATTTGTTTTTCAGTCATGTTGATGAGGAGCGACAGATCCGTGGAATTTCCCCAGAGACAAACTGGCACAAATGAGAGACGAAATCTGGTTCAAGGAAAACAGACAGTCACCTTGAGTTAATTCTAAGAACATGAGACGCTCAGCCTCTAGCTTTTCCTCAGGAGATAGCCCCTCTGTGCTTCTGAATGGTTCCGCAAATCGCATAGACAATTCAAAGACAGCGTCAGCTGAACGCGAGAAAGTGTCGTACTGCAAGTATCATTTGAAGTGAATCATGGGAAGTATCGAATTTCGGACCTTTTGTCGGTAAAAGATGTCATAATTCTTCCAGAATTTGCTGACGTTGAAACACTCGTGCAACCGACAATACTTATATACTTCTGCGAATGACCAGGGAGCATTCTTATCCTGTGAGATGTTAAGTGGACAGCTATTATCCTTTCAGTCAGCCAACCTTGGAAATACTTTGCAATTTCTTTGTTTCACAAGGCTACGTCGGCTTCCCCATCATCGACGATAGGTTCCAGTTTTGCATTCCCGCTGAGGTCCGTCATGAGCTCCCCCATGCATCACAGCGTATGCGCAGGAACATCCTCGGATGCTAGAAATACTGGACTGAGATCCAGACAGAAAGACTGAGATTAATTATTGTAACTAGTGAAACAGTAAGCACACGTACCTGAGATCCAGACAGAAAGACTGGGTCTCAGGTTTACATCCAAGTAGTTTAAGTACTGTAGACGATATGTCTGTATTTACTGAATAATGAGAGAGAAACTCGGGGTAACAAGATAGTCGCTAGGTAACAGTAATGAATGATAAAAGGAGCAGACAAGTGAGAAACATAAGCGGAGTAGAGGACATTAGCGAAAAGATAACGAAGCGAAGAATTCACTCTGTGTAGTCACTTCGGCAATGCGCTCAATGCTCTGTGGTAGGTCAACAACCTCCTCTTCTTCAGCTTGGCCATTAATAGTACGGATAGCATCTTCAACGGCTTTGCCAAGAATCGTAGGGAGCCGAGATTGCATAGTTGCATGAGCGAATGAGTATTCATGATAGGCAGGCCAGGGTGGGTTATTGGGATCAACCTACTGAAATGAGACGAAATTGACACCGAACGCTTACCCTTGTGGGAGTTCTTGGCCAAGGTGCCTTGAGTTTTCTTGGGCAAATGACCAAGATGAAGAGTAACATGAGAGGGAGCAGCGAGAGGGAGCAGCAGACATAATAGGGACGATGAAGCGTTGAAAGTTCCAGATCAACCACAAATAAGCAGCGAGTGGTATGGTGTCAAACCTCTTGCTCTTTACGGTACCAGCGAGCTTCCGCTGAAACCAATTGATGATTGGCTTGCTAAAGCGACAGGGCATCTTTTTCTGTGAGTATGACTGACGAAAGTGAAATAAGGTTGGATTGGTGCACTGGTTGAGTCTGCCTTTCTTCACCTCAGTGGTTGGTGGCATGGAAATCGGTAGCTGTTAAGAGCTTGATCTGTGATTACCCCGTGTTTTCAAACTCATGTGGGATGTGTAATGAGCTAGCAAGGATGCAAGACCTATTGGCTTGCTGATGACATCAACACGATAATATAAAAATAGATCACTCTCTTAAGAGTACAAGTTTTAGTGTCATTACAATATTTCACCAATCTGTCTTCTTTGCCGCCCGGACCGGCTCCACTGGGATCTTACCATTGTACCCATGCCCGTCCAGCCATGGCCAGGTTTGCGACCTACGGGTTTCAAAGCTTCGAATGACATCTTCACGTTGCATAGTTAATCCAATGTCGTCTAGCCCATGCAATAGACAATGCCTGCGGAATGGGTCAATGGCAAATGGGATGGCAGCATTGCCATTCATGCGACGAATTTCCTCTTTTTCCAGATCAACCTCGAGCTCAAAACCGGCCTCTGCATCTTGCGCGAGTTCGCGACACTGTTCTTGAGGTATAGCTATGGGCAGCATACCATTTTGCATCGCATTATTCCGGAAAATGTCTGCGAAACTGGGTGCGATGATGCAATAGATACCAAAATCTTTCCTTCATAGAGAAAATGATTTCAGATTTATAAGAGGACTAGAAAAGCCAATACTTACAAGCACCAAGCTGCGTGTTCACGAGAGCTGCCACAACCAAAATTTGAACCAATGCAAATAAGAATCTTCGCTTGATCATAAGGCGGGCGATTAAGGACAAAGTCTGTGTCCTCTCCTGTCTGCAGGTTCTTTCGCAGTGAATGGAATAAGGCTTTTGAGAGGCCAGAACGCTTCAACGTTTTCATGAATTGTTTTGGAAGGATCTTGTCAGTATCGACATTTTCCATGTCCAGAGGAGCGGCAATGCCTCTGAGGATAGTGAACTTTTGTGAGCCAGAAGGGGTATCCTTGGGCGGCAGAACTTTCGTTGACTTAGCTGCCTGGGATGACGGCAGTTCAGGGGCAGGAACAGGACCATCAAGAAAGTTGTATTCGCTTGTTGTCTTCAACACATAGCCCACCTCCTTGCCCAAGAACTTGCGTGCATCTGTCAGTTTTCCAGTGAGAGCAGTGGCAGTAGCCGTAGCAGGGCTGACGAGATGGGTTCTACCCCCAGCACCCTGACGATCCTCGAAATTACGATTGCTCGTACTTGCACATCGCTCACCGGGCGAAAGGTGATCTGGGTTCATACCCAGGCACATCGAACACCCTGCCTCACGCCAGTCGAAGCCAGCACGCTTGAAGATGACATCCAAACCTTCTGCTTCTGCATGTTGTTTGATGATACCCGATCCGGGGACGACCATAGCTGCAACATTAGGTGCAACCTTAGCATCAGGGCCAGCGGCAAGGACAACTTTCGCAGCAGACCGGAGATCCTCAATTCGGCTGTTAGTGCAGGATCCAATGAAAACCTTGTCAACGACGATGTCCTCCATCGGAGTGTTGGGAGCCAATCCCATATAAGACAACGAGCGTTCAGCAGAAGCCCTCTTAACAGGATCCATGATGGCAGCAGGGTCTGGTACTTTTCCAGTAATGGGTACAACATCTTGGGGAGATGTCCCCCAAGTGACAGTAGGAATGATATCTGTGGCGCAAATCTTGACCTCAACGTCAAACTTGGCATCTTCATCTGATTTTAAAGTCTTCCAATATGCGACGGCCCGCTCCCACTCATCTCCCTTGGGTGACAAAGGTCGGTCACGGAGATACGCAAATGTAACCTCATCCGGAGCAATCATGCCAGCACGGGCACCAGCCTCGATGCTCATATTACAAACGCTCATGCGTGCCTCCATACTGAAACCACGGAAGACTGAGCCCGCGTATTCAATCACACAACCAGTACCACCAGCTGTGCCAATCAAACCGATAATGTGGAGAATGACATCCTTCGATGTCACACCCTCGTGAAGCTGACCATCGACGGTAATCCGCATATTCTTGCCCTTCTTCTGCAAGAGAGTTTGCGTTGCCAGGACGTGCTCGAGCTCTGACGTGCCGATGCCGAAAGCCAAGGAGCCAAATGCCCCGTGGGCTAAAGAAGTATGATTGGCCTGGAGAAGGGGTAGTAGAATCATTCACGTACTGGAAGTATGGGAATCACCACAGACACAAGTAATTCCGGGAAGCTAACCAAGGGTCGAAGTTCAGGCATTGATCACTATATAGGTAATTTCCTACCGTGAATCCTTGCTCAGGAGCAATTACATGTACAATTCCTAAATGATACAAGATTAGTTGTAGCGTTCACTTGTTTCATCATCGATCGAGGTCAATTACCTTGGCGCCTGTCTCTCATTCCAAAATAGATGAGGCCGAACTCCTTTACATTATCCTCCAGAGCGATGCATTGTACACGAGAATTAGGCTCGATAATGAATGATTCTACAGATTGAAAGTTTTGGCGGGAAGCCGTTCTAAAAACAATCAATGAGGATGGATATCAGTTGATCAAGATAAGTCGTACGGGATATTGTGATCAACTGTCGCAAGAGTACAGTCTGGCCGGCGGACACCACGGCCAGCATTGCGTCTGCAAATGATAAACTCGTCAACACAAACACGGAAGATGATCCACGAGATACGTACAAGCCTTCAAATGCCTGAGGGCTGGTTACTTCGTGCACTAAATGTCTGTGATGGCTGCATAAAGGAGGATGTCACCGCGCGGGAAAATGCCTAACATACCTATCGATATAGATTAGAGCCAAACCATCCTCATTCACATCCCTATATTGCATAGGATAAGACCTCTCCTGGGTTGCTAATCAAAGAGAGCTACTCACACAACATGATCATCCCAAATTTTGTCGTAGAGGGTGCGGGGTTTTGGAATGGCAGACGGCATGGTAATAAATGGTACTAGGGGCAAAGAGAACCTTTTTCAAAGTAAGTTAGACATCTCATCGGTCAGAATCGGCCGATCGGTTTCGGGTATCTGTCGGCTATTTTCGGACATAAGTATCTGAACAGGTTTCAAGAATAAGTATTGGCGCTGTATCCTGTCATTTGCTCCCCAATACTACATGTCTGACTGTTGGGGATCACGAAGTTGTCTTTCATATTACAGTAGATGTGTACATCATGTGCTGTGTCTTCGACGCTGGCTCATTCGTACCATGTCGATGTATGGCTTGACAGATTGATTATGTCTGAGACTCAGAATTAGATTGTCATTTATAGGGCACAGGTTGTCAACCTTGTCATCACAAACCAGTTTGAGAAGCGAATCGCAAAAGAAATTTACTTCCACTCTAGCGGTGGAAAAGTATAAGGTCACTATGTCTCTTCTGATACTAAGGAAATGCTAGTCTGGATATTATAAAAAATTTTCTAGTTCTATGTATTGGTATTTCATAACGTAGAAAGAAGTCCAGGGTGGGTCATGTCAGGGTCATTGCCATTTTACGGCGTATTCTTCTCCTTTGAAACTATTCCATTCTTCAGTAGCCTGCTCAAGCTGAATCAGGAGATCTAGGATAATTTTGGGATGCTTTATGGGTCGCTCATGGACAGCATTCAGAGTCGATTTGATGATCGTTCGAAACGCTAAGGAACCTCGGACATTCCGTGAAAGTCGAAGATGTGGAACAGAAGGATGCCAGGAGGGCTGTGTTGATGGTCTGCTCTGGGTGGGAAACCTCCGTGGAGCAAAGCTCTGTTCTGACTGTGACCTGGTCAAAATCTTCGAGGACATGTTTCCTTGGGAGCTAAGGACATCTTCTAGATAACGTGGCTTAGTACAACGACGACAAGAGTAAGACTGAGAAGTCATGGAAACTTGCTGAGGTCCGTCGAATTCAGATTCCAAAGAGAGAAGAGGTAGATCAAGGGTATCGGAATATATAGCATGCCGCTTGGTTGCGCACCATGATTGGTCGTCACGAGGACACGATGGGAGCAGGCGCTCGTATTTACGATTATGAACGGATTTGCTTAGGTGACGTGTCAGGTCTTCGGAGCAGGCCCGAGATTTCGGCTTCATTGATATGATATGGCAAGTACAACGATCTATGACTTTCAAAGTGGCCTCCGGGACGGGCTGTATGCCATGCGTCTTCGTTGCATCTGAAAGCCGATGAAAACGAGAGGAGATTCAGATGAGGGTGAGTCCCCATTGTAATTAAATTCATACTCGGAGTATGCGATGGTTTTCCTAGCATGGACGGTTTCGGTTTATGCTGATTTTTCAGACTATGATATTCGGCATCGCCAATGGTGGTTACCTCCTTTTGAACTGACATTTTTTCTGCAACAAGGAACATATGCGGTTTACCAGGACTGTTGTTGACTCTGATTTGAGGAAGTGTAGAGAGCTTGGATGTGGAACAGTGACTTCAAGAAATCGATGAAGGATTACAATACTCACGTTTGAGCGAGAGCGAGAAGCAAAGAAGGAGGATGGTATGGGTGAAGGCCGCCAGTTTGTAGATTGAAGAACCTGAGTTTTACATTTCATGCCCTGTTCTCCGAATACATGCGGCTCAGGGATATTGTTAAGGCCATTGGCTTCCCTTAAAGGGACAATCTGAAAACGATGGGGCGTAGCATCCCGCACTGCGACACGCGTTTGCATAGTGACCGGGCCTTGACTTCCACTAGACTCTGCAGAAGATTTCATAGATGCTCTCATATTGATATCTTGATACATTGCGTTCCGAGAGGTAGAAAACGGAGATGCTGCACGGGAGAACGTATCCGGAGGGGTAACTGGAAGCCATATGAGAGGCTTAGGAGCTTGAGCAGGACCCCTTGGAGAGCTAAAGCTAGAACTAGTCATGTTTGCATAGGCGGGAAGATTATAGCGTTATGTTCAGATTAGTTTGGACTGGTTGAATTCCGAAAGTGAGGTCATTGAATGAGCGATCTATTTGTGGATACAGAACAAATAGAGCCCAACAGGATACTCAGGGACTTGTCATTGTAACCTGTGACAGTCCAACAATGAGATACTAAGTTCATTCAATCACAAAAAAAACATTCCAGTTGAGACATGGTGCCTCATACCTCAGTGCCCATACTAGACTCGCCCCGTTCTTCGCAGTCTCCACCACCTTCAGGGATACAGGGGGACTTGGAGCTGGAGCTATTGGGTTTGGCGAATGCTTTGTACAATCTCGGGACAACCGTCATCAATGACTCGACAAAAGAGCGCGACAAGCCTGGCGGAGGAAAGCAGGTTGGCCTCCGTGTGTAAGTTCTCATGCCCATTCTACTATCACCAAACCAATTTACTACCAATTTACTTCAGGAACAACGTCATCCAGCATCTCGAAACGGTTGACAGCATGGTGCAACCCCTAGAGATCATGATACCGATGCAAGTATTAGTCGATATCGACGATGCACGCAACCCAACGCAGCTGACGCGAGAGAGACTGGAGCGCGCAGCCACAGAGAACCAATTCATGAATGGGAAAATCGCAGCAATTGATGTGAGTATTCGGCAAAAACGACGACCTGGTCTAAGATGGGACAGTCATATCGTAGAATTTTTGATGAAGCACTGTGTCAAAACTTTCCAGAACTTGAACGGCACTTTCGAGAGCAAGAGGAGGGGAGTAAGTAGAGTAGAATAATGCATGGTTGCTAAGCCGGGAGGAGCCGAGAAAGTTTGAGTGGACTACTGCCAGATCAATTATATCTTTATCTGCTTCTTCCACTATGCCTTCTGTCGACAACTACCTTTCTCTATCTAATTCCTCGTCAAGATCTTCAATCGTAGACTCTCTTGAAACCATTAGCACTTGTCAGTCCTCTTCTTTTGCCTTTAGTTCATTCTTCACGCTATCACTGTAGCGCCACATTCCGACATCACTCCTCCCACACGCATCCAGTTGATCCGAGCTCTCCTTGACGATTTAGACAATCCAGGAAAGGGCAGATTGAATTCCAATGGTCTGCCAATCTCAGTCTAAGCATCTTTGACACTCACCTCTGGCCTTCAGATGCTGCTAAGGCTTTCCTTGCCATCAAATCTCTTGGTCGCGATCCTTCCGGTTCCGAATTTCTTGCGTTGCCTGAAAACTTCTCGTCTCTTCTGTCGCTTTCAGCATCATACAAAGGCGATCGTGATGCTTCCCTAGAAGCTCTACGGTGTATCGCTAATGCACTTTTACTCGTTGAGAGCTCCAGGGAGACTTTTCTAAAGTCACCTGTCAACGGTGGTGACTTCTGTCTGAATGCTTTGGAGGCATGAAAATTCAATTGTTCCTTCCCCTGCATTAATGACCATTCACCCAGAAAGCAACTACACCTGATCAGATCTTTGTATTTGCCCGTATTCTCTTTCTCTCTACTGCTTTCTCTGCATCCTATATCACGAAGTTTGTTGATAACGATTACAATGGGCACACGCTTGTGGAGATGATCAGTCTCAAGCTCGACTTGCTGCTATCAATCAGCCTTCAGACCAACTCCACAAGTCCAGTCAAAGAGGCAATGACGGATGTGCTCAAATTCATCTACAACATGATCTATCACTACCCCAAGGTTTACTATATTTGTTGCTGTACAGCTGTGACGTGCTTATATGTTGCTCAGATTGCTCAGAAAAACCCACCGAGTCGAGCTGCTGTAGAAGACAAAAATAAAGTACTAGGGGATCTCTGGAGCCCTAAGCTTGACGGGTGAGGCAATGATTCTTTCTGTCCCATCGCTGCCAATATTCATGTCTTCCTTTCTGTGACTGCCACCTCTTTGTTAGCCTTCTACCAATCCTACTCCGATTATTTATGTCCCTCCCATCTACTTCACCAAACCCCGTCACGGCTCCATTGACTCACGTTTTACATGTTCTTATCGGGATACCCGTTTCTCCTGCTCTCAAAACTTTCTGGTTCCCTCCATCGTCGGCAGAATGCAACACGACGACTAGCTCAATTTCTCAGACTACCCATGATGACATCCATCCGGATAATTCTTCTATGCTTCAGACGTCTTCCGGTGGATTAAACACACTAGATAATACACCACACCACATGGATATCCTTACGCGCTCTTGGGGATTCTTAGAAGAATCATTTAATCATTTCTTCGCCGATACCACTGAACCAGACGATCCGAAAGTTCGTGAATTGGTCAAGAAAGAAATTCTCAACAACAATTTGGATGATATTCTCACTCCTCTGATCATCCTGATTACCAGACTTTGCCAAGCAGATGAGATGTCGAGAGCGCGAGTGAGACATTGGCTTGTTCCTGATGACCTCGACCGCACGTCCCCTTTGGAACAACGATCAGATTTGCTTGGAAAATGCTTGAGATTATTGGGAAGTGTCTATCATCCGAGGCTCAAAGACGCTATTGGAGATTTGTTATTTGTAATGGCTAGTTCTGACGGTATGTCTCGGTTGATGAGACTATCTCGTTGATTCTCTGACCTATTCTCAGCTTCAAGTCTTACTGGACTTGTTGGTTATGGGAATGTTGCAGGGTTCCTTTTCAATAAGGGGATCTTCAGCGCACCCTCTTCGTCTTCTGATTCTAGCGCGTCAGATCTGACCAAGTCGCTCGGAGATGATATTAACCCCATCACTGGAACCAAATTCAAACCAAAGCCGGATCTTCCTGAGATGACGGAAGAGGAAAAGGAGCAAGAGGTTGATAAACTACTATGGTTATTTGATCGCCTCGAAAAAACCGGTGCAATTCCTGCAGATCAGAATCCAATTCGTAAAGCCATCCAGGAAGGCAAAGCCACTTTAGGTCCTTAAATCAATCTGTTGTGCTTCCATTGTGCTTTTTTAAGTTCTTGTGCTTATCCAACAATCAATACTACGATAATACCACTATATACATCAGGCAGATAGCTGATCAGAGAACATTTTAATGGATCTATGATGGCATGTAAAACAACTAGATCACGAGATAATAAGGGCTCTAAGTAAGAACCAAGTAGTAGAAGGCCTTAGAATGTAATTCGTTTACCCTCAAAATTAGCGATACCGTCAGACCGCGCACCGCCTCTACCACGACCCCTTCCCCGGTCGCGGCCCCTGCCTCGATCTCCACCCCAACCTCGATCTCCTCCTCGCCCTCCTCCTCGCCCTCCTCCTCGCCCTCCTCCTCGTCCGCCACGCCCATTCCCACCAGAGCCATCCCGTGGCTGGGAATAATCCAACCTGATACGACGACCTTCAATCTGAGTGCCGTTCAAAGCCCCAAATGCCTTCTTCGCATTCTCGACGTCTTCCAGTTCAACATAACCAAAACCTTTCGGTGCACCGCTGTCTCTGTCAGTTGGTAGACGAATTGTCTTGACACTATATCCATCAAAGTACGACCAAAGTGTATCTTCGTTGATAGTGAACGGCAAATTACCAACAAAGAGCGTGCTGCTCGGCGGGCTGATCTGATCACCAAACGACTTGGCGCGCTTCTCGCGAGTTTGACTGGGGTCAGGAGGACTTGAACGATCCACGTTGATTGCACGTCCATCAATCTCCTGGCCATTCATCTCCAAAGCCTTCTCAACAGCTTTTGGATCATTGAAATGCACATAACCGAAACCGCGTGACTTGCCAGTATTGCGATCCGTCTGAACAGTGGCAGAGATAACCTCACCACAATGCGCAAATTCCTGGGCAAGGCGATCGTTATCCACTGACCATGAGAGACGACCAACAAAGATGGAGTTGGTTTCCTGTGAGCTGGCTTCCTGTAAACTGGTGTCTAGCTTGGCCTTCTTCCCTTCGACTTTTCCCTCATCCTCTGCCTTGCGTTTACCTGATCAAGGAACAAACATGAGACATGGACACAACAAAAGTGGGTGATCATACCATTACTGGTAGTTTTAGAGGTGGCATCTGCCATTTCAACGTCTTCGTTTGAAGACGAAGAATCCGAGTCAGAGCTTTCTGAATCAAAGCTGACCGCCTCATTAGCCTTTTGCGCTACTGGCTTATCAACTGTCTCTTCTGCCTCTGATTCAGAACTGTCGTCACTGGTGTCCGATGATTCAGAAGCTTTTGCTGTCTTGACAGCACCATTTGTGGCTTCTGCAGGAGAGCCAGTCTCCTCTGAATCGGAGTCTGACCCAGAATCAGAATCATCGCCATCTTCTTCACTCGACGACTCGGAGGCCTTCGCTTTAACTTGTTTGCTGGCTTCAGACTTGGGCTTAGTATCAGTGTCTGAGTCAGATTCAGACTCGGAAGAGGATGACGAGGTTGACACTGCCTTCGATTTAGATCTCGATTTAGCAGCGGCAAGCTGAGGCTTCTTGGTAGGCTCCTTCTTTTCGTCCGCTACTTTGGTGGAAGACGCGGTCTTTGATTTTGCAGGCTTCTGAGTTGGTTTGACTGCATCAGGCTGAGACTTTTTAGTGGGTTTTTCATCTTCACTATCGCTTTCGCTTTCCGAAGATGACGAGTCGGAAGACGATGCAGCCTTTTTTGGGGTATCCTTCACTTGAGAAGCTTTTGGTTTCTCACCTTCAGAGGATGAGCTTTCGCTTTCCGAAGATGACGAGTCTGAAGATGATGCAGCCTTTTTGGGGGTTACCTTCACTTGAGAGGCTTTTGGTTTCTCATCTTCAGAAGACGAGCTTTCGCTACTCTCATCAGAAGAATCTTCCTTCACCTGTAAATAAATGCATAGGTAAACAAGGACGAACGTAAAACAGCCGACATCTACCTTGCTACTTGGGGCATTCTGCACTGTAGGCTCTTTCTCACTCTTTGGGTCAGAGTTGGATGAGCTGCTAGGTTCTTTGGGGGTAGCTTTTTTAATTGGTTTTCCTGATCTTTGTGCCTTCCCGTTCTGCGCAGAAGGGTTATGAAAAGGGATATGAGTTTTAAACATGTACTGACAGGAGCCTGAATCTTGGTCTGCGCCTTGGCCAGTATTTCCTTCGATGTAGCAGGTATAGGATGAGGCACAGCTTTGACTGGAGCGGCCTTGCTTGTCTTTTTTTTCTCGCTTTTAGCCATTGAGCTTGTGTTAAAGGGAAATGGAAATTTTTGCAAATACCGGAATGTGGGAAACACGATCACGTGCTTGAGCTTTTCCGTAACAGACGATCTAGTGCTGTCCACGAGCAACGAGGGTGAGTTGACGTTGACAAAGAATTCTAGTGATGTAGTAGATGGGCGAGGTCAAGGGGAATTGTAAATGTGATTATAGTCCAGAGCAAATAGCACGTGTACAAGCTGTCTTGTTTTTAAATTGTGGTGCTCCCCCTTTATGGAGGACTCGAAGTTTGATGTCGTCATCCTGCGCACTGGACTTACCGAGTCTATCGTGGCTGCGTGTGTTTTTTCTTTTGACTTATGTTGGCCCCTTGCTGATTTGATCCAGTGCACTCTCCAAGTGGGGTTTCAAAGTAGCTCATATTGACCAGAACCCATACTATGGTGGTGAGGAAGCCAGTCTCACGTTGGAAGAGTTCGCAAAGTGGGTCGACAGGATTTCTTCTACCTCTGGAAAGTTTTCCCGGGGGAGCCACTCCGGTACAATACCACCTTATGCTCAACAGTACTCAATTTGTCTTTGCCCAACCGTCAATCCGTCTGTGGGACCTTTTATCGATGCTCTCATTCACTCCGGTGTTTCTAAATACAGCGGATTTCGTCTCTTGGAGTGCGTTGCTGTATATGACGGTGCGGGCGCATTCAGGAGTGTGCCAGGAAGCAAGGAGGATGTCTTCACAAGCCAAGACATTTCTCTGTTACAAAAACGTCGACTCATGCGCTTCTTGACATTTGCTGTCGGTGATTGGGAGCAATCAAGTGAAATACAAGGCAAACATGACCTTCCTTTCACTGATTTTCTAGAGTCTGCCTTTTCTCTCAACCCTGAGCTCATCACCGTCATTACCTACGCTTTGGCCTATTCAAGCCGACCTACAGGTGAGAATCGACCTACCATTCGGCTGCACATGACTGAAATAAATTAGATTCCACGATATCAGTTCTTCCCCGGATACAGCGCTATCTGCGGTCAGTTGGCCGCTATGGACCATCCCCGTTCCTTGTTGGTCACTATGGAGGAGTGGGTGAATTATCCCAGGGGTTTTGTCGCAGTGCCGCAGTCAGCGGTACCGTCTATATACTTGGAAGGCGCATTATTTCAATATCTATTGACGACTCATCAACACAGCCCAATGAAATTCAGCTTGATCCTGCGCCCAGATCATTCCGTTATTCCTTAAACCTTGAAGACATACCCGAATCGTTGCATGCAAGTGTCATTCTAGGCCCCGCCTCCTATGCTTCAAATCAAGTTAGCAATCCAAGTTGGCGCTCTTTCATATCTCCTTCTTTCCGACCACTGTATACACTGACCTCTGTAGCCCGATGTGTTGCTATCATCGAACATTCCATTGTACTGCGTCCCCCTTCTCCCATTGTTGACGATACAGACGATGACGATAAGAGCACAGAGGGAGAAGAGGCATCTCTGGATAAATCACTTGACACCGCGATTCTCGTATTTCCGCCAAATTCACTAGACAGTGGTTCGTCTCAATATACAGCTGTCGTATTAATTACTGGCGAGGGTGCACTCTCAACTCCCAAAGGAAAATGTGAAAAACTTGCTTCTCATCAATTGCTTCATGTGCTGACCAATTTTTTAGACATTTTATACATCAGCCTCCCTGTTCCTGGTGATAGTCAAAGCGACCCTTCGCAAGTACTCCAGCCTTACCTGGATACTATTCTGCGACTTGGAAGGGAAGAACCTCAAACACCCTTATTCACTGCCTTCTATGTCGAGAATCTAGACGAGATCTGTCCACTTGGAACAGACTCACAAGAAGCAACCTGGATCATTCCTCCCTTTACCCCTCTCTGTCCTCTCGGTGACATTGCTGATGCAGCTACACAAAATGCTGAAGTTCTTTTTCATGCAGTACTTCGGGCTCTGGGCGATAGCAATCAGAAGTATCAGAAGGATAACTCCCATGACGGTGGCATCTGGCCCGAAGTTCTTACCCCAGAAGATGAGGATGAAGTATGATTCAACATAAGCTATTCTCAGGGGATGAGATATGATATATTTGTGTTACATTAGTTCACCCCCATTTTCACAATCCGTTTCTGGATCAATTCCGCTATCTCGATGTTGTTCTTCTCCATGAACATCATATGTCCATTGCCATGTATCCCGACCTCCTCCAACTTGACATGTTCCACACTGACCGCAGCTTGTCTCAGGTAGTCTACTGTGCAATCATCATATATTGCGTGATAGCTGGCTTCCGAGGTCACAACGAGAATTGGTATTTTCATCAGATTCACGAGTTTACGTGCGGGAGATGCTTGTAAAAAACAAGTGAATAGGGAAGAGTTACTTGCGACTATGGTTTTCAGATTGTCTGCAGATGAAAGTGGTGGATCATATGCAACAGGAGTTTCTGTAATGCCGAACGGGCGTGCCGGCACGATAGGAGGGAAAATCACATTTATGAATGGTGGACCGCTCGGTTCAAGGGCGACAATGAATCTAACAAGGTTCGGTTTGGAGTCTCCCAGAACCCAACCCAAAGGTCCCGATTGCGAGTGAGTCAGCAAAATCACAGGCTTTATACTCCATCAGTAATCTTCTTATAGCGTTTGCACGGCAACTTACGCCGATTTTGTCTAGTAGAGCTGGTCCAGCGCTCTGGATCTTTTCTGAAGTTTCCTCGTCAGAAACTAGGCTAGGTACTGTTGATGCATAGAAACTGTCGAAGGTGGCATCTCCCATACTTCCATTTCCGGGCCACTGGGTGTGTAGGGTTGCCTGAGGCCAGAGTTTGAACCTTTGCGTTGCCGTGAAGTGTGACTCGATGGTGAAAGTATCGTATGTACTTTGGGGTCCATCTACTTCGGCCTGGAAGGCTGACCTTCCCCGGGCAGGTTGATCTGCGATATAAACCTTGGCGGGATGTTCAGATGTTCACTGGGTGAATTGTGGGTTGCCCCGCTCCTCACCTCGTACCCCTGACTGAGGAAGAAATCTCCCCAACCTGGGCGCCCATCAGGAGTATTCAGAAAATTAGTACCAGTCATAGCTAATATCATTAGCAAAGGAATGTATAGAGTCAATTGCCTACTAACCGTGTCCGTGTATTATGAGCAACGGCAAGGGTTGAGTAACACGCTGTGGAGTCAGCCGCTCGACATAGATGCTACCCTCCATGATACTTGAGTTTCCTTGCGGGACATACTTTCCTCCAGCATAAAAGTAAGTTCTCCGATGAAATGTCGTTTGTGTCGCCCCAAAGACGGCAGAGATGACCAAGGTCAAGAGAGCACTCTTCATCCTAGTTCGGGGCATATGTGAACGCGAAGCTTGCCGTTATTATATGTGACGCACTTAAGACGCCTCATTTCCATGGTTGTAAATTCTGACCTTCCAAATTCGTGCTCTGGTTCCGAATGGGAGCCAGTCAAACCCATGAACTGGAAATCATTCACACCTAGACAGCCCCTTCGAGTTACGCGAAAAAAATGTCAATTTTAGAGCTAGAAAAGAGGGGTTTAGCGTCAAGGGTGGCAAGGCAAACTAATCAAGCACAACACAAGTGGGGGAATTGTAAAGGGCTCCCTGATTTTGTTTTCAAGGGCGTGATCTACTGATATGTTTCTTGGTACGACTATTATACGGTTTCTTGTATGAATCATATGTTCCATTATCACGGGGTCTAGAGGCTTGATCTCCTATGAGATTCTGAGTTCAGATTTATCAAGCACGAGTAGACAGACCCTCCACGCTGGCATGAGGTACCCAGACTCAAAACACGTCCTGAAGAAAAAAAATTGAAACACAATCACATACATGACTGGATGCATGCAAAGAGTCTACACAGACGAATTTTGGGGCCACTGTAAGATACATGCAGAGCTCCCAGTCAAGACAAAGTCTTGTGTTAGCACATCCTCTCCAACATCCAGAACAATTCGATAGGAGCCACTAAATAACCAGAGATCACCCCGCTCGTCTGCACGTGCAACAGAGCCAAGAGTCACCTTCAATTCGACTGTGGACGAAGAATTCGGCTCGATTCCGTGTGCCCGAGCGAAAGAAATGAGTGATTTAATTGGCCGAGGGATTGGGCCACCATCACCGCTGAGGAATAAAAGAGCAACATAATCAGAGATGACTTTGCCCGTGTTTTCTATGTCGATGTAAAATGTGTCGAAGGTCGCAACATCTAGCGGACTCTCATGTCGAGCAGTATGAATGAGTTGCTGTATGTCGTATTGTGCAGCAGGTCGCTTTCCCCAGGAGAACTGGAATGTGGTGAAATGCAACCCGTGTCCAAACTCCACGACAGGCTTTCCAGTATACCACTTATATGTACGGCCAGGATTGACAGCACTTGGCCGAAGGGACATATCCGTCATATTGACCTGATCTACATATCCTGCAGGGTATTGGGTTGTCGTAAGACGTCCGGCGGGTGCGACTTTCCCAGTGATAATGTCAAAGATGGCTGTTCCACCGCTTTGCCCCGGATAACCAGCCCAAATGATAGCTCGGACCTCATATCCCGTGAGCTACTTCCTGACTATCAATCAAGATGAGATTACACTCACTGCATCATTTGCAAGCAATTCTGAGTCGTCTACTTGACCTCCTCCAAATTGTACGATGATCATAGGTTTCCCAAGAGCTGCGAGTTGTTTAATCAATTCCAGTTGATTTCCAGTCCATGTAATAATCAGCCGATCTTTTGCTTCATCTTCAATAGTGTGGTCGATACCTCCAGCAAAGATTATGACGTCGGCAGACTTACCGATGTTGATGGCTTCTTTGAATCCTGCATCGGAAGTGCCACCAACATCGGTTCCATGTGCGTATTGAACTCTAAAACCAGCGGTAACGGCACCTTGCAGCGGAGTAACGATAAAAGGTGCAGCACCAAAGTAGTTGCCTTGCATGGCACTTGTTGCGTTGGCATATGGACCGATTACAGCGAGACGTTTGGTTGGGGAAAGGGGAAGTAAGTCAGTGTTCTTGATGAGGACTAGGCCCTCGGCGGCAGCACGATATGCCAGGGCTTCAGCATCGGGTTTATTGACATCTGACCAGTCAAGCTGTCGGTACGGTTGGAGTTCCGGAGAATCAAAGTAACCAGCTCTGTCATGGGGGGTATTTGTATAGTGTATGGCAAATTCTAGAATTGCAACACACCTCATAAGTGATGCATACTGTCGGGTCAATGCTTTCTCTAAATCTGCCCTAGTAATCAGGGATTTTTCCAAGGCCTCAGGCAGGTACATAGAGTAGGTTGTTCCACAGTCTAGGTCCGTCCCTGCCTTGAGAGCATCTGCTGCAGCTTCAGCGAGTGACTTTGTGAAGTTGTGAGTGTTGAAAATGTTTCCAACAGCGTCACAATCTGCTGTTACCCAACGATCCTCGTTGAAACCCCAAAAGTCGCGGAGTACATCTTGGAGTAGATAAGAGTTGGCACAGGAGGGAATGCCATTGACAGAATTGAAGCTGCACATGACGGATGCGACCTTGGCATCACGCACACAACTCTGAAAAGAAGGGAGGTAATATTCACTCAAATCTTGGAGGGAGACCTTCGCATCGAAATCGCTTCTGTCTATGCCTTCCCAGTTTTCGAGATCATAAGCGGCAAAATGCTTGCAATCAGCGGCAATCTTGTAGTAGGGACGAGGGTCGATACCGCCTTGGAGCCCGTCGATTAAATTAATAACGTACTGAGAGGTTAGGAAAGGATCTTCTCCTGGAGTCTCCTGGCCACGACCCCAACGCGGATCTTTGAAAGGATTAATATTTGGAGTGAAGAAATCAAGACCGGCCCGTCCAGCGTTGCTAAAGGCTCGGGCTTCAGTGCTTGTGACTACTGCACTAGCTTTGATAAGTTCCATATCAAAGGTCGCGCCAAGGACAATGGGCTGTGGGAAGGATGTAGCTGAACTGAAATTGCCTGAGGAAGCAAATGTTACACCTGGACTCCCAGCCACACCATGCTTGAAATACATTAGGGTCAAGAACAATCTAAAGCGGTAGACGAACATACCAAAGCTTCCGACCACCATTGATATGAAGGAATTCCTAGCCGCGGGACCCCAGGAGAGACATTGTCGGTATTCTGGATAAGCTCTTCATCTGTGAACATCTGTACCAATGCTCGGGCTCGAACGAGAGCATCCATGGAGACATCACATATAATGGTTGCTTTGAGAGGTCCACCAATGCAGTCGGGGAAAGAATAGTTGAATTGTGCATGCGATACGCTTGCCAATGCAATCAGAACCAAGCAATTGAGGCGATTCATCAAGTTCCAGTCAATATGATGCCAGGATGAGGAGCTTAAATGTCCGAAGACGTGTTGTCATCATACTCATAAGGTAGAAGTTGGCATCTGCTGAGCCAGCCAAAGGTCCTTTGTTAGCAGAAGATTGACTGTCTCGGGACAAGCCGGGCCGCGACGGTAGATAATCGGCATTCAGATTCGATGTCAGACCTAATTTCCATTGTGTGAGGAGATGCTTCACTGGAAGTAGCAATAAACAGGTTGGCAGTTGCTGATAGCGTGATATTGAATCTCTCCTGAGTCTCTGACAAATTGGTCCTTGTGATACTAAGATCCTTCTAGAATGTATGTCATGGAAGATCAGAACCAGACAGCCATGCGCAACACTCGGTATATACAAGACATCAGTTTCAATCTACACTGCAATATGAAAGGCATAATAGCAAAATCCAAAGCCTATGCAGAAGAATTCTGTGGCCACTGTAGAATACGTGCATCTTGGCCCTCTAAGACGAACTCATGGGTCAAAACACCATCACCGATATCCAAAACGAGTCGATAGGAACCACTGAACAGCCAAAAATCGCCTCGCTCGTCAGCACGAGCGACCGAACCAAGTGTCACACTCAAATTGAGGACCGAGGAAGTGCCGGCTCCGATATCGCGGATTCGTCCGAAGGAGATCAGTGATTTAATCGGACGAGGGACAGGACCACTATCCCCACTAAGAAATAGGAGGGCCACGTAATCAGAGGTGCGGTTCCCAGTATTCTCAATACAAACTTGGAAGGTATCAAAAGTGGCGCGATCGAGAGGACCGCTATCACTAGCAGCGCTGATCAGCTGCTGGATATTATAATTCACGTCTGGCTCTGTATGCCACGAGGAGTGAAAAGTCGTGAAGTGTAGGCCGTAACCAAACTCAAGGACAGGTGTGCCGCTATACCATTTGTAGGTACGTCCCGGATTCCCCGAACTTGGGCGGAGCGACATGTCCGTCATTGGAACCTGATCAACATAGTCTGTAGGATATTGTGTGACGGAAAGACGACCTGCGGGCGAAGCAGCTCCAGTGATGATGTCAAAAATGGCTGTGCCCCCACTTTGTCCTGGGTACCCAGCCCAAATAATCGCCTGAACCTACGGAGTTGTCAGCTAATGCAGTACCTTTGAGGATAACCAACGTACACCTTCGTTAGAAAGAAGCTCTGTGTCGTCGAGCTGTCCTCCTCCAAACTGCACAACAACCAAAGGTTTTCCTACTGAAGAAAGTTGCTGGATAAGTTCAAGTTGGTTTCCTGTCCATGTGACTGTAGTGCGATCCTGGGACTCCCTTTCGATCGAGTTATTAATTCCCCCCAAAAAAAATTACAACATCAGCTGCTTGTGCAACTCCAATGGCTTCGTCAAAACTTGCCGAAGACGAACCATCCACAGTGGTCCCTGAAGCGGACTGAACTTCAAAACCAGCATCAACAGCACCCTGGAATGGAGTCACAATAAAGGGGGCAGTGCCAAAATAGTTGCCTTGCATGTCCGTAGTAGCATTGACATACGGACCAATCAATGCCACTTTCTTCCCGTCCGATTGGATAGGAAGAAAGTCATCATTCTTGAGAAGCACCATACCTTCAACCGCAGCACGGTGGGCAAGTGCCTGAGCATCGGCTGTGTTAACATCCGTCCAGGACAACTGCCTGAATGGCTGGGAGGCGGGAGGGTCAAAGTAGCCGAGTCTATGGGTGAAAGGATCAATAAACCCTTGTGGATAGTTCAAGCAAGTATACTCGCCTCATTAATGATGTATACTGGCGTGTCAATGCTTTTACTAAATCATCCCTGGTGATCAACGACTGGTTGAGGGCATCGGGCAGATTTGTGGAGTAGGTGCTTCCACAATCAATATCAGTCCCAGCCTTGACTGCGTCGGCGACGGCCTCCGCGAACGAACTGGTAAAATTGTGGGTAGTGAATATATTGTCGATTGCACCACAATCGGAAGTCACCCAGCGGTCATCATCGAAGCCCCAAAAGTCACGAAGAATATCCTGAAGGAGGTATGAATCACCGCAAGCAGGAATGCCGTTAACAGAATTGTAGCTGCACATCACAGAGGCCACCTTTGCGTCGCGAACGCAACTCTGGAATGAGGGGAGATAAAATTCACTGAGATCTTGGAGGGTGACCACGGCATTGAAATGGAACCGGTCAATTCCTTCCCAGTTTTCCAAGTCATAAGCAGCAAAGTGCTTGCAATCCGCCGCAATCTTGAAGTAAGGACGAGGATCAATTCCACCCTGAAGTCCATCGATCAAGTTGTATACATATTGCGCAATATGGAATGGATCCTCTCCTGGAGTTTCCTGACCACGTCCCCAGCGAGGATCCTTGAATGGGTTGATGTTGGGCGTGAAATAGTCAAGCCCAGCGCGTCCGGCATTATTGAAAGCGCGCGCTTCAGTACTGATCACACCAGCAATGTCCTTTATGAGATCCAAGTCAAAGGTTGCTCCGAGCACGATTGGCTGAGGAAAAGATGTTGCAGAGCTAAATTCACCAGATGGGGCGAACGAAACCCCAGGACTTCCTGCTACGCCGTGCTGTGTGGTATTCATTAGCTTTTGAAGAACATATCTACTTGAAGACGTGCCAATGCTTCTGACCACCATTGATATGATGGTAAGCCCAATCGAGGAACTCCATCAGAACCATTGTCGGTATTCTGAATGAGTTCTTCATCCGTCAACATTTCTATGAGGGCCCGAGCGCGAGTTGCCGGGTCCTTTGAAGTATCACACACTGTCGTGGATTTCAAAGGCCCATCTACACAGTCGGGAAACGAATATGCTAAACCAACGCTTGTCACAATTGCAAGAGTAGAGATAGCAAGCAGCTTCATGCTGATGCCAGAGAACGGACTGAAACGTGAGTTAACTCAGAGGTTTCCAGGATGTGCTGATTTTTAACCACAGCACAAGCACTCGTAAGTATGATTGAACTCACCTTGTGGGATACTAAGGTGGCAGAAGAAATCTCATCTTATTTTATATCGATGCAACGATGTCCGGATAAAAAGCGGGCATATGAAACAGTCTCAGAGAAAAAATAAAACACAGCATGAACCGAGCTAGTTTTGCCGAATGAAGCCATTCCAGGAAGATGGTCGGGCCGTAGGTCGGACTTGCTGACTAGCTCACCAGGTCAGGCGTGTTACCGCGAAGCCCCCAGAACTGTAAGTTCGAATACATATATAGCTGCAGAGCACACTTTAAGCACTCAAAATCAGTATTGGGGCACTGTGAGAGATTTGGCAAGGTCGAGGAGATGAGAAACAAAGCCGAATTGCGATACAGCGGACGTTCTACCAGCTGGTGTCATCCGAAGGCAAACAATGTCACATATGTCACGCTTTGCCAAGTGTTATTCTTCACCACCCGTGCTTTAGGGGAGGAACAGAAACATGACTTTCTCAGACACCAAAACTGTCATATACTAAGACTAATCTAATTGATGAACATGGACATATTGTGTATAGGATCGCAAAGTATCCTGCAATGATCATTGATGGGTTATCAAAAATATCTAGTACTGCTGCTGGAGTGCTGCTGGAGCTGGAATTATCAGTCAGGAATATTTGCAGAATTCACCTCAGAAGCTTGATCAGAAGCTGGGGGATTGTGCCAATGTTCAATTTCCCTGTGTGATGTTCTTCAGTTCCATGAACTTTGAAGAACTAAGCTGATCAGATAGCACAGGGAAATGATATTTAGACAGGTTCCCCAAACTTCTAACTAGACCTAGAGCTTGACACATTTTTCTTGATATCTTCTGAACCATCTCACACTACGACAATACCAAGACAATCCTTTTCATGGACTCGAGTACAGCCTTCCAATGGTAAAAGTAACTTCTACTAGACTGACAATTCCTGAGCATCAGAGATCGAGAGGATATCAATGAATGAAAATCAATCTACAAATGATGTTGTGAGCAAGAAAGTACTAGCTCGAAGCTCGCGTTTGACAACCAGATGCCTCGTGTTGCACGTATGACTAGCAATGGAACTAGGTTTAGATGATATTCACATTCACTGCAAGAGCCGAGAAGTTCTCGGAGACCCCTGTCGGTTTGTTATCAGCACCAGGGATTTTAACCGGACCAACCTGTCTAAAGAATCACTCTCCACTTGAATATATTCTGATATAAATAAAACACTGAGACCTCGAGATGACAGGAGACTATATCTTATCAATGAACTCCTCGACGTGCATAGCAAACGCCTCCTCTGGTACTGAGCGTACACGTTTTGTCAGCACTTGCGTTGATACATACGGCTATTGTTTTTCACCTCTGAGACCCGCAGTAGTGTAGAGTATCAACATCCACTGCCTAAATTCAAGCAACTCGGGTTCGGCTCCAGCTTGCGGCGCATTGTGTCCACTGGGTTCTAAACTCCAGAATCAAGAGTACCCGTTTCTATGAAAAGGACACGGTCGGGCCCTTGCGAACAGAACTCACAGCTCACCTGGGCCAACCAAAAATAACGAATACGCGAAGTTTTGCTCTTAAACAGGTAACCAGTATCTCCGATCCGACTACCGCGATGACCATGAACCAAGGTTCAAATCTGAGACCTGGACTTCAACGAGTTATCAAAGCTCACCCCGTGAAACTAGATCTAACCTCACTTCGACGCAACTTTCTAAGTCGAAGAGAGGTGAAACGTTGATACTTTATTGTCATATCCAAAGACATTGTTAATCTCTAAGCGAGCGTCGCAACCGCAGGGCAATATCATCATTTACAGAAAATCATTGCATCATAACTTTCTAAATTGGTTTGCTTTCACTGTATTCCACTCACTTGAAGAGGAAAGAGAAAACATGTCACTACATACACAAGCCCAACGCTGGTACACTCAAACTGGTCCTGGACCCGTCAGTCCCGCAGATTCGAAGAAATGTAAGCCGAAGAACCAAATGTCCACTGCCCGAGAAACAAGGATAGAATGAATCATACAGGTTTCAGCTTGATAAGCACAAGCCTCAGAAGGCGCTAATGCAAATTCGAGATTATGTCCGATGTACAGTGATTCGGTCCAAGAGATGCTCCATCATGCTTCCTGCACGGCAGGTTTTGAGGAAGCAAGGAAGGGATTTTGTGCTTGTATGATGTACATGAAAACCAGGTCTAGCGATGTGCGAAAAGACATCAAAGGGAAGCACACAACAGTGCTGGTGTTCAGTGACGAGAATGTCAATGATGTGTGATGATAATTTTGATGTGCTGTGAGGTTAATAGCCATATCCGCTACCGGAACGACCGCCAGCGGTAGAGGCTACGCTGGCTACAGGTAGACCACCTGATTTGTTGGAGAGACTGACATTCATACTCACAGGCTGCACGCCAGGACCAGAGACACTGACGCCGTTCACGCTATTGACAGCAACACCCATTGGGATGGACCCGACCACACCAGCACCACCGCCAACGGCCGCTGAAAGACGTGAGATCTCTTCTCGCGCAGAAATGAGGGCCGACGAGAGGCGTTCGTTCTCATTGGTAAGATATTCAACCTTTACTTGTAATTGTGCCAGCCATGCCTTCTTTCGTTGTCGGCATTTCAGAGCAGCTGTTTGGAGTTACTTAGTACCAATATACAACACTTGGCAGAGACGAGTTACCTTGTCGATTGCGCTCAAGAAAATTACGTCGTTTCTCTTCCTCCGTTTCGAGCTTCTTGAGACCCTTGCGAGCCGGTGGGGGAGGGTTTTGATCAATGTCTTCAACGTCATCGACATCATCGTTATCATCCTCGTCGTCCATGCCTTCTGACCCTCCACGCTCACTGCCTTTACGGTGGGCAGTACTACGAGTGCGCTTACTAGCCCTGGCTGGTCCAAACTCTAAGGCGGAAGGTGGAGGAGAAATATTGTCATAAGATTTACGCTTTAAACGTTTACCGTTCTGATGAGCAAGAACGCCATTGGCGCCATTAAGAGTAGCATTTCCGGCCCGTGCCTGAGCCTCCTCTCGCTTGGTGAGCTCCTGATGAGCCTGAGATAGGAGGAAGAGGCCGTTGGCGGCATTGTTTGCGGCAGTTGATGCGGAGACAGGATATGTAGAACTATTCGGGTCCTGCTGCTGAGGCGGATATGAATTAGGCGCTCCATGCTGCACCGAACTCAAAGCGCCGGTGATGGCATTGAGTGTGTTGGGCGTTATAGTATTGGTGGTAACAGATGAGTTATTCATGAGAGCCATGAATGTAGCGGTGCTGGGGGAGGTGGGGAAGGCGACAGGGCCTCCGACGAGAGGGGTAAAACCCGTGCCCGGGGTGAGGCCTGTGCGTGGAGTCATACCTGAACGAGGGGTGAGGCCAGTGCGGAAGTTGGTGGAATCGAATGAGATATGCTGGAGCTGGTCACTCTGCTGCTGGGGCGCGGTAAGCATAGCAGGAGACAAAGGCCCAGAGCGGAGGGAGTTGACCGAGTTCGGATTGCAACCCCACGAATACGAGTGGTCTGCAGGCGAAGAGATGGAGGCAAGAGGGGGCAGGACAGGGCGTGAGGGTGACTTGGTGCGAGGATGGAGTTCATCTGAAGAGCGAGAATGGCGTGAGCTGGGTCGTTCTTGCTGAGAGACGGCGGAATCGTTGCCGGAGGTTGGGGCGGGGGCTACTACTTCGCGAACGGGCGACGAGGTGCGGACATTGGACGAGGAGCGGAAGGAGAGCTCGAAGGGATTGGGCTCGGCGTCGAGGTCAGTTCGGGCGGGGCGGGTAGTGGGGCGGGAACGGTGGGATTGGGAACATTGGTCCGGTGGGGGAGACGGCGAGGCGCATTTGGGAGACATCGATGACGACGACGAGACAAGACGCGTGACTCGTGTGACAACAGTGACGACTTGGGGGTCTGAGCAGAAATGACGACGCTGACGTAGCTGGGTTATATTCCTCCGTCAGTTATTTGGTGTTGTTGATACGATCGAGATCTGTGCCTGGCCTCTCTCGCCTTGTTCAACACGTGCCATCAAACATCTTTATTTGATCTTGTACATAATTGCCGCTCAACTAATACAACACCCAATCAGAACGGATATCTGCCTCCCTTGGCTCCCTCCTCGACTTCACCCCGATTCACCTGCTCTCGGTGGCACTGGTCGAGGTAGTCTAGCGCAGTCTCATACCACGTTCCCCGGTCCTTGCCTCTATAGTCACTTACTTCCCTCGGCCAAGCCCGCACAGAACTCGCCAGTCGTCCCGGCACGCCTCTTTCTTGACCTAACAATTCTAAAGGTGTCAAATACGTCCGAATTGTAAATACGATTGCACCGCTGTACGGCAGCCTTCGTAGTGTCTGTCGTTCCGAGCGCAGACGCAGTGATTCTGGCATGGGTGCCGCTCGATGTTTGGGAGGTGCAAATCGGTCTCCTAGCGTAAAATCATCCTCTGGTCCGTTCGTGCTCTCCGACCACGCCAATTCCTCAGGATCGACTTCCTCGTCCTTTCTCTCTAGTGCTGGCCGAATTGCCTGGAAGGAGTAATTGTTTCGTATGACCGGCTTTTCCACCGGCAATCGTCGAAAGAACCGCTCCAAACTGACATGCAATTTTTCGCGATCTGGGCTTTATGTCAGTAGATCCTAATAAATTGATATATCTTTCCCATTTGCCACAATCAAGAGAAGCCCTTATCTATCGATTCCAACAGATCATCAGACCAGACCAGATGCCAGGTATCTTTGAATCACTGACATGGTCTCTCGCCTTTTTTCCGTCTGATGATGATATCGTGTATCATCAACCTATTCCAATGTGTTTGGTTTGGAACAAATACAAAAACACACGCAATCAAGCAGGACGGTTCAACGTGTCCGCTGGAGTGATGATCATCGAAAGACGTCCGCACACCACAAGTCACAAGAAGGTAGCACAACGTGTCCTCGCAGGCGATGACCAGTAGGTGCTTCAGCCCAGCTCGATCCAACAAAAAACTGATTCGCATGACCAAAAATTTCACGTACAATGTGGTACACCACCCGAGATGTGGATTTCGTCCAGAGACATGCCTATCTTATCCCTTCAGTCTCCAAAAGCCTATGTTGGGGAGTCAGTTCAGACTAGATAGTGAAGTATAAGTAGCGTAATATCTCACCAGGCACGCAAATGGCTCCTGCTTGGAAGTAATATCTCCCATCATTTCCTGTGTAGTCAAGTCAAGAAATCATTTATCTGAAAGTACAGGAGACCCGACCCACCTCCAATCATGATAGCCAAGTCATCTTGGATTCTGTGGTCAATAGGATAATGCTATCAGCATGCCGTCCTCTTATGCCCCGAGGCTAAAGAACTGACAAAAGAGCAGAGATTATCATGGCACGCTTGCCTGCACGCTCCCCATCAGTTATAGACAACGGCAAATTGTGTGTCTCTCGCAGAGGGACGACCGTGATTGATTTTATTGGAGGTAAACCATCCCAGCCCCATTGGCAGTCTTTAGATTCCAGTCCAGCATGGCGCGATACATGGAAAGTCGTCGGAAATCGGCGACTAAGATATTCAGCTAATTCATGGACGAGTTCGATTGCTAGATGGAATGAAAGATTGTGTCTTCAAATTGCCTATTGCCTTACCAGCCAAATTGCCACCCTTCACCTCGGGATTGGCATTGTCATCAAGCACTTGAATGACTCCTTCACCCTGGGTCTCTATTCTCTGTGCTCGTATCATTTGATATCGCTGATACTGATCATCAAGCTGCATACAACCTCGTTGGTCACAGGTCTGAAGGATCACTTCATAATCACATACTTCTATCCAATCAGCCCAAGGCATATTCCGAGTTCCCATCGTCACACTGCATGTCCCAGGTTTGAGATCTCTCACACACACATTATGACAGCCATTGACACTCACTGGTAAACTCCCCACCGAAATGGCCTGTAAGGAATAGGTTTCGTATCGGATAATTCGTGAGGCCAAGCATCAAATTCCGGGTAACGAAATGATACAGGTGCCCATTCTGATTTCGTAGATAACAACACTATCAGCGTTGATCGTACAATAACCCGAGGGAACAGACCTTCATATGATTGTTGTTCCTTAAATCCTGTATCTGTTTTCCCCCCTCCTTCGTCCTTGGTGTTGTGCGCAGAAGTGAAATGTTTCCAGAGAGCGACAAAGAACCAGGTTGCAAAGACACATGCTGTTATTGTAAGAGCAATGCGTGTGCCACTGGGTCCCTGTAAGATGCGACTCAGGCTCGCCGATAATGTTGGGGTAGTAGACATGATATTATGAGAATGTCACTTTAGTTCGAAGTGTTTTGATCCCTCCTTTGATCAACAGATAGCAGAAGGGCGATTAAATACTTATCCGAGGGAGATTAAGAGGACAGTATAGGGGCCAAGTGCGGAGACGGTGAGATATAGAACTTTGCCACTTGACCACATGAAGTTCACAAGGTTTGGTTGCACCACATGGTATGAGCAGCGTGGGATCAAAATTACTGTAGGATGAGTAAGACACCTCCCTTCTCTCTGAGAAATTGGTTTAGAAGGAAAATCAGCCTGGAGAAGGGTAAAGGATGTTCCACTACCCAGACCCAATCGAAGATTGTGAAAGCAACAATGGAGATGATGGTTCAGATGACCAGAAAGTTGAGCAGAAGTCAGAATAGCGCATTGGATTACTTAATTTGGTAGTAATCGGCGTTCGGCGCGCACAGGAAATGTAGTCGGGAATTACCGCCATCTTTCTACCTCATTCACTTACATTGTCGCACGCCTTTGGAGTATGTCGTTTGCTCAGTTTTTCGTCAAAATTACAAATTAAATCCTATCATCAACAGCAAATGGCAACACAAAAAGCTGCTGCCGCTGCAGTTGTAAATATTATTACTTTAGTTCATGGATGCGTTCAAAAGGGCCCTAACGATTTTCTCCGTCGCAGGATTTTGCCCGTATTTATTCCTCCCTTGGGCTCGGAAAGGGTATGCAGAAATATGAGAAATTTGTGACTATGCAAACCTGACATATTGATCAGAGACTGTTGCGTCGTTGCAGGCCTTCAGGAAGCGCCATGGTGATGCCCAACGCCTACATGGCCAATACGCCTCCCAATCTACCACTGTCGATTTCGCTCAGTACCGCTCTATTCTCAAGAATAAGGCTATTGTTGATGAGGCTGAGAAGCTTCTCAAGAACTTCAAACCTGTTGAGTGCGACACGGATGCTCAAGTCAAGGCTATTGAGGCATTTGAAGCCAAAGCTGTATGCATGGGTGTCGAGTTTCTTCGTTCTAGCCCGGATTGACACGTTGAGGTTGTCTAGGTCTCCAAGGCTCAGGAAACAGAGGTCAGGCTTGATGTCGAGCTCAAAGAACTTCAGGCTACCCTCGCCAATATCGAGGATGCTCGTCCCTTCGACGAGCTGACTGTGCGTTTTCTTCTTCTACTTCTTCACTATTCTACCCTGAATCTACTTTCTAGACTGAGGATGTCGGCCGTGCACACCCTCGTATCGTTGAGGCTGTTGAGACCATGCTAAAGAAGGGTAAATGGACTGTACCTGGTCAGTTCCAATTCCTTTTCTCAACCGAGTCAATCCTAATGCAACATGTTTGATCTATTTAGGATACAAGGAGAAGTTCGGCGACCTGAATCTCATGTAATCAACTTCTATCGCATAGAACTATTTGCATTGCATTGGATCCTAGCTTAAGCAATGACCGTTGTTTTTGATGGCGTATCGTGCCGAAAGTCTTGTTGCCAAATTTCTTGCGCTAATATGCATTAGGCCGTATCGTCCAGCCTGGAGCAGGAGCATTGATGACTGGACCAAAGTCTGTTTCCGCTTTGTGTCGAAGCACTAGACTCAGGTTGTCAATCTTGCCCCCATCGGCATCGGTAGCCCATAGCGATACCGCTAGAGTGTTCTTCCCTTCATAATTCAAGATGCCCTGAGCTGACACGCGTGTATGTCATCCATTAGCACCCATCAATTGGAGTACTCACGGACTGGGAACTCTCTTTGAGGTCCAATGTGATTGACTGATGAAAATTGGTGGCTATCCTTGCTGCAAGCTGAAACACTCACTATATCGTCCAAATTGATATCCATTGACATAAAGCTGAAGTGATGATGAGTTTACCCTACGATCAGTTCCGCGAACACATACTTTGGCTCTGTAGTGGGGGTTTTTGGTTGAGTTGGTGAAAGTGAATGCAATCGGGTAGTCCACTCCGTGGGGTATATTGAGGTCAAAGGTGGTCCTAATTTGAGATAGTAAGACTGCCGATGACAGAGCCATTGAAGATGATGATACCTGTAAAAGGCAACACCAGGCTTGGAGACACCTTCGGTAGGCTTACCATGTGCCCAATTCGAATCATCATATCCTGGTAAGTGCCAGCCTATGACATACTTAACGGAATGAGTATGTGAACAGGACACTGGCATACCTTGGCGTTCTGCATACAATCCACCCTCATTTAGGGGTCCGCGAGTTCGGTCCGCATACTATCATGATAGTGAGTCGCTAGCTTTCACGAATTAAACCGGTTTGTTCACCGATTCGCCGCCAAGATTACCCGTAAGCTTCCAAGTGACGACCTTCGTGTCTGGGCTTCCCTCAAAAGAATAGTTCAATACGCCACGGGGTATTCTGAACCAATCGCTGGCACCGGCCCAATTCTGCTCAATTCCCATGTGGTCCAGTAATATAGTAAGGACATGCTGCGAACCAACCCTGAGGGTTGGAGGGAAATTGAGCGTCTGACTATACATATCATGCGGACCGTCGCCCGTCCAAGATCCGATGAAACTGTTATCGAGCCACATCGAGTATGCAAATGCAAGACCACCACTCATATTTGCGTAAAAGCCCGTCTCTTTTCCTGTTGCATTGAAATGGGCGCGCCAGAGCATATTTCCAGTGTGGTAACCGTACGGACTCGAGAAAAGAACTTGAGAGGTACTCCACGTCCATTCATTGAAGGTTTCCTCTAAATCGGCAACCATCCACTTCTCATCGGAATAATCGGGAGTGATTTCAGGAAGACTATCCGAGACTTTCTATGAACGAAGTTCAGCCTAATTGACTAGAGCTATAAGAAGTAGGGGCGAACCCATATTAATGAATCGAGATCGGGCAAGCTCACGTCAGGAAGATGGGGGGTGCGAGAAGCCACGAGGGTACCGTATGTTGTCTTCTTTGTTCTGAGTTTTTCTCCATTAAAATACACAGTACGAGATGAAGCAACAGGGGCAATTATTTCGAAGGTTGTCGTGCCGTTGAGGTCACCACTCAGGGTTAGTTCATCCCCCGAAATAGAAGCAGTGCGCAGTAAATAGCCACCTTTCACGATGATCGGATTCTTAGTGCTGTAGGAAGCAAAGCGTCCCTGTGTCGGGGGATGAAGAACCCAAAACTGATATGCGGTAGAGCGATCTACGGATTTCAAAATCTAAGTGAAGGATATTTTTAAGACTAACTCACCAAGAATGAAAACTCTGAGTTTTGGACCGATCAAAACCACAGCTTGGCCGGTAGTTGTATACTGTACAACAATTGCACCGTTGTTCAAGACCCGCTGCCTGATGTTCCCAGAACCCGAAACAATTTTAGCAATCGGTTTGGTTCCCGAGGTACCTGCAGGTAGGACGAATGCAGTTTCATGTAATTCTCCCTCGTCCCCGTAGAGAAAAATATTATCCTGTCCGTCAATGGTTGCCCTGCAAAAAGAATGTAACTTTTGCTATAAAGACCTGACCCTCCACTTACCATGTAAATATCTCGCCAGTTGAGTACAATAATGTCGTTGAACCTGCAACATAATCTACGACATGGATCTTGGAGTCCCTGCCATTGAGGATCAAGGAACCACCCAAAGTTGGAACCTCGATTGTTCCAGCACTCGTTGGCACAGTCAACTTGTACCTTTGTATACCAGACGAGGATATGTCTGCCTGCCTGCCTCATTCAATCAGCTTCTGAGCCTGGGGCCTCGTGGAAGTATGCACCTAACAATATAAAATCCAGTCGTTCCACCAACAACATCAACCGTTTGTGTTGTCTTTAGCGCGGGGTTTCCGGTAAATGAGCTAGACGTGTTATAGATATTCTGAGGTTGACTGGTCAAGTATGCGGGCGATACAGCTAAGAAATTAGCTTGAAGTTTGATTTCGTGGTATTTCTCTCGCAAGACACGAGATTCAGAAATGGCGGCTCCCTGAATGCAATCCTTTACTTCGCTATTTACTCAAGAATACTAGGAAAGGCCCACGTAATCGTACGAGGTATAAGCACCAGGATGAGCAATACCACCTGGAGGATGAATGAGTACAATCTTCGCCCTGATCAAATTACGCACCCCAGTTTGTACCACCAAACGTCATATACAGGTTAAGTATCATTGTTGACAGTGCATATTGATTCTTGTAGAAAACTACATATTTCAGAAACATGAATTCTATGTGGAAATACGAATTTACCCCTCTCGAATTCAAGACCAGTGAGGACTGAACAGAGGTCATACCCAGCGCCACCCCTCAAATCTGGTGAGTTTGGAGAACCATGAAACGAGAATATATGACCCACCAACCATCAATGGCACCCCCTTGAAACTCGTAAGCAGCGTTAGGGTCCTCAGGATTCCATTCCAGATGCGCATCCCAGAAGTATCTGAAGCGGAGCGTGGTCAGGTTGATTATCAGAAGGGAGAGAATCTGGCTCACTCTGGAACGGCGTCAGGTAACCATACATAGGGATTTGCGCAATCAAATCCATTCGGGTATGAGTCGTAGCCTAGAGAATGTTAATCTGCTTTTCTGCAGGATGACCTCCACACAGACCATAGATATCAACACTTGTGAAATGGCCTCCCGGCCACGCATCATTGGTTGTCGTAGGAACAACGATACCAGCGTTCCGCTGATCGAACGGACTCAAAAAAAACTCACACTACTGATCAAGGATACCTACAAAATCCTTTAGTAACTGGGCCTCGTATGCAAAGTCCTCGGTATACGGAGGCCAGAATCCGCTGTATTCATTTTCAATCTACCCCAGGTGTTAGCCGACCACAACATATCCGACGAGTTGCAGGTGCATACCTGGACAAGTATGACCGGGCCGCCGTTTGTAATCTGGTTTTTGGCAATGATCTCGCCAACTGCCTTGATATAAGGCTGATAAGCCTTGACATAGGTGTCGTTATCGGTCCGCCAAAGCCCTGGGGTATACGTTCCCCAGCCGGGCAGTCCACCACCTGCAGTCTCCGCGTTGATGTAGGGGCTACCTTAAATAAATAAAGATAGCTCGCGAGCAAGCAATGACCCACCCTGGGCGAGCGATTAAATAGAGGCCGGCCTTCTGAGCAGCGTCAAAGAACGGTTGTAGATCACGGAAGCCTTCAAACGATATTTCTCCCCGCTTCGGTTCGATGAGTCCCCAATGAACATAGAACGAAACCGTATTGAAACCCATCGACCTTGTCGTCGTCATGAGATACAGGGATCGACCTTCCAATCAAGAACATACTTGATTTTCTGGAGAACATCGAGGTGAAGGCTTGGAACAGGGTTTCTGAAGATTGGTCAGTCAATGCCTTAGCCGTCCTTATATCAAGACGAACCGGAAAGGGTGAACTTCTCCACTGAATATCATCAATCTTTCTCCATTGATCTTGAGCGAATATTGATCCCAGGTAACCTAAGAGGTTCTAGAAGTGAGTAGATAAACGATAATCAGAACGCAAGACGATTATCACAATGTCCTGCAAATTAGATGATTGACGAGGAAGTCTGATACCAGACCGAGGGATAGCAGCAACTACTGCAGCGCATAAGATGGACAGGTGTTTGAAAACCTGAAGCCTCATAACATCGGCTTGTCAAAACTTCTTTGAGCTTTAAATACGGCCTGATGAGGATCCCCAAGGTCGGTGTAGAACAGCATGATGACATACACGAGACAGGGAGCATGGGACAATTTTGACCAGCTGATCTTGATAAAGGACATTATTCGGGTCGAGAATGATGATTGACGAAAAGAAGCGGTTGAAAATAGCTAACGGTCGTGACGCGAAACCAGTGGATTCAATGCCATTGTAGAAATTATACAGGATGCGTCCAGACGATGATGCACCCTCCGACTGAAGTGGAGCCTGGCACTTGTTGCGAATCCAATACCAAATGATACTGATTTTGGGGATCCAGGTGTCTGTAAGCATATGATCTACTGAGACAGGTTTAGTTCCACTCCGAGTTTCTGCCAAAATCAGTATAACCGAGTTTACTCCTTTGCGCTATAGCAGCGGTTATGTAGAATCCCGATAATCAGTTCGTAAAAAGTAATCTTGTAAATCTCCATCATATCATAATCAAAACTCGAGAAGGATGACTGATATTGCATCGACAAGACCCCCGGGTAGATCCCCTCTGAAGGTGCAAGCGCTAGTGTCAAGGATGTCAAAACATAAATTCCAGATCAGGGTTCAGCGTATCATACGGACATGTTTGATATAATGATATTATGATCCGAGTGTGGACTCCGGTCTAGATTTATACCCCGCCCTCCAATTTCTCGTTGATCTCATCCATGGCTTCCACTTCAGCATTCACGTACCGTTCAGCGAAGGATCTTTACGACCATATCGATGCTCAATTTCAGCTGAGCAGCGACCAGCTTATCGACCTCACCAAGAATTTCCTGCACGAGTTCAAGCTCGGTCTTGAAAACTATGGACACGCTATGGCGATGATGTATGTGCACACGTATCCGTCATGGATTGCCCTCATACGGATACAGACCCACTTTCGTGACTGGTGTACCTGATGGTACAGAGAAAGGGTATGGTTCAATTGTACGCAATACCTCGCTGTGATCACAAAACTCTTTTAGCACATTTTTTGCCCTCGATCTTGGTGGAACCAACCTGTGAGCAGTTGTCCTATGAGATGCAGATATTAAGTCTGATATCGGCACATAAAAGTCGGGTTTGCGAGGTAGTTCTAAACGGCGACAAAACATTCTCTCTTCGCCAGCAGAAGTACCGAGTAACAGAGTCACTGAAGACCGGAGAAGCAACGGTTCTATTTGGTGCGGAATGCTATACCCTCTCATATCGCCTCCATACTTATCATTGGATTTGAACGTTAGATTACTTGGCTTCCTCTGTTGATGCATTCCTTTCCACCGAGTCTTCTATCGACTATACTGTCCAAACCAACACACCAGCAGACGAGATCCATCTCGGCCTTACGTTCTCCTTTCCAGTCGAGCAAACGGCCTTAGATTCCGGAAAAATCCTCACTTGGACGAAAGGTTTCTCAGCACGAAACGCAATAGGAAATGATGTGGTCAAATTACTTCAAGATGCTTTCGATAGGAAACACATGCGCGTCAAATGTGTCGCTCTCGTCAACGATGTGCGTTCCTGCTCTTGATGTCCATCGACTCTTATTTCGCGATTCAATTTGGTGATCAACCCTGAGTAGACTGTTGGCGCCTTACTCTCCCGTGCATATCAATCAGGAGGATGTATCCTTGGTGCAATTTTTGGCACAGGTACCAATGGTGCCTATGTCGAGGACATTTGTGAGTTCTACGGTTGACTCAGGGTCAGCCCGACTGACAAAGGAATGAAGCAAATATCAAGAAGCTGCAAGGCACGTCAGCAGCCTCCAAGGGCGGGTACATGATCGTCAACACTGAATGGGGAGCTTTCAATAATTCAGTAAGTTTTCAACACATCTCCTTGATGCAGGCGACCCAAGCCATTCCCCAGCGCTCACATCTGCCGTCCACACCTCTCGATAATGCTCTCGATCGTCTCAGTATTAATCCCACCTTTCAAGCCTTCGAGAAGTTCATTTCTGGAATGTACCTTGGCGAGATCACTCGCGGCATCATCACCTCCCTCATTGACGCTTCCCCAAAGCCTCTCCTTTTTAATGGCAAATCTACCTCCGATATTAATAAGCATTATGGGATCGATACAAGTTTTATGAGTAACGTGGAAGAAGCTTGGCTCGGGAAGGATGCCTGTCCTGGGTGTATCAGTCCCCCGTTTGATGAGCTTGAGGATGCTTCGCTTAGTCCGAACGTTGAGTCGAGACTGGAGGCTATCAAGAGGACTATTGTCAAGGATCTTGGATTTGCGCCAGAGCAAGTAACCCTGAAGGATGCTGCGGTAGGCTTGCATTCAGTCCTATGTAGAAATCTGTTGACCGGCCAATAGATCATTCGCTGGGTTTGTGGTCTAGTTGGCCACCGAGCGGCTCAATTGAGTAGTATTGCAGTTGCAGCTGTATTGGTTCAGACGGGTCGTGCTGCCCTTCCAGGCGAAGAAAGTGTAGGAGTAAAGGATCCCAAGGGCAGAATTCCTGTCGGCGTGGATGGAAGGCAAGTATTATATGAAGGTTAGTAGTTCAGAAGTTGGACTGAAGCCTATTCTCCAGTCTCATTGAACACTACCCTGGATTTGAGACGAACTTGAGGGAATCCTTGCGTTATTTAGTTGGCCAAAACGTTGAAAGTCGTGTAGATATCGGTTTAGCTAAGGATGGAAGTGGAGTGGGGGCTGCACTCTGTGCGCTACAAGCACTCAAACAAAAGTCATAGCGATGAAAGCTATGTGACAACTATTGTAGAGTAAGTAACGTTGTGCAAGTAGCCAGTGTACCAAGGAGAATATGCGAAAGATTTCGGTCTACTCCTTTACGAGAGCAAGAACTGCTAATCTATCCCTGATTATGCTTGTCTACATAAATGGATTTCCAGATGGCTTGATAAGTTGCGTTTACCCTCTCCCAATTCAGGACAGACCAAAACTCTTTTATCCATTGTTCCTTTCCCCAAACACCGTACCCGGCACTCATCCAAGCGTGCTCATACACAGGGACACAGAACAGAGGGTACAAGATCTCGCCAGCTGTGAGTAGGGCTCCCATGGGGGTGTTTTTGGGGGATGGTTCCTTTTTCGGATTTGAATGAACGCCAGAGGCGGCTGTACGGATTGTATTGTGATCAGACATGTGTCGGACCTGCATGTCATTCGGTACCGTTGGCGAATTGTGACCTGAGACACCAAAAAATGGAGACGAAAGGGGCTTTTCAGAGGGTGAGTTTTTGGCAAGATATGGGGGTGCATGTGTAGTATGAAGTTTATCTTTAGATATAGTCGACTCAAGATCAGGGTGTCTCCCCATATTCATTCGGGAACGAACGAGGAGGGTACCAGCACCATATGTTGTAACAATACCGGTATTGCCAACTTGGTCTGTCACGAACCAGACCCAACCATTGATGAACGTTCCGAGGACTGCAGCAGAAAATGCAGAGCGAAGTTGATCAACGCTTCCGTGTGCATTGCGGATGACGAGGTGAAGTTCGTCTTGAATTTCACCTTCGTGGTTTCGATGCGCATTTTGAATTTCATCTTCGATTTCTTGAAGGTTATCCAGGGCTGGTTTCCGAGGTGGGGGATCCGAAATAGGTTTCTATCAGGATGAGCAGATTTACTGAATGTTAGAAACTATTCACATACAAGGTTGCTGAGGAAAAAATCATTGTTGAGAGCAAGACTGGCATAATTAAAAGCAAGAACGTAGTCGCGTTTCTCTGAGAGACTGATCACTGTCTGAGTAAGTGAACTTTCGTTTTCCATTGAGGTGCCTTTTGTTGGGTGAGCATAAGGAAATAGAGTTGAATTATGCACACACCGTAGATTTGTTCATTCAGCCTCTCTAGGAGGCCATTCTGATACTCAAGCTGAAGAACCTTGAGCGCCTGTGGTGGCAGGAATTTTCCCAGTCCGCGCTCTATGGAATAAGGTAAAGGTTTTAATGTGTGCAGTTTTTTTGTACCCTGCCAGGATATGAAGCGAGTTGGCTTTGGCAGGGAGACAACCCTAGCCGGGACTGAGAGCCACAACATACCTGGCGAAACTTTGCAGTAGCCAGTGTTTAACGCGGCGTGTGTGGTTGTGTTTGGAATAGTACAGGAGGTTTCTCGCAGCTCTCATGGCATCGAAAACGGCGCAAAAACCTCAGTCGCCTGTCCAGGCTCTGTGGAAGGCATATCATGCAGAAACTTCAGATCGCCTCAAATTTATTGACTCGTTCTTGGTGTTCCTCATGCTCTCGGGCATCGTCCAATTCATCTACTGCATTCTAGTCACTAATTACCCCTTCAATGCTTTCTTGGCCGGGTGCGTGCCACGTCTATCACACGCAATAGGATGCTCATTGAATCAGATTCTCAAGCACTGTTGGCCAATTTGTGCTCACCGCTTCATTGCGTTCTCAAGTGAACCCCGACAACCAGAACGAATTCCAGCAGGTATCGCCGGAACGGTGAGTGTCCACAGTACGTGTTTGTTCAGCTCTGACTGTTCTTTTGTAGGGCATTTGCAGATTTTGCGCTGGGATCAATTGTTTTGCATTTCTTTGTATTTAACTTCTTAAGGGTGATAGACATTGAGTAAAACTAGGTTATCTTCTTCTCTCAAAGGACGAGGAGCGCTAGCGAGTACTGAGCACGTATATGGATGAGCAGAAGAAAAAAATACACTAAATATGACAACAGCAAAGTCAAAAACGTATTCGCCTGAGGCAGAAGGATGAGCTTGGCAGTGGAACTGAGAGGTAGAACTGACCGAGTTCGAGGTAGCGATGGAGGAGTTCTGGGAGAGCATCAGCATGGATGAGAGGCAGCATTTGAGAGGAAGACCCACGGCGAATGTCCTTGCTGGGGACTTGGGAGAGAGCTGGCCTGGAGATGGAATAAGTGCCCATGCACATACGGGGAAATGTGCGCGTACGAGAGGCCTGTCGTGCGCCTGACACCAGCTAGAAATGCACTGAGGAGTACAGCGTCGAGACCAAGGTGTACTAGAGAGGATCTTGTGAGCACAAGACCGCCGACGACGAGGAGGGAGGTCGGACTCAGACTTCCAAGCATCGTGCTCTAGACAAGGTAGAATATGACATAAGCAGCTCCTGCTCATCTCGAGGCCATGGCATCAAGGCCTCCCTCCCCCTCCAGAGGCCTGTTCTCCGCCCCAATCGAGCGCTTTGTCCGCGACGAGCTCTCGGACTGGACCAGTGCTTTCACCCTTTTTGGTCCGTGCACCTCTATCCACCAGAAAGCCGCTGACTGAGCCCCAGATACTATCGAGACCTATTTTGACTCCCATGTCGATCTTCTCCAGCGGAAACTGCAGCACCAGCTGCAGAAACACAGGGACAAGCTTAAGCTCAAGGCTGAAGGGACCTTTAAAATAAAGGATTTGTCTGGAGATCTGCTTGCGGAGAATTTCGAACGTGAAATCAAGAACTTCAAGCTCAAGGTATGCCTCAGCCGTCCTGAGCCACGCTCAAATCTCATGATCCCAGATATCGACCCGCATGGCCAAGCTCGCTGTCTCGTGGCAGTCTGCAAGGGTCGTTCGCACCCGCGAGAAGGTCTCCTTCTTTTTTGGCGTCATGACCCTCCTTTTCTCCGCCCTCATGTTTGGAATGCACCCCGAGTACGTGTCATTCTCTATCACAGCTGTCTCCGCCGCTGAGCTTGTCCTCCAGATGGGTGCACATCTCATACACCCTCATGGGCTCGTATCTCATCCCTCTTCGCTACATCCAATACCGCCGGCGAGCGTGGCACTATTTCCTGTTTGATCTATGTTACTATGTTACCATCCTCAACTTCATTTATATCTGGATCCTCCCTTCCAACGCTGCTCTCTTTGTTGCATGCTACTGCCTCTCGCACGGTTCACTTGCCAGTGCTGTTATCACATGGCGAAACAGTCTCGTCTTCCACGACCAGGACAAAGTTACTTCTCTGTTCATACACATCTATGCACCCTTTACCTTTACCGTCATTAGGCAAGTTCATTCCAGCCTTACTTTTGCGCCGTTTATCCATGAACGGGTCTTTAGGCATTTCTACCCTGGCTCAAGTCAGCGCTTCCCAGCCCTAATCCAAACACCTTATCTCGATCCTCTTCGCGCTCTGTTGTTAAGTGGAGGGATCTGTGCGTCACCTTTTAATGATACCTTGAGGCCGAGTATTGACACATCCTCAGACTGCAGCTGGCAACTGCTGTATTGGAAATTCCTCCTCGTTGATCGCCGAGCCAAGATTGATTCGGGACAACGAACAACATCATTTTCCTATCTTCTTCATGACAAAGGTTTCATCGGCAAGAATTTATCATCGATCCCAGCCAAATACCGCGAGGCTATCTTCATAGGCGGTCAGCTTGGTGAGTCAATTGCTCAATGCTGGTAGATGACTGACACTGACGTCTTCTTAGTGTATGCCCTTCTGACACAAATTCCCGCTATGTTCTTGCTGTACTCGAGTCCGGGTTGGAGTGGCTTGTTTCTCCTTCTGATATTTTCGGTCAGCGTCTGGAATGGTGGTGGGTATTACATCGAAGTCTTCGGTCGCAAGTTCGTTTCTACACTATGACTAATTTGAGTGGCGTATTGATCCATTCTCATAGATTCGAACGCGAACTCGAAGCTTTGCGCAAAGAGCTGGCTGAGACTTCTACGCGGTTTTCGGTTCCCTCCACACCTACCGACCAACCTTCAGCGCTTTTTGAAACAGGTTACTCTTCCGCGGGCTCCGCGTCGCCTGACTACCCTGTCATCACACTTCCCGGGACCGAGTTAGATTCTAGCCCCCTTGGCTTCCCTTTCGTACCCAGTCTCGATCCTGATTTAGCAAAGAAGAATTCATGATCTCGACTATCTGGTCATGTCTTCTTGATGGTTCTGAATATCTAATTTATGATCCACTATAGAGAAATGCTGCTGTCCATGTCTTTTTCGGGTTAGCGCTGTCGCACAACCGGATAATTTTTTTCCTGCCAAACATTGTTCCTTGGGCATGTCCTCGGATCGAAACAATCCTTCAGACAAAGCCTTGTCGTATTTCTGCTTTTCTTGTCACCACACGGGAGGTCAAAATGGTAATGCCCCCTTTCTTGCTTAGTGCTTTCGTCTGTAGGTAGATAACTTAGAGAGAATATGCATGGTTTCCATCGAGTGTGAATTGCTGGTAATTCGGCTCAATTTGAATCCAGCCTGAGAATGTTTTGTTCAACCCAATGATAGCTGCCTTCGCACGTTGGTACCGTGCCGATGAAGCTTTCGCCGTAGCATAGGGTACCCTGCGCCTTGAAAGAATTTATGGAAGGATATCAAGAACCAGAAGGCTGACGCACAATTGCATAGCGAGGTTTCCCGGTTTGAGTACCTCGAGCGTTTGGATATACAAGTCGAACATTGCTATTCTCGAAAGCAGTGGCCTGAAGGAACCAAAAAAAAAGTGAGATCTTTGTTAACATGAGCGGAATATGAACCCATTCCTGCATTTCTCAACGTATCTATTCTTCGGTGCTGTGCTTCGCTTTAGGCCATTAATCAACACCTCAGCAGGACGTGAATCGGCTACCCAACAGAGGCCTGGTTGATCAAGTCAGCTTTTACCGTCTCCTCGGTGGGAAATGGATCTTACATTCATTGCAGGATCCTTTAGTTGGTTCAATTTTATCAAGTTCATGTTTGGAGTGAATGAAGGGGACATTCGTATAGTATATATTGGGAGGACGGGTATCATATCCCTCTGGCAAATCTGATGATGATGAGCAATCGAGCATCGAGGCAAGCTCCACTCTACCTTCAACCTTTCTGATTCTGATTTGCAATGCTCTCTCACAATCTCTTTTCATAATTTCCCTGAGTCGACAATTTCCTTCCTTCTCTCGCGGAAACTCGCCGATAACAACACTGTCAATATAGACAGGCTCTAAAAACCTCGAAGCAAATCCGCCCAAGATTCCCAATACACTCCATCTAGCGATCTTATCGCTGCATGACATCGACAATGCAGGTTGGGAATCGGCACGACCTGGTTTTGTCCGAAGGACACCTAGGCGGTTATAGTCGTCCCTTCCACGCGATGCTTCGTGTGATCCAAGTTTTGGGAAAAGATGTGGAGATTGAGATTTTAGTGAGGCCATCTGAGGATTTTGTGTGTATGCCAGATAACCCATTGATGCATCGCCGCCTGATTCAAAGTGTCAGTACAAAAATGAGTAGGCCCTCAGCGACATAGGGAATAGACACCTACATGGAAGGGTAGAGACGTACATGTGAAGAGAGACACCAGGCCGTAGACGATATGGTGGATAGTCATCGAAATCGCTTGAGATACCCAATTCTGTATCAGTGAGCCAATCAGAGGAATATGCAAGGTCTGTTGGGGCTACTACGTTCATCCTTTTGATCTCCTCCATCAACCAGCGGACAGCACCCCGTCGTGCGAGCACCTCGGCGTGGGCATCATGTAGTAGTTCTCCCCGGGGAGAATATCTGATAGCAGGAGTACATTTCGTTCCTGTGGCTAAACTTATAAGCTTGAAACTCGTCTTGAAAGAGTTGGCGGCAGAGATTTGTCTGGTCAAATAGAATGAAGCTAATACGGTAAATTGCTTTGAAGGCGGTTTAAAGCCGATACTTGAGTATATGTCATGTATAGTCTTCACGATTTCATCATGGAAAATTCCTGGGGTGTTCATGATAGTCTAAATTACCAAGGTTCGTTGATACCATCACCTTGACTCCTGTATTTTACTTAACAGTACCAACGACAAAAACATTTATGTGTAGACTGTAATTCTTGGCAGACAAGAACGAAGTCGCCCACAACACTAATCCAAACCACGCCTAAGGTCCGAGGTTAAAAGTCATCAATCTCCTCTGAAAGCGGTCTTCCGACTCTTAGTACTTTTTCTTGCTCTCATCAATGTAGTCTCTCGATTTACGAGCGGAGGCAAAAACCCAAGGGAAGGTTTCATGCTACGTGTACTCCGTTCAACTTCCTGAACTTCTATCTCTGTCCTCGCCCGTTCTTGAGGTGCCTGGCCACTGGAAGCAGGACTAAAAGGACTGTTCGGCAGTGATTGCACCTTGTCCGGAATGGATTTCCCTGTTTGCGAGTCAGCATATTCGATGGGAATTGGTGCTTTATAGCCAATGATGCCGAGTTGATTGCTATAGTACTGAACTGCAGCTGCGAATGCGGTTTTCCGCGCGTTTCGAAGGCCCCAGTCCTGCCAATTGCTGTTCCCATTTTTTTTAAAAAAAAGTTGGATACACATGGTCTTGATTCCACCTACCCATTGTGCGAAATGCCAATCGTCAGTTCCAGATACCTTTGATACACAATATGTTGAAAAGTAATGCTGGTCACTGGTTCATACCATCGATTTTCTTCAGTAGCCAACCATTCGTTGAGGCATTTCTCAAGAGCGTCTAGTTTCTCCAGAGGCGTACGCCAAGCGACTTGCATAGGCAAAGTCTCAAATGTTTTCTGCGAAAGAATAACTCAGCGTAGTTTACTTGGGATAAAATAAGGATATCTACCCCGCTGCGACGAACATTCGTACTGTCGTCAGAGAACGTGAGTAGATTTAACAATCGTGCCCATAAGACTCGCGTACATGAATTTGAGAAATAGCTGGCTGTTAAAGTAGTAGGTTTCTGTTCCATCTACGCGGGCAAAAACAGTCTGAGAGACGTGAATCAATATGGGATCAGATAGCCAGGAAGGTACCACTCACAGCGAATAACCCAACCTTTTTGACTACCAGATTTTCTTGGTCAATGAAACATCGGTCCCCGGTATCGAAAGGACTGATCACTCAAACATAAGTATACGAGATATGTGACACTTCAAGGGGAAACATACTGGGTAACGAACAGGAACATGATCGCATCAAAAGCTTTACTTGCAGAGCTCTTGAAGATGAAACTAGCCGCGATTCCAGTCGTGTATATGCTCGTCAGTGACTTGCCAACCTCAACGCCGAACACACTCAAGCTGATGAAAAATAGTATAACTCCAGCAAAAAATAGGATGATATGGTGTAGGGTCTTGAGGGCTTCGCCAACATCCCGCATCGAGCGAGACAGGAACCGACGTTCTTTATACACGCGCGATATGGTTGTTTTAATCTCGGCCCGCGAAATGTCGCCATTACCATCTCTGTCGAAAACGGAGAAGGCAGCCTTCGCTGTCTCTTCGGTAGGGAACGCAGGATAGAAGTCGGAAGGAACGAGATAATTTCGCCGGCGGTCTTTGAGGCGTGCATATATGGAGCGGGCTAAGCGCTTTCCTATGCTGTTAGAACAAATTGAACCAGTAATTCAAAAGCAAAACTACCTTGGCTTCATGAGACGAACTCACGTTCCAACTCATTTGTGCTAAGTCGTCGTCTGTCGTTCCTCTCATATTTCGAGCATCGTGAAGAACTGCATTTTTTTAAAGCTTTGGCCGCTTGCTTGACAGTTCTGTCGGTAGCTCCCTCATAATTTGATTTAGAACCCGCATCTCCATGTTGTCCCGGAGGTGGATAACGATGAGGGTTCAAACCAGACGGAGTCATAAGATGGGAGGGCGTTGGGTGAAAAGCTTCTTGTTGCCGGAATTCGATTTCTTCCACTGTATCATCACAGCACTCTGGACTCCCGTCTAGCGAAGCCGAGTGTTCAATGTGAAGGCTATCTGTTTTGCTGAACTCAAACCACGACTTCTTATTCTTCCCATTCTTGCATCCCGAAGTTACGCCATGGTCTAGTTCAGATGTGTCCCCATCGTTGCTATCACCACCGTGCCCGAGGTTAGATTGAGGTGGGCTGACATTATTCAATGCTTGACTAAGCCGCTTTGCGTGTTCTTTATCAGGGAATGCCAAGGCCTTGGAAGTAGGTGTGCGTGCACCACTCCTGAAGTACCCGCTGTGTGGCCGAATAGGCCGGTAGTCACGTAGCTTCTCGATGGCGGCAAGTGCTTCCTCAAGGGAACTGATACGTTCTCTGTAGGCAGTTCGATGAAAATTGAAGGCAACTGCATGAGAGAGCATTCGCCCGACACAATACATCAGGACAAAGAAAAATAAGAATTCAACGACTTGAGATAACCGGTAGGTGTGCCCTGCCCGACTCCTCTTTGGATGACTGGCGTCAAATAGCTGAAAAATGCTCCCAAAGATGATGGTCCAACTGAGCCAACCGCTTGCAGCATAGAATACGGGTTTGACATTGTCTTTGATGGAGTTGTACATTTCTATTCGGTTTTTCACGAATTCCGATACGTGGCCCCAAGCTGCTGCAATAATGAAGCGCGCAACAATAGGCACCAAATCGATGATAAGTGCTAACCACCAGGATATGATTAAATTGGAAGCAGCCCAAATAAACCAGGCTTGCACATTATCCTTGACATAACGGCGATGATCTGTTGGGTGGGGTTGATACCAATAGAAGTCAACAAGGAGAGGAGGAATAATGAGGACACCGGCACTAAAAGTCGATCCAAGTAGAGATGAGAACAGAAGAACAATGATCCTGGAGAACTAAGGGTCAATTCACGGCCTGACCTCGCCCTCATTTACAGCTCACCTCCTTAGGCCCCAGCCTCGAGGTTTGTCCTTGACACCCATCTGTTTCTCGAATTTCACTTCCTCATCTACCAGATCCTCTTCAGCAGACCAATCGTAATCCTCTGAATCTCCATCCTCAGGTCCAGCGAGATATGCAGCCCTTGAACTCATAAAATCCGAGTCCTGCCTCATTCCTGCATGAGATGGTCTGACATTCTCCGAATAATGGACAAAAGGTTTTTGTTTTTCATGCGCCAGGTGCATTTCCTCCTTTTGAATTCTTTGTTGGTTCTCCCCCATGGATTCCGTTTCCATACTTGAGTTGTGCCGGTAGATTGGAGTTGGGGGATATTCTGTGTAACTATTGTTTCCGTCGGGGAGGAGAAATCGAAGATTAGACGAACTAGCTGTAGGCCTGTAGGGTGGAGAGGGAATATCGGATATAGACAGCTCCTCCTGAGAAATGGTGAATGGCTCTTCGCTGTGAGTTCCGACTGCGGACTGTTCTATTACTGTTGCAGGTGAATTGTCAGTACTCTTCTTTGTGCTTGTACCCATCCTGATGTACGTGTTAATCCCCTCGTATAGTCACCCACACTCGGGGATCTCCTAAGAGTCTATTGCCGATGTTAGTTGATCAACTAGAACACAGGTGACAGTTACGTGGAGAAATTGATGCATCAGTTGCTTGGTTTGGTGAAGGGAGAGAAACTGACGACAGACATGATTTTCCTGGTACTAGCTAGCCTGTGAAGTGGGATTGAAAGCAGTCAAATCCGCTCATTCGAACCACAGCCACCTTTGGGAAAGCTCCTGTTTCAATGCTGCTGATCACTTGGCAACCCCAGAATTTATCAATAATAGCATAGATCGCTGGCTCCACCTCCGATGTTTATCGTCACATGCCTACGATCCAAATTTTTATCAGTCACTAGGACACAATATAGCTCCACAATGATTTGCCGATACACGTAAACCTCTCTTGATCCATACCTACCTGCGGGAGCCAATAGCTTATAAGGAAGTGTGGGTTATCAGAGATACTGGTAAAGAAAGGTTTGACCGTACCAACACTGACAAGCTGGAACCTTCCCCGAATTAATGAGTAGTCCTCACATGATTTACTCTTAAAAAACTTTGAGACATCAGAGAAAGAATCCAAAGACCAGGGCTGCAGATTCCACATGAGGAAACAATGGTAAAATGGATACCATAACTCATTAGAGACAGAAGACATGAAATCTCGAGAGGGATGATATTGTCCTATTAAGTATGCGCATAAACATCACATAGATGTGACAACCATGAGGGAAGAACAAATTGTATTGATTCGGGCTAATTTAACCAAAAAGAACACTCCGATGAAAGAATAGAGATATCTGTTCACTCAAAGTTTATCTCGGGACCAACTACGCAATGATGTCGATATCATAAGTAGAGAAGGTTAGGTTTCTTGCAGACCCACCTTTTCTCAAACTTCTGGTTAACCTCCATGAGTTTAGTACCCTCGTCGGGCTTGATGGTATTCCAGGGCGTGGGGTTGGATTTAGTCCAGACGACTACAGAACATTGTATCCATTGAGCGGGTACCACAGTATGATTAGAATTGACACACCCTGCGAGCCGAAAGCTAGCCGGCTTAAGTACCATGAAGCACCTACACAGACACCTCCAATGATAACATAACTGTCATTCGACCCATCCTGGTAAGATCTTTGAAGCCCTAGCACAGAGATTGCTTACATGGGGATCGCCTGCAAGACGTCGAAGTCAATGTCCTTTCGGTCGACTTGGTAAAATAGATACGGACCTCAACGGCAAACCAGTTTTTGATCAAATTTCCACGAAGGTTCCGCCGAGGAGTAGGCATAATGACGGTAAAGCGTGAAGATCACAATGACGAGGTCAACTCTCATCAATTCCCGCGCCCACTCACGGAATATTCCGGAGGGCCCCACTTTCAGCTCAATTTCAAACGCTTCGCTGTCAGAAAATCGAGAATCAGTCACGATATAAACAATGAAAAATTGTTCCAGGTCGTCTAGTAATACACGAAGTAAAACAGTAGGCATCAAGCCTGATGTCAAGAAATGAGCCACGCACATGGCATGTGTGACAAGAAAACACGAAACTAAACAATAGGCAACACTGATGGTACCGAAAAAAAGAAAAAGGGGAATAGGTTGGTATCTGGGTTCAAGATATGTCGCAATCAGAGGCAGAAAGCAGATTGTCCTAGTACACTGCAAAAGGTAGGGAGGGAGGAACGCAAATTTTACAGGGCTACAGTTTTGTCCAAACAGTTCTTGCAACGGAGAACAGCGATATGGTTCATTCGCCACGGGCCTTCTATTTCCATCCTCTCTTTGAGTCTCTTTAACTGTTGTTTACGAGATACAAATCCACGATGAAGACGCTGAGGTTGGTCATGACGGATAACCGGGTTGTTCATATTTGGAACGGAAGCTGCAGGAGCAATGCACATTGGTGTAGTAACGACGCAGCCAGTTGTGCCCCATGAGAAAGGCATAAGCATGCTGAGAGAAGAGAGTGTGGTAGTAATAGAAGAAGTCATTATCGAAGTAAACGTCGAGGTAGAGTTTGGATTCATCACATCTTCATGTTGGAACAAGTCCCGTTCATCATCAGGTTTTAAGTGTGATTGGGAGAGCATCTCTGTCTGAGTTTGTTGGTCTGCCTCAAAGAATTCTTTGGCTTCAGGCAGTCTGGTTAGGGAACCGGTCTGGTCAATTGCAACATTCGCTATAATTGAGATGGAATTAGCACGTACAAACGACAGCGTGAGATGTAGGGTTCGAACCATTTGGGCTTCCTCCACTTCGAAGAACGTTTCCGTCTCTGAGTCTCTTCTGAGGTTGACTGGAAAAAGTAGATGTCTCAGTGAGCTTGCTGTGGTCAGATACAGGAGCGATCCGGATTGGGGAAGGTGAAAAAACTGCCTGAGGGATAAGGGAAGGGCTGATATTGTCTGATCTTGAGGGAGGCATGATGCTGACATCAATTGTCCTGGCGAGTGGAGTAGACTTCATGATGGATAAACGAGGAATAGCAGAGGGTGATATCAAGCGAGTACGTGAAGGCAAAGAGGGGCTTTGGGTGACAGTAGAGCCCACTGATGCGACTTCAGAAATGGGCATTTTGGCTTCATTCTCATTCTTGACAGAACGAGAATCTTCGAGTACATGACCAAAACTGAATCCTGTATCATCGTCATCGTCAAAATTGAGCATAGGCAATTGAGGAGGCCTTTCAATAGGACGAGAAATCACGAGTTGAGGGGAATCAATGACCGGCTTGTCATCTTCAGGCTCTGGAGGAGAAAGAGTGATCGTGATTCCTCCCATCTCACCAAACATGTCTTCATCAGATTCATCCTCGGTGGTCTCTTTCTCCTCTCCCTCCTCAGGTACGACCCCAAGACTTTGATCTTCAGCAGCAAAACTAATTCCCTGGGGTAGGAAGAAAGGCGAGTCGTCCTCACCTGCTTCTTTCAATCCATTCATAAACAGGCTCTTCCTTTGTTCATAGGAATATTGAGAAGGGGAACATGGAACAGATCCGCTGTCACTGCTGCTACCATCGTCAACACATCCAAAAAAATGATCAATGGAGTTTTTCTTGTTATATCTCGGTACAGTTGGAAGTTTATCAGCTCTGGGAAATGTCCATGATTTGGACCATGACCCCGAAGATTGGTGGATGGGGTGCTGAGTAGAAGAGGGCAAAAGAGGTGATACACCGACGATACTTGACTTCGGGGGTGAAGGAGTGGTTGGCTGAATAGAACTTTTAACTGGATCGTCCACCGAATCGAAAGAAGACGAGCGGAAACTGGTGTCAGAATCCTCCTCGTCTTCATAGCCAACCAAACCACTGTCCTCCTCACTATCAGGTTCGACCGATTCCTCTTCCTCCTGGACAACTTTGAGCATGAAGTTGAACCTTGCTTCGCAGTCATCTGCCGACTCTATTTCGACCTCTGTGGCTGAACTTTCCAGGGAGTCAATTGACGCGAAGGTAGTATTGCGGCCATAGGATGACTTAGGTCTGCTTGACGGCGGACGTACAATATGAGTTGCCGAGTCCCGTGCATTTTGCAGTTCCCGCCGAGCAATCTTGATCTGTTCCTCGAGTTCCTGGGTTTTCACTTTCATGTCTTGATTCTCTCTCATTGTTTTCTCTTGCGCAGTCGTCAGAGCTAGATTCTGTATATTTAGCTCTTCTACGATCCTTTCCACCTCTTCAAGCTTCTTTTCGAGACATTCCTTTTCGGTCTCCAATATCCCTGCCTGTGAACGAGCGACCCAAGCATCGCGATGCTCACTCTCTAGCCGATTGGTAACCAACGTCATTTGCTTCTCCATATCGCCGACGCGATTCCTCCAGCCATCAACATCTCTCTTCAGCTCATCTCGTTCAGCCTTTAAATCAGCAATGAGCCTGAGCATCTCATCACTTGGCTCGCTACTAGTATCGCTGATTTCAGATAGTGTTGACGTGTGCCCAGATTCACGAATATCCGGACGGGTATAATTGAAAGAGACCCTCTGCCGGTCAGTGAGAGCTCGCTCTAGGTCTGTTATGCGCACCAAAAGCGCATCATGCGATTTGAGAAGGAAGTGTTGCTCGCTGACGCTGAGGGGGCGGTTCTCAGATCCACTGGGAAAAAACTCGTCGCTTTTGCTACTATGAACGGGTTCAGTAGTTGAACATAAACGAGCTTGAAATGTTGGCGTCATTTCCGGTGTGGGCAGATCTGCATAACCTGTGGTAGCGCCGTGGAGAGACTGCTTGTATGTGATGCTGCTCCTTCGACGAGGACGTAAATCCTCGGAATCCATGGGAACATGCTCCTCATTGCCGCTACGTTGAGGAGACAGCTGAAGCCAACGAGATGCTGGTGTCGATCCATTTTGTGCCTCCCTTCCTGACGTAGAAATGGTAGGTAAGCGTCTCGAGGCATGAAACGGTTGCGGTGTAATCGTAGGAGTCGGCAACCCTTGGAAAGAAGATAAATTTTCGGGTGTCAGAGACAGCGGACGCAGATTGAGGGCAACTGGACGAGGTCGAGCGGGTCTGGAGACATTGGCTTTGATGATGACGTCCGAGACAGCATTGGTATCTTGTTCCTCAGAAGCACCTCCGTAAATTGCATCTGAGGGTCCGACATGACCAACGAGAGTAGCCTTTTCTTCTTCTTCTTCCTCCTCTTCCTCCTCTTCTACGAGTGTGTGGAGTTGATCTTTTGAAGAAGACGACGCAGCAAGTAACTTAAATGAATCTCGTTTGCTCCCAAAACATCCGCCTGATCCTGAAGGTATTGAGGTCTGAGCTATTGACAAATGGTTGGATCATTCTGCTGTATTCAGGCAATGGGAGGCACATACAGAAATCAAATGAGGGCTTCTCAAGATCAGGCGTGCCGATCTCTGGGATTTCAACCTTGGAAAAAGAAGTATCGGGCTTTCCTTCAAGGGCCAAAAGTGCGCGCCGGCGAATAGAGTCTCTGTCTCCGAGGTTCACATTGTTGTCGGAATTTGATGATGGAAGTTCAGGTAGAGAAACGCCCATGAGTTCGGCCGATTCTGTACGAGTGGAAACGGAGGAGTGGCGACGGTGGTGAGAATTGCGTTTGCTTGTGATAGAAGGAGGGAAGTTGGTCGTTCCAGGAAAAGTAAAGGTCGTAAGAGTATTGTCCGAGGTGGAGACTGATGGTTGATTCAAGTTACCAGCTGAGAAAGACGAAGTAATAGACAGATTGCGCGAATGACAACGGGAATGCGAGCGAGAATGCGAACGACTATGGTTTGCATTCGAAGAAACGCCGGAAGTCGAGGTGTCCAACGGGATTCCACTCATTCCAAAGGATTCCAGCTGTAGAGTAACGAGTGAACAAACCCTAGTAATAGTTGATAAAGCAACAAAAAAGCTCATACCTTGCTCCTCGACTCGTGCGAAGCTTTGTCCATATTTTCGGAATCTGATTGCAGGAAGAACACCAAATGGTATACGCTAGAGAACGACAGAAAAAGAAAGAAAAGAGCTGGATCAAGGAGAGGAAATGCCGTAGAGGCTGAACGACGGAGGATATGGGCTGAAGACGCCAAAATAGCTAACTTTCAACACTACCCTGCAATCACATATTTCGTACTCCGACGCTGTTCTTTATGGTAAGCAGTAGAACAAGTAAAAGAACTAGGTTGTATTTTCCATATGTCAAGAACTATTCCTGGACTGCGTGGATGTTTTCAATGAGTGAGATGAGTAAGAAAACTTTTGGAGCTCAATCGTTCTGGTGGATCGCTGCGGGAGCTGTGTTTGATGCTATGAAAAAGATAGATGATGAAGTATATTCGAGACTACTCCCCCGGGATGGAAGGATTTGAGCATTCTCCATCGTGGCTACAAGTTCGTTGACTGTTGTAAATAAATTTGATGTATAGTACTGTATCTCTTGCTACAGCTCCCTTAGTGCATTTCCAAGGAGATGCTTATCGATCACTAGCCAGTGACCGGTCCGGGAAATAAATCACGAGTTGCAATGTTTAGGATATGTACCTGAAACAAAGATTCCAACCCAACACAGCCATCGAATTTTGATTACCGGAGATGCTTAGGTAATCAAAATAACCTAAGAAAATATTCAGAATTCTTTACTATGTTCTTTAAAAAGGTTGTGAGTGGTAGAAGAGAGAACTCACCATATCTGTTAATATAGATAAAATCTAACAGTTGAATATTTGAGATAAAACCACCTGTATTTCTCCATACAGATCTCTGTAGCTCATTGCCAGCCTGACCCAAAGTTTGTTGTATAAAATAGAGCTCCAGCTTGAATATATTTATGAGCTATTTTTTTGTCAAAGGAAAGGTCTAGTCTTTCAGTGCATTGCTGTTAATTTCTCTAGAAAATGTATGTAGCAATAGTGTATGTGGCTGTGTCGTATTGAGTAACCGATTCAGGCACCGAATACCATTCCAAGCAAACTTCCCTGGCTTACCCCTTTTTCCTTTCTCCTTTGCTTTGTAGAATGATCATCCCTGACCAGAATATTCTTGCACCATACTTAGCATCTCAATACCTTTGTTCTCTTCTTCATGGTATTGGAATACTAAGCACCACGGCAAAAATAGATAATGTTTCATTTCTTGTTCTTCAGGTGATTCAGATGTCTCATTTCTAGATGAACGTGGCTGAGATAAGATTTATTGTGCGCTTGTAATGGGTTTTTTCTTGCCTTTTCATATCCTCAAAACTGTTGATTTGAGTTTGTTGCGGGGTCCAACTAGAATGTATCGGTGAGAAAGCTCTTTGATGGGTGGGAAAAGACAGTTTATTTCAAACTTTGTTTCGCACGTCTAGTCGGATCTATTCAGATCAATGCACAGTGGCTGTGTTGAATAATCTAAAACATTGTTTCGCCAGGCACCATATCCAGAACATTGTTGATGACTTATTTCCGGGTCCGGTTACTTTCTGATGAATTGGTTTTTAGATTCTAGAAGTGGTGTGGTACCGGGGCGTGAAATTTCTTCTTTAAAGGAAGATGTAGCGAAATCGCAGCTTTGTAGTTACGATAGCATTGATCTAGATTTTCCTAGCTAATTTTGAATCGTTTTACCGATTCAAAAAATAAAGTCATGATTACTAAATAACAAACTACATGAGTGATATGTAACCGAAGAAGAGCAGTTTTTACTTACTATTGGGTCATATGTCTGCAACAAACTTGTGAAAAATGATGCTGGAAGCGAACTGAGTAAGCACCTGGTGACGAATTTTATGTGGCAGTCTCACCATCATAGTCGCTGCACAAATGTCTAGACTGTGGTATGAGAAGGTTTCAAAAGTTTTGATGTTGCAATTTGAGCTTGAACTTACTGTTTGTTGTATATGAGTATCACTGAAACTTATAAGCAAGAAATCATAGACAGCACATTTATTTAATACCGTATTGGAGAGACCTGGCAAGTTGTAGGTAATGTTGGTGAAAAAAGACTCTAATAATTTTGCAAGAATAAAGGAACTTGAGTCAATAAGGGCCGGAGTCGAGCTTAGGTAATAAAGGTTCGGTGCGCTGGACGTGCAGTTATGTAATAAACAGGTTTCCCACCCGGATCCCTAAGTCCGTCCCACTTTCACTGCCAATGTGCGCTCACTGACATCCATGAAAAATAACCAACTGATGATGATAGTCACTGTGCTATTGCTGGTGACCCTAACACTTACGTCTGATGTGCACGAGTTTCTTGGCGGCGAGTATGTATTTATTTACTGTTCTCTGCTTTCTGACTGGACTTGGTTCATGTTCCAGGTATCTGGAAGATCCCTACCTGAAATATCGACCACCTTTTGTCAGATCCCTTCCAGTACAGCTCCTGCTGACTGGTGTCATTCTCACTTTGACGGTGGTCCTCTTAATTCATCTACTTTTCACCGCTCAATATCACTGGCCCTTGGCTCCTGTTAATTATGTGCTGCAAATTTCTGGAGTTACGACCCTCTTGGTTTCCCTCATTGCTACAATTCATGTAGTCTTGTCTGCTAGTCTAGAAGAGAGCTCGCACTGGCCTTACATGCTCAGCTACATAGCTATCGAGGTTCCGCCTTCTGATGAGGACTTCTCGGAGGGATGGAGTACCGCCGAGAGAACAACATGGGCTGTTATGACTGCTTCAACCTCAGGGCTTGTTCAGGTGCGCCGTTCTCTATTTACAACGCTGCGCTCGCCGTTTCTGATAGGGCTTAGATCACACACATACAGTTTCTTACTCTTCTATACCCGTCTCAACTAGAGAAACGACTCATCTTTGCGCTTTTGGGTAAGCTATGTCACTTCTCGTGACAGTTCATTGTTCTAAGCCTATCTATCTCAAAGGTCCTCTAGCTTTTGTTGCCGCAGTCATGCAACTCGTTCCTATCAATCAGGAGATTACAAGCCATATATCAGCGGATGTAAAAAATGTTTGCAATGCTACACTGTCCCTCCTCTTCACCGTCTCTCTTTTCATCTGGGGTTTACTCGTCAACAGGAGGCAGGCATGGAGAACAGACGGAGGAACGGCTGTTTTTGGGGCTGCTGCCTTGGCGCTCGCCCTAGTATCCACAGCGCTCAATTTCATCTATGTAGACCGGCAGGAGGAGGTGATCACATGGTTGCCGGGACTCATGTGGGTAGTTGTTCTGTGGCAAAGTTTCCTTGGGTGGTGGTGGTGGGTTGGAGCTGGAAGTGGAAGTGGGCTAGGAGGAGATGATGACGTGGAAGAAAAGTTGAGAAAGGAGGCCAGGAAGGAAGGTCGTCGCCGAGAGGCCGAGGAGCGGCGACAGGAAACCAAAAAGCGCGCGAGGAAGGTCTGGAAAGACGTTGCGGGTGCTTTCGGAAGAGATACTAATCTTGCTGGAGAGAGTTCTTCAACTCAATTAGGACTGCAATCTCCAAGTCAGGTGTCTCGCATCCGGACACGGCCCCTACCCAAAAACCCTTTATCCACTGAATTACCACATTCGGCCACTTCTGATTCCTCAGTCCTCTCGCCGCCCCGGTCCGTATCTACTTCTGAGCCCTCATCGGCCGGAACCAGTACTGGAACGCTTCCTAGGTTACTGCCGGATTCTATTCACAGGTTCTACGCGAGTGTGCGGCGGGCACATCTATTAGCTGCTCGGCAACAGGCGGCTGAGCGAGTGAAGCGGATACGAAAAATGGAGAGAAATGGTGTATCTGATGTGTCAAGATCTACATGGGGAGTAAGCAATCTATTATGGCGGACGAGAGTACGGCAGGACGGAAGTCCCGGGAAAGATGTTGAAATTGATGTTGAGGACAATAGAGGGGAGGGTGAGTATGAATTAGATGACCAAGGTGGCTGGCAACATCGGTCGCCAGACCCTGAAGAGAGTATTCCGGGAGAAAATGGTGTTAAGAGCGGAGGGAGACCGATGCCTAGGAAGGACGATGATGGAACAGAGGTTGAGGAAGGGGCTGTTGTGGTTACTGCAGACGACAGTCACTTGTCCGCGACTTCGGCATTGAGCGAGGTTCAGCCAGAACGGAGGTCTGTGTGGTGGTGGGGGCCTCTAGAGCGCTGGCGACTGAAAGACTCGACTAATTATTCATAGGTTTGTATTCTTTTTGCTCTTCTATCAGTCATGAACAACCTGTATTTTGTACCATGCTTTTGATTGTGGGCATATGTATGTATGTATGTAGATACCATTTCTTGCAGTGACATGTCCCATTTTGGGAAACAGTCGCAAACCAATCTCAAACTTGTATCGCTATCAAGAATGCCTCTTATTGAGGTAATTGCACAGTTGCCGGCTGTTTTTCCCTATCTGAATCGACTTTAGGTAATCGCAAATGATCGTACTGGTCGTAGAGGTGGGCTTTTTTTTATCAAGCTGAAATGCTGCACGACTCACTGTGATGTCAGTACGAGTCAAGTGCAGTCCTGACGACACAGTTGGCGATCTCAAGAAATTGATTGCTGCGCAAACTGGCAACGATGCCTCCAGGATACGTCTGAAGCGGTGGTACGTCGTGGTTGAAAGTCTGCCAAAATCTCTTCATTGACAAACGGCAGGAACGTGGAATGCAAGGACGCTATCTCTCTCTCGGATTATGAGATTCATGATGGAACGAGTTTGGACCTGATTTAATTGTTCATTGATATTTCTTTGTACTGTCTACCCGAGCTCAATCACCATCACTCTGAACTTGCTTTGTTTTCCATGCTGTCACCATGAATTCCTATCCTCCAGAATTGCTCGCGCAACTCGCGCCCGTAATGTTCGTTGCTGGTCTTGACCTCCCTCCAAGTACAGGAAACCAACCTCCTGGGGCACCAGTTCCTCAGTCACCATCTTCAAATAAGATTTCAGACCCATTTCACATTCTCATCATCAGACTCCGTGAAGCTCTCACCAGCCAGCGAAACGTCGCAATATGGCAGCCAGAGAAATCCAAAACATTTCATGCCGCTTTAGTGGACAAGGAAGTGCGATTTCCACCTCGCAAACTGATAGCACCGGATGATCCGGCATATACTTCTTCACATTCACCTTTATCACCCTTAACGCCAAGTTCACCCCTGCATCCTGACGGACTGATAGCGCCTATATGGATACGCAAACATACAACACTCATTCCCTCTGTATTTGTGGTGTTCGCAAGATTGTATGAGTATCCATTAAACCCTCCAAAGTCTCCGCTCGAACGACAGGACGCGGACAGAGAAAAAGAGAGAGAAGTTGAAGAAAAGAAACACGATACGGAACTTTCGACTGAAATTGCGAATCGAAAGAAGAGTACAAATGACAGGAATGTTAAGCTAACTGTCGTCCTACTGGCCAGTCGCAAAATGCTTGGTGAGGGTTAGGAAATTTCGTGCCTAGTGTATATTCATTAGGATTTCAGATGACCCTACCCTGGATGCCAGGCTGACATTCATCAGGCGACACAGCGGGCTGGACTCACGGGCAGCACTCTTCGTCTTGAGCCCGGTGAGTCAGGCTGAACTAGGGGAGTTCGTCAAAAGGTAGGCTTACCCAAATAAACTATGACCTCCGGTTTTAATGGTGTATCATGCAGTCTGTCTGAAGCTTTGTACGAACCAGCTGTCGAGTACTATACTGCGCACTCCAAGCGAGTAAGGCGGAAACGAAACAGACATTCTACGGCAATATCTTCATATCCCAACCCTTCTGTCGGGAATATTGTTAGGCCACTTCGTCCCGAAGGATGGACCGTGCGTTATGAGTATAAAATGGCATGTTTTGCAGAATTTCGAGGAGAGGACGAGGTAGCGCTCAAGTGGGATTTGTTCCTTTGACTGAATAGCACTTGCTAATGGGATCTAGACATTATCAAGACGCATATGATATGTTGGTCATTATGTTTGGCTCTCCCGCAATTCTCCCTCCGCGAACCAAACGATGGGCCGAGGCGAAAGTACTTGCAGACGCTATTAATATCAAGGTAAGAACCAGTCATGGTTCGTCATCTGCGTAGCTCACATTTACAACAGATCACAAAACTTTATCTCTACAATAATGAGCACTCCCTTGCATTATCACACCACGTTACGCATATTCGGAAGTTTGGAGACTTTTCCCGGGGATGGGGTATAGGTGAAGAGACATTTGAGTTCTGGAGTTGGATCGCTCGACAGTAAGCGCTCCGGTTTGCATTTTCTGAGCCAAGCACTTAAATTCACAGAAATCGTTTGTTCGCAGAGCTTTTGGAGCAAGGAACACGAACAACCCTAGTAATTCCTGTCCACAATTCTCAAGTAGTTGTGCCCAATACAAGCACCCTAACGCCTACTTCTCAACGTATAGTAGGCATCGACATCGATTCTAGGACACTGGGACTCAATCCAAGTCATTCACTGCAACATCCTGGGTTCTATTACTATGCTGCCGCCAGATGCACGGAAATGCGGCGGTCAAAGTTCCGTATTGCCTTGGAAGCAGAGGTACATGTTGACGGGTTACCATTTTCATTGATGCCTTATCCATACCCATAGGAAAGTGGACACTCGATCTCGTTATCTCCTGGATTCACTAACGAGAAGAAGGTCACTCATGATACTATTATCCTTGAGGTGACTTATGTTTAGTATATGGCACACGAATTATCCCTCAATTGCTATTTAAATCAGCTGTATATCAAGGCATATGAACTGTTCAAGAAATACAACCCCGGAGATATCTCTGGTCATGGCCAAGGGCGTCTCATTTTTTGGATCGCTTATCGTATTGCTCAGACTCACTGTGACTCCGGACAATACGAAATGGCCATTCGGTTTGTTTTGATTGCTTATAAAGTGAATACATGTGTAACACGTCTTCCAGGTTCCTTGAAAGAATAGCCAGGACATATCGCAAAGAACATTGGGATTCTATGTTGAGACCGCTCTTGACGACATGGTTCTCCTGTGCAAAGCAGCTAGGTGATGTCGAGCTTAGTATACGACTGTTGTTTGAGATGATGGGTCAAGGTTCGTGCATCTACCTGTTTTCCTTTCTCATCTTTTCACCTTTCACCTGTCAGACGTCGTAGAGCAGGAAGACTTTGAAAATTTACAGGAGGATTTAATTGCCGTGTTGCAGGTATCCAATACCTGAGTTTGTGATCTTGAAACTGACCAAACTTTAGAGTACTGTTCCGAAATCCCCCGATGAGCCTTTCACTTTGGAGTTAGCAGAGGCCAAACCATTATGTGAGTGGATCGAGTTTGATGCCTGAAATATGTAATCTAATTCTGTTCAATCTACTTTCAGTCGATACAAATGTGGTTTTTTGGTCTCCGAGCGTCAAAGTAGGTGATGTGGCTGCATTCCAGGTCTCATTGACTGCGCCAAATTCAATCTCTGTGTCCTCTATTCCATTTGTTTCTGCAACCATCTATTTAGAAGATGGACCACCTATTATCGTCCGGCGCTCCGCAGACATGAAGCAAAACACGAGTGCTGTTCAGTGGTATGATGCCGGTGAAATATCGATGTCTTCTCGAGATCCAGTTGAAATTGGCGCAGTCCTCCAATGGAATCTAGGCGATGTTCTGATTATTTCCGGACGGATTATCTCAGATAAACCAACGGAACTCAAGGTACTTTAAAACCACACGAACTTGATCGAGTTGGACTGACATGCTAATCTAGCTCTCAAGACTCGTATTAACGATGGCAATGAGTGCTTGGACAATAGAACTTCCCTTGGACCCTTGTGCTAGTAGAAAAGGCGAGCCTACTATTGGAAAGTGGTTATCAGCGGTAGACCCACCTCGCTTTATGAATATCACGCGAGAGAAGTATTGGTCAACGGTGTATGTTTCCGATCCTGAACTTGCATCAGTCGTCTAATTTGAAGGTGTGCAGAGTGAAAAATCGTCCGCATATGATATCAATCTCTATCCAACATCAAGCACCAGCCTTCCTTGACGAGAGTTATCCAATTGCCATCGAAGTAACGAATACTGATGATAAGGACCTTGAGGTAATTTTTGACGTACTGTTGCAACCAACCGATGTGGATAGTGCCAGTGAGTTGTCCAATTGATTGATTCTCGCATTTCAATTCTCAACATCGTTCAGATAATACGATTGTCATCGATGACGAGCAATTTTCGAGTCTCATCAAAGGTGTTTACTGTGGTGTTATCAAGCCCAGTGTAGTAGTAGTAAAGACGCTGCATCTTCTCAGCCATGGTACTGCAGGCGACAGAGTTCTTGACATCTCTGTGCAAACCAGAATCCCTGGGTCTTCATCGTCAGATCACGATGACAGCGAAAGTGATGTAACGGAGAATTTACAGACAGTCTCTGTTCCTACAGTAGACGCGTTCCACTTGACGCAGGACGTCACTTATCAGCATAACAAGAGGGAATGGACTGTGCTTACTGACCTCAGAAGTTATGAGGAAGATAACGAGGACTACGAGAGAGGAATAGAAGCGACGGTTGTTACAGATATCAGCATCGTAGGCCCTTGGTCGATATATATTGAACACATCAGATTCGATAACGAGGTGGGTCAATCCAATTTTGATGCTGCAATCTTTACATGGGGAGGGAGACAGGGTGCTTATGCAAGATGTATCGATACGTCGTTGAACTCGGAACATGGCGGCATTTTCCCCGGATGTAAGCATTTTTTTTCAGGGTATTAATGACCTGAATGGACGTGTTTAATCCAGCATTTTCACTTGGGGCCGAATTCAACATCTCAAGTCGCTTCATTTTACCTTCTGATGAAAGCACCCAAGGGAAGCTACGGTCAACGCCAGGCTACTACACGATCTTATGGCGAAGGTTGGTTGTCAGATTGAGTTGCGAAATCAAGTTTTCTAAAAACTTCAACAGATCGCGTGATGGTGGAAAACAGGGAGAGCTCTCATCGACCCGAATTGTATTACCCCCATTGAGACCGCCGCAGGAAAATATTGTCGCTTTATTGGACGTTCCAGCGGCTGCAACATTGCATGTCCCGCTAGATCTCACACTCTTGGTTCGCAACTATCATCCAACGTCGTCAGCGAGCATCGTTTGTCAACTGGACACGGACAGCATTGATACTTTCGTCGTTTCTGGACTAAGGAGTGGACGTCTGCCCATTTTGCTCCCAGGAGCTGAGGAGAAGGTAATTTGGCGGTTGATTCCAATGGAATGTGGCCATATACGATTGCCCAAAATCAAGGTCTATAATAGTCGGGTGACTGCTTCCGTCCAATCTGAAAATTCTGCAGAGGGACAAGATGAGGGGGAGATTGTGGATGTTGTTGATGTTCGTTGCAACAGAAACTCAGAAATTTTGACTGGTCCGAATCAGGAGGAGGAACTTGGGCAGATGACTGTTTTTGTTCGTCCTGGAATCTATATGTAGATTCCCTGACTACAATGATGCTTTTTTAGATCAACATTGTTGTGAGTTGATTACATACTGGCCCTTGGCCGTAAGAATAACATATCAACTGTCATTATGAGCGCCATACCTCCCAGTAATTGATTCTACCTACAAATATGCGCTCACAGGTGATGCTTACAAGAAGCTGCAAAGATGGTCCCGAGCTCGTTTCTATTTCGAGAGAGAGAGAGTTCTGTATTTATATACCGCAACAAGCAAACAGGTGCTAAGATGCGGTCCTGGCCATTAGGCCAAGGATCAACAGGGTAGAGCTACGTACAAATGTCCAGAAGTATGTGTGTATGTGTATGATAGATGGGTGAGATTTACGTTTGGGCGTGAGATTGTCACAATTGGCAGGGTGGCGTGACGAAAAGAAAAGAAAAAGGGGAAGCCTCAGCATCCAGGTCTTCCATCCGATCAGACGGGTACATCCTCCACGCCTGCGAGCCATGGAAACTCAGTACAGGCGCAAAGTGCTGTATCCCTACAGTCACTTCTCCTCTGCGAGGTATTTAACTCTTCCCAGTCCTACGAGTAACCCCAAGCTCGATTATCGGTCATTGGGTGGGTTTTGCTGTCGGTGCGTCGCGGTTCTATGGTCGGTGGACGTTGGGTGTTGATAGTCAGAAGTTGGCACTGAAGGCAGTCGTGTCATGGGTGGCAAATGGTTGGATGAAGCTGGTGGCGGAGCAATATATGGTTTTGGGCTGCAGATCAATTGGCAGGGTGAGCAGCGGGTGGGGTGCTAGCAAATGGGCTGGCAGTTTCGTGACGCTGAGCTAGGTTTTGGGCTAGTCCAGTCGGTTGGCGGTGCGACGAGGCGAGGTCGACTTGATGAAGGGAAGCGAACTCAGGGCTCTGTGCGGTACTTACCCCCACATAGCCGTGGGAAAACCGAAACCGCAAGGAGCGCCTGGTTTCTATTTCGATATTTGCTTACTGATCTTTCTTACAAAAGATCTGGTTCTTGTTCACACACCTGGAGCATTTAAAACATGCAAACATCCTTCATTGGGCCTCACAGAAGGCACTATGGCAGTTCCAGATGCACAAATCTACCCCCATGCAACCGGCGCTGCAGCTGAAGTAGTAAAGCTACACCAAGAACCACAGGATCTAGTGTTCTGGGCTGGCTGGGTAGGGGCACTCTTTCGATCACCGTCCATTTTCGTAGAGCTGACGGGAGGGCTTGAATGGCGTCTGCTTTAAGTTTTGCCCATTCGTCCAGCGAGTCTGGATCGCTCTCGAGGAGAAGGGAATCCCCTATCAGTACAAAGAGGTTAATCCATACATGAAAGAGAAACATTTTCTCGGTGCGCGTACTTTTCTGTATAGTGAGAGTATTACTTACAGTCTCTCGTTGTCATGTATCAACGTTAGAGCTCAATCCGAAGGGATTGGTTCCCGCAATTGAGTACAGAGGAAAAGCTCTCTACGAGTCGTTGGTTTTGCTTGAATTCTTGGATGATGCGTATCCATCGCATACGCCAAGTCTTCTTCCCTCCGATCCAGTGGACCGGGCTGTGGCAAGAATTTGGATCGATCATTTCAACAAGAGTATTTTGCCTGCTGTCCAGCGTCTCACTCAGTTCCAAGACAAGAAACAGCAGGACGATAGTCGAGAGGCACTGTATGACGCCCAAAGGAAGCTGGTGGAGCAAGTGAAAAGGGCCATATTTCTTCGGGGAACAGTTCAGTATTGTTGATGCCGCTATAGCTCCTTGGGTGCAACGAGATTGGGTCATCACTGAGAATAGAGGGTATGATCGAAATGTGGCGGGAGAAGCTTGGGTCAACTATGCAAGAGCCTTGAGCGAGAGGCCTAGTGTACAAAAGACAAACAGCGTGAGTGCTGAACATTATCAAAACATACATTAGCTGAATGAGATAAAATAGCTCAGGGAACATCTTATGCCGATCTATAATCGATACCTCAAAAATGAGGCTCAGAGTGAGGCTGCTAAGGCAATTAGGGAGGGAAGAGCTCTTCCTTGAAGGATTATCTGGCACCGTGAAACTGAATGCATATCTCGATGAAGAACCATAGCTGTAATACATGAATCGGATTATTGAATTTCACCTTGAAGTTTGCTGAAGTGTTGAATCGGCATAGATTAACTCACATTTGGCTCCTGGGTTTCAGAAGCTGGGTTAGTGGGATCATCTTTTGGAGGTTTCATGAAGACGAATACGTCGCACTTGGCGATCATGGGAACAGCAAGGGTATCTTCTTTCGTCTTGTGAGGTCATATAGAGGTTAAATAGAATAGCAAGAACTAATAGTTAAGCCGAGGACCATCAAAAGATATCTTCAGATTGCCTGAAGTAATCGAGTGGAATGAGTCATTGCAATCGACCTGATGGCTGCAACAAGCTCTAAATTGGCCGGTTTGAGTACAATCGTGGAGACAGACTCAGGTGGATATCATGATTTTTGCTAGATTTCTTATAGAACAACCGGGCCGGGATATTGGAAAGCCGTGTAAAGTATTTTTAACATCAAAGCGATTCTATCCTATATCTAATCACGCCCTTGCTAGCTGTCTAATGCGATGCCCTCAAACTCTCTTACTCGAGATATGGGCCTGAAAGTAGGCCCTGTGATGTTAGGGACATTCGCCAAGCACTACTTTGATCGTCTGAAGAGCAGGGATCAAGCGGATCCCGACCAATTACTCAAACAAGACGAGATCCTTTACGACACGGCATTTCACATTATCAAGGTTGGCGTATATTTCTCAAACCTCTATTATAGGACTTACTGTGGTTAGTCGTTTCCTCCACGAATCTACATTGTGAGCAACACACATTTTGCTCGCTGGAGGGCCCCATTGCTAATATTCTGCGATATGGAAAAGCCATACAGTTGAAGAACTCCAGCGTAGGTAGCATGTTCCAGTTTGAAAATTTTTTCATCGACGTTTCTGCAGAGTTTTCGAATACTCAGACCCTGTCATCACCTTATACCCATCTCGTTAGAGTGCTCGTACCTCTTCGTATCTGCGATGAGGCTGCAAAGGTTCTTGTTCAGGTTCTAGGGGGTGAAGACAAGGCGAGAGAGATTGTGGGAGGCGTAAAATGGTGGCAAGTTCGAGGCATCGAAGGGTGGGCCTGTCTGGGTAACTCGATGTTCTTCGTTCGATTAACTTCACAGACCACAGTATTGATGCTCAGTGGATCACAGCAAAGAAAGATTGGCGTGAAGCAAAGAGACGTCACAAAATGCGTGCGACCCCGTCTGATTCTGTGTCAAAAGGTTCACATCCGAGTTCGGAGGCTCAGGGCGATCCTTCGAAAGGCGATATCAATGGTGCATATGAAAAGAACATGGATGAAATGAGATGTATACTGTACTTACACGGAGGTGAGTGTCCCCAGTTTTCCACTTCGTTTCAAGCTGATCCTAATTGTCAGGTGGTTACTATTTCGGCAGCGTCGACCAGGAGAGGTAAGCGAGTCCCAGTGTAAGTGTGCGCATCTTTAATCAGGTTTTTAGGTACAGCATACAACGTCATGCACGGAAGATCAATGGTCGTGTATTTGGTGAGAAACCCAAACATGAATGAGACGAGTGATTTTCATGCCGAATTCTGCAGCTATCAACTATCGCCTTGCACCGCAGTACCCGTTTCCGTGTGGATTACACGATGCTCTTTCCGCTTGTGAGTCTCTCCCGCCGTGGAAGAGCAACCCTGATCGCTTCTCTTAGACCTTTACCTTATTCGCCCTCCCCCTGAAGCGGATCATCTTCCCATCGAGCCTGCACACATAGTTATTGCAGGTGACTCTGCAGGTGGTGGCATGTCACTTGCACTCCTGCAGTTGATTCGTGATGCGGGCTTGCCTTTACCAGCGGGTGGAGTGTTAATCTCACCTTGGTGTGATTTAACCCACTCGTTCCCAAGCATACATGTAAACACAACTACAGTCCGTTTTTCAGATTTCTTGTCGAGTAATATGACTAATCTTGATGAAGGATATCCTTCCATCCACCGGCCTCTCTTTCCACAAACCAAGTATGTTGTGGCCTCCGCCCCCTCATGAATTATCTGTTCGAGTCCATGCATCATTGCGACAAAAGCTCCGTCACGCACTCAGGATGGACGAGTCTCCATCACCCCAGAAGACGGTAGAACCTCCTACAAGAACATCTTTGGGGTCGAACATGCCTGTAAACGTCGGAGAAAACATCCCTGTTCCACCCATCAGCGCCCTTGATCCACAGAGAATAATTTTAGTGACCGAGGCCAAAGAGCAACTTGAGATTAATCAACAGATGCACTTCTACACACAAAACAGCCTGCTTGTTCACCCACTTGTTAGTCCTGCTCTTGGTTACTTAGGTGGTCTACCACCCTTATTCTTCGTTGTGAGCGACAAGGAAGTCTTGCGAGATGAGATCATCTATACGTAGGTCCTGACTAGTCTTCCCTGTTATTCAAAATTCATCAGATGATCTAGTGCTCATAAAGCTGCTAGCCCAGCTAGATTTCCCCTCAAGGATGAATCCAGAGGCTTATATCCATTGTTAGACGGCATCGAAGAGCGTCATCCCAAACCGACTTCGGTTCACCTGCAAGTCTATGATGGCAAGTTTGACACTCTAGTGATGCTGAAGTATACCTTAATCCACTTAATAGGTACTTGCCACGTTCTCCCCGTCTTATTCCTTTTCTCGACCCCGGCGAAATTTTGCTTCCGTGCAATGGCAAATTTTATCAGATTGGTCACGGGAATGCCGCTTTGGCCATCTATCTCAGCTAGCGAGTCGTCAATATTGAAGATGGGCCGTCAGGCATCATCGCCAGAGATAAAAAGGACTGTATCACCGGATCAAATTCAAGGTATCAAGATTTCATCATCAGAGAGAGAACAGCTTGCATCTGCGAATACTCTGACCCCTGGGAATACTACTCAGACTGAACCATCGATCTCACGGAAGAAATTATTACGTCGTACCCTATCCGCCAACCTTTCACGGGTTGGTAGTGTTTTTCGCCGTGGGCCTATACTAGAGAATCAGATAAATCCTTCGGATTCTTCTAGTGGAAACGCTCTACGAAGAAAGCCAGTCAGATTTACCACGTCGCACAGACGATATGCTGGAGAATCGTCAGTGTATGAAGATGTCACTGTTGGTAGCAACCTATTTCTGCTCTGCACCTCTGTCGTTGACATCGAGTCTATAGGATAACACTACGTTCGAGATGATTCGTGAACGAGTATCCACGCAAGGTCTTATCAGACCCTTGGAAGCAGAATCTGATTTGGACGCGTTCAAGATCGATCCAAATATGATTGGAAACATGTCGGAACTTGTCATCCGACGATGCATCAGCAGTGAAGCTCATTTCCGTGAAAAATTTGCCAGCACATATGAAAGCATTGATAAATCACGGAAGAAGAATCTTGAGCGTGAAGCGAAAGAGGAAGGCAAACGATTTGACGCCATGCGAGCCTCTGCAAGTAACTCCAGCAATTTCAGTTCAAGTAGTGGGAACCATGCAAAATTCCGGCAAAGTGTGCTCGACTCACCGGGGTGGGGATATGCATGGGCTTTGGATGAAAATGAGAGACCACCACCTAGTAGTATTGCTGCAAGGAGAGATACGGCGGAAGCGAGGCAGCTGGCATTGATTGCTGATAGAGCTGTGGTAGCGGACACGAGCGAGATCAATGCAAATAGTTTGTGGTCTATTGTGATGAATTTCTTGGCGCCTCCGGACCGTATGAATGGAAGTGGGAGAAAAAAGTTGTCCAAAAAGAAGGAGGAAGGGAAGAGACAGCTACAGTGAATGAGGATCACGAGAGGACGCCTACAGATGAGCGGTCTCATGATGTACAACAGAGGGGACAGTCACCGACGACGGCTCAGAGAAGATTTTCGCAGTTGTTTGCAGGACACAAATCTAATGAGAAAGATATTTCATAGGCTTTTAATAGTTTTGATAAGGGACAATGAACTGCCGTAATCATTTAAACAGTAATATCGGACACGATGGTAGATCAAAGCCTAGGTTTATAAGTGACTGTATTGCCTGCATCTTCGAGAACGATTTTTGCGAGCTTGCCGAGGATGGGAAAGGTTTGGGTGTGGAGATAAGCCTTCTCCGAGCTAGCCTGTCGTCGGGCAAAACGCGCAGCAATACCTTGTGAAATGATTCCTAACTGCAATTCGCACAGGTAAGCGGTCGAGAATGACTGTCCATAGCTAGAAGGATGGAAAACCTACACGGAAGAGCATCCAACTGCGGACAAAGATCATTTCTGCTATAGGGTAGGGCTGTTCTAAGAGCCGACAGAATTCGCGCTCGAGGTCTTCCAGTGGAATAGGGACTTGTGTCGTGTTCTTGAAACCATGGAGAGAGATGGCCGAACCTTCAGGAAGGTTTCTGCTATCTATAGACCAAGGTAATGTGAAGTTTGCTAGGTCAGCGAGCTTAAATGTAGTCAATCCCATAATTACTGACTTGAGAAAGATTCGGACTTACAGGACTACCCAATGTACTCAACTCCCAGTCTAGAATACCAATGACACGGTTCTCGGTCGGGTGGAAGATTATATTATCGAGTTTGTAATCTCCATGAACGATGCGCAAACCAAGTTTATTTTCGTTGGGAAGGTTACTGCGATACCAGTCGACAAGCTCGTCAAAGAAAGGGATGTTACCAACTGGTTTGATTAGTTTCGACGTCGACGGCGAGGGCTTGTGCAGCAGACACGCGAGTGAGGGATTTGATCTGGCGAGGGAAGTAGTCGGTGGAGGGACCGAATGTTGAGAGACCGACTTTGATTGGGTCAACGCTGCCAAGCGCTGCGAGAGCACGGACAGCGGAGAGCCAGCTGAGACGAAATATGAGAATTTGTTATGTGTTTTTTTGTCATGTGATATACCATTCATGGCGGTCTTGAGGAGAGACTTGGAGCATACGGGCATCTGTGAAGATACGACCCTTGAGGAACTCCATGATATAGAATGGAGTGCCGAGAATTGAAGTGTCTTCGCATAGGATGATAGCTTCGGGTACGGGAACTTTTTATCGGGCGCTGTAGAAGGGTCCTGATTGTGTTTGTAAAGAGCACTCAGAACTCTGAATTCGCGCTCTACTTGGTGAGCAGTTTTGAGATAGGAGTTGACCTGCTGGTTTCTTTCTGAGTACCCAGTTCACGTTGCTATCGAAGATGAGGTTCAGCCAACAAAGGAAGACGAAAGTGACACTGACTTTGGCATCGGTTAGAAAGTATGTTGGGTTAGACTGGAGTATCTCGTTAGATTATGGAGATACTGTTGACACCCTCGATACATACTTGACCGAACTGAGAGTAGCTCAACTCAAAAGACTCATACAATTTTCAAATGACACGCACCTTGAACTGCTTTACGTCTACAGGAGTCTTGATGGAGGGTGTGCTCTTCGCAAGGTATACATTCAGGTGATCCACATTAATCGACGCTCGAATATTGCCGTACTCGCCACCAATCTGATTCTTGGAGGTACTGACGGACATTATAGACTAAGATGGAACCAGTCGGGTTTACATCACAGATGCCAAACTATGCCACGGCTCAGCACACTCTTTTCACAGGCATTTGGACATTGTTCGTTCTGACTGGGGTTACATCCATGGAATGACTCATCATGTACATCCCTCTGAGTTTTGGACCCTGAGATGCAAAATGAGCTATAGTGCGGGTAGACTCTGCTCGTTCTACAGGACGAGCTGCATATCACGTGGAAGCTTCTGGAGACATCGGGAAATTCCGCAAAGCGACTCGACGCGTATGTAATCCGCGCTTCAAATTTCCAGCTGTCATCCTTTCTTTCTTTCTCTACCTCTACCACCATGTTCTCCGCCTTCGGTTCCCTTCGCTCTGCCGTTGCACGATCTGGCCACTATGCAGTAAGCAGTCTCTTGTTCTTATTGGTCCATGTGTTTATGTTTTTCTAGCGTCTTCCCCGCTCTATGATTGCGAGGAACCTCAATACAAAAGTAAATGGTCAGTAGTACATGCTGTATTAGTACTGCTACGTGCTAATGTGGCACCGCAGGTCCTGTCATTGGTATTGACTTGGGGACAACAAATTCGTGTGTGGCGATGATGGAGGGTCAGACTGCTCGGGTCATTGAGAACGCCGAAGGTGCTCGCACTACACCCTCGGTAGTGGCCTTCACCAAGCATGGCGAGCGTCTTGTTGGTCTCCCTGCCAAGCGACAGGGCGTCGTCAATGCGAAAAACACTACTTTTGCTTTCAAACGGCTAATTGGTCGCCAATACAAGGATCAGGAAGTTCAGGAGGATGCAAGGCACTGGTATGTTCCAATATTCCCTGTGAAAAGCAATTTTTGGAGCAGTTTTTCAGGCCATTTACCATCGTTCCCAAGTCTGATGGACGACCTGCTGTCCAGGTTGAGAATAATGGCGAGACCCAGACATACGTGAGTTTTCAGAGTCATTGATGATGGTTCAATTCCAACTCTTTTTCAGTCACCAGAGGAGCTGTCGTCTATGGTCCTTCAAAAGATGCGTTCCACTGCGGAACAGTATGCCAACAAATCCATCAAGTGAGTTGTTTACATTTTGATATGTCGTTCTTTAGTAAACTCCTTTAGAAATGCTGTCATCACCGTTCCCGCCTACTTCAATGATGCTCAGCGGCAAGCTACTAAGGATGCTGGTCAAATTGCCGGCCTTGATGTTCTTCGTGTTATCAATGAATCCACTGCTGCTGCCCTCGCATATGGCCTCGATCGTGCTGACAATTCAGTCATCGCCGTCTATGATCTGGGAGGTGGAACGTTCGATATCTCTATTCTTGAGATGCAGAAGGGCGTTTTCGAGGTGAAGTCTACCAATGGTGACACTCACCTTGGTGGCGAAGACTTCGACAACAAGATTGTCAGTCATATTGTCAACAAATTCAAGGCAGACGAAGGGTGTGATCTAGCCAATGATACAATCGCTATTCAGCGCGTCCGCGAAGCTGCGGAGAAAGCCAAGATTGAACTTTCGTCTACAACTCAGACCGAAATCAACTTACCTTTCATTACCAATGGCCAAGATGGACCTAAACACATGAACATGAGGATCAATCGTGCTCAGTTCGAAGGTCTTGTCCAACCTCTCATACAGCGGAGTGTTGAGCCTTGCAAGAAGGCTCTTGTCGACGCTGGTATCAAGGCTAGCGAAGTTAACGAGGTTATTCTTGTTGGTGGCATGTCACGTATGCCCAAGGTCCAAGAAACCGTGAAGTCTATCTTTGGACGGGAGGCCAGCAGGGGTGTCAACCCTGATGAGGCTGTTGCTATTGGTGCTGCCATTCAAGGTGGTGTTCTCGCTGGCAATGTCACCGACATTCTTCTTTTGGACGTGACCCCCCTTTCCCTCGGTATCGAGACCCTCGGTGGTATAATGACCAAACTCATCAACCGAAACACCACCATTCCCACTAAGAAGTCGCAAACCTTCTCCACTGCCGCTGACGGACAGACTGCCATTGAAGTCAAGATATATCAGGGTGAGCGCGACCTCGTCCGTGATAACAAGCTCCTTGGCAATTTCAATCTTGTTGGTATACCTCCTGCTCCAAAGGGTGTTCCTCAAATCGAAATTACCTTTGACATTGATGCTGGTATGTCTCGCGCTCTATATGGATTCCTTATTGAGTTCTCATTACCCGTGTTCATTAGATGGTATTGTTCATGTCAATGCCAAGGACAAGGCTACTGGCAAGGATCAATCCATGACTATTGCTTCTTCGTCCGGCCTGAGTGACAAGGATATCGAGAAGATGGTTTCTGATGCTGAACTATACGCCGAAGCTGATAAAGCCCGTCGTTCTCTCATTGAAGAGGCCAACAAAGCCGACTCTATCTGTGCTGATACTGAAAAAGGTTAGTGTTTTGACTCTCACTTTTGAGTACTCATATTTATGTTCCTTTAGCCATGACCGAGTTTAAAGATCAACTTGATGCAGCAGAGAAAGAGAAGGTTACCAAGCTCGTTGCTGAGCTTCGTGAAATTGCTGCCAAGGGTCAAACTGGTGATGCCTCTGTCACTGCTGACACTATCCGCGAGAAAATTAGCGAGACCCAAACCGCCTCTCTCGGTCTTTTCCAGAAGGTATATGAGAAGCGCGCCGCTGAGCAGAATTCGTCATCTTCAGAATCTGCTGAGCAGCCCAAAGAGGAGAAGAAAGACTAAATGTCCCATATCTTCTCTTTTTCTTGAGGTAGAGGTTTCATGTATCGTAACACGGTAGTTGGCGCGTTACATCCGTTCGTTTGGTCTTTTGGTTCTTTAGACTTAAATAAAAAAGTACAAGTATATTGGCACAGTTTGCATATCTCCTGTAGTAACTCACCCCCCTCAGTTTTAGGATGCTTTAGTTATGTCTTCATGTATAATCTATAATGACTTTTTGATGATGCTCGAGTGCTGAGTACTAGATGGGATCTATCTATAGAACTATGGGTATCTAAGAGAGCTGGATGGTCATTGTCTATGGAGTGCTTGAAATCGGGTATAATACTGCTTCGTCCGTGCTTCGACGATCTCTTGTGTAGACTCTGGTAAATCTTCGATGAAATGGGCTAAAGGGGCGTCAGCAAAGTGACAAAGGGCGATCAACGAGGTATGATTTAACCTGGCGACCCTCCAAAATAAGCAAGTGTAGGTACAACCGTGTTAGGTGGTATTGTAGTGTTGTCTGCAATCTTGACACAGTCCTTGATAATTGTAAATTTACCCTGAGTAGATTGGTCAGAGCCCGATCCCAGTTGTAAAGGTATTAGACGAACAATGATGCAATTTTTGCCGATCTCTACGTGATTTCCAATCGTTGCAGCTTCGATCACCGAGTTGGCGCCGATATGAACATGGTCACCGATTTTCATAGGGTAGTAGTTGAAAGCCCCGCGAAAGGTCTTGTACGGTGGCCTTTTGTAATTAATAAAAAGATGGCTGAGGAATTGGGAAGGACGGAACCTCATGATAGACCCTTCACCAAGCAGACAATATCGACCAAGTTGTATCACAACAGTATGTCCAGGTCCCGTTCGTCTGAGGTCGCCACGGATGATAGCACCACTAGAAATGATGGTCTTACCGCCCAGAACGATGTTTTGCGGACCTGCGATGGTAGCTCTGCGCGAGACTTTGTTTCCAGTGTCCTGAGATGCCACAAACGTCAAGGCGAATAGACATGAGAGTGAAGGTGGCAGTAGCAGCAGCAGCAGCTCACAGTCTCGATGTACTCTGAACGCGAGTAATAAATGGGTGGATCCATGGTAGAGGAGCTAATGTCTAAAAAAGGCAAACCTTTGAACTCTCTACTATGCTCTCCCGGCCTCTTTTCCACCATTACAAATTTACCTCCCAGCCAGTTTCCAAGCGGTGGCTTGCTACTTCTAGGGCACTTGGACTGAGGCAGCGACTGTTCCTCGGTTCATCTGTGTCATACAGACATTTTTCAGCTTCGTTTGCATGTCGGAGCGTCATTGCTCAAACGACCACAACCCGCTCTACAAATGCCACTTCGTCACCGGAATTAAATACATCCACGACAGGGGTAGAGGGGCATAACAACTCTAAAGACGATGTCTACGGTAAACTCTACGTTGGTCCTCTCGGAACTACATTTCGTAGACTCAAGATCTTTTCACTCTCATCCCTTATATTGTCTACTACACTGGCGCCATTCATATTTGTGATAGAGTCGAATTTGCCACCGACTGCGCGACTAGCATTAGCTTCGATCGCTATCTTGACTTCGGCGACGAGCACGGGTTTGGTTGCGTGGGTTGGTAAGCCATATGTGACCCAGCTGAGATATATTAGACCAGAGGAGAACGGTGGTGCGGAGGGTATGGAGATGACTACTATGTCGTTAACGGTAAAACCAAGGATCACGATGGTGAGTGGCGCTCGAGTCTGACCAATTACCGGGGCGTGATGCAAATCGTTTGTGTTTGGTGTACTGATTTGCCTTGTGTCATCCTTTCCAGGTATATGACCCAAGCTTTTTGGTTGAAACGAGGCGGGGTTTTGCCAAATGGGAACTTGCTGAAAGAGTGGTTCTGCCAAAGGCCGAGCGACAGGTTACACCCGGACAAGAAGAAACTATCGCAGAGACACAGGATAAGGATGGTAATCCTCTCGGACGCTGGATCGTTACTTGGGGTGAGAATGGTGAAGGAACATGCAGAGGATTTGGGAGTGTTGAAAGGTGAGTACTCTATTTTTGCTCGTCGGGACTAGGGGCTTATTTGAGAACAGGTACTTCAATGTTCATGAGGAACTGTTACCTTGATAACCCCAGACTGAATCAAACTGTGTTCCACAACTGACGTTGTCGGGTATTCATTGAGTTCCAAAAAATCTTATCGTCCACGAATCCTTGACGCTCAAATAGATCTGCTATCCATTTTACCAACGGAACCTCCTAAAGTCTGACACACAGCGACTCGAGTGGTCATTGATAAATGATGCATATTTTATCCCTTCGGAAATGTGGATGCCTCTTTTGACCAGATTTCGACGCCCAATTCTCCGAAGGAGGATATGTTTTGAACCGGTGTTATACATCTCCGTCTTCCATACCCAGAGAGGTCCAGCGACATCTTTTCTTTCGAACTTGCCGAGTGCATTTCTCGGAGGCGCATTTTGTGGCTCACTATGCAGTAAGGACTTGAGTTTGAATCATTCAGACAGCGATGTATGATCAAGGCGGCTTATAAATGTGTTGGAACAAACAGATTGTCGTATGGTACCAGTCTTAGGTTCATGGCGCTAATCGATGTCCGACAAATTCTGCTCAGCGGACGGTCATGCTCCTATGTACCACAAGAACCAGATAACCTAAATTAAGTCTGGACAAGATCAAAGCCTGAATGCAATTCGCTCATATGAACACTTCCTGACTGTTCACAACATTAAAACAAGCTGATATCATGGCGTCGTTTTTGAAGTTGTCGGTACGCTTACCTCATCTAGATGGTCCCTGACAGGAGAAAATTATACACCTACTCACACAGACCGCGATTTCAGGCATTAAGGCAGGTCGCAAGGATCTTTATCGCCCTCGCTAGAGATCTACTAACGAAGTTGGAGAGATCCGTGATTTACGGCTGCTGGGACTGATGGAGATATGTTTGAAATCATGCATGGGTCATATTTCCTCATTCAATATCATTCAGGGTCGATTTGATAATACGAAGTACAGCCCGAGATCTGTGCTTACTAGGTTCGTACCCTTCGGCTAAGCATCATGTTCACGGCGAATGTCTCAGAATCCCGGGATGAAATCGAATGTGGGTTTGGAGATGCCTGTTGATGAACAATCACCTCCTGTCGTTATTTGGGATTTCGGACGGAGCTTGCGCAGACAAGTAGTGGATCTCATACTTATAAAACAAGGGGAACATTCAATCAACACCTCTGCCTCGACAGCGACGTTTTGTAATCCTATATTCCTCATCACATAACACTGGTATCCGGCCCAACTTGGACATCGATGGAAATGCAGAGCGATCTGTCTCTCAATGACTTATATGATTTTAACGCTTCTGATGCCGACATCATTTTTGTGACTGGAGGAGGATATCCTGCAGAGATTCGCGCACATTGGTGTGTGCTTACGGCCGCCTCGCCATTCTTCTGCGATATGTTTTCACTTCCCCAACCGCCTTCACTTCCGTCGTATTCATCCTCAACGAGTGACGCCTACATCCCACGTATCCCCGTTCCTGAAACGAGGGAGGTGTTCACGAAGCTATTAAGCTATATATATCCGGTCCCTCGGCCAAATATCAACTCCTTAGATGAGGTTTCATGTATATTGGGTGTGGCGCTCAAATATGATTTCATGATTGCTGTGGAAGCCCTGAAACAAATGTTGATTTCGCCGAGATATCTCAACGAGAATCCGCTGCGTGTATATGGAATTGCAACTAGCTTCAACGTACGTTTTTCTTTTATACTACTACGTTTCCTGATTCATAACTTCTTCAATTTTGTATGACAGTTGGAAGACGAAGCCAAGATTGCGTCGCAATACACGTTGAACATCAATCTCCTTGACACACCTCTCTGTGACGAGATGAGGCACATTTCTGCTTACTCGTATCAAAAGCTCATCAACCTTCACCGCACACGAGCAAAGAATGCTTCAGAGCTTATAAAACCCCCGCGCGGTCTCAAATGTCCGCAATGTAATGGCTCTGGACATGGATCATATGGCAATCCGGACTGGTGGAATGAGTTTGCGAGTAAAGCCAAGGCAGAACTAGCTGTAAGACCGACGACAGAGGGAATATTTGATAATATAGAGTTTTTGAAGAGTACGTGTACGAGCGGGTGTTTAAGATGTCCTATGAGTTTGTTGGAGTCAGGACCGCTATTGATGGATCTGAAGAAGCAGATTGATGCATTACCTGCAACTATTTAAGCAGTGGACCTCTTAATGCCTCATGTCTTGATCTGGAATCAATCTGTCATTTAACAGTCATTGCCTGGATTTATACTGCATACATGTTATCATCCGTCAGCACTCGTATTGAAGTTGTTAGATGACAACAGCAAGGTAGTAAGAGCTGAAGAACTTGCTACAAATATTGATTTATGGACGAGCGACGCAAAATGGGGGGAAAAACTCGTTGTAAACGTACAACGAGCATCATCTCAGCTACCTGTATTTATATTTATCCACATACAATATAATGAGACATATGATTCACAGCGAAAATGCGCAGGTAAGTCCTCAGGATGCTAAAATAGGTGTCGGACTGAGGTCCAGACAGAAACGACTGGCCTCAGAGCTTACAGAATTGTACTTTATATACAAGATGAATGTGCATAAAAAATACCTAGGAAATAAATTTGCTTCAGAGTTCCTACATGTGTTGCTAAGGTGATAATGACAAGTGAGCAACAAATGAGCATGTAAGTTAGAAAAATAAGCAGAGTAGAGAACAATGAGCTGATGATGAGATGAATAATTGAATGATGTTGTAGACAATGATATTAAGATATTTACCAGATGTTATAAGATAGAACAGCTGAGGGGGCAACAATCAATGGTGAAGTTTTTATATCAATCAGTAAAAGAAATAATATATATATATATATATAAACACCCAATCGTATTTCACCTTAAGTTATTCCAGTATGCATCACATCAAGGTCAAGGCTAACAATCCTCAACACTCCCCCTGACACCATGCCTATGCCAGTCTAGATTCATCATCGACACAAACTTTTGATAGATAGGTTTTGGGAGGGGCTTGGTCAAGATGTCAGCAACATTGTCATGGGTGGATATTGGCATAACAGAGATTTCTTTGTCCTGGACACAATTGCGAATGTAATGGTACTGTATATAGAGATGTTTCAACAAGCTATGACCCTTGGTGGTCTCTGTGAGGCTGATTGATCCTAGATTATCACCAGCAAGAGGAAAAGGGAACTTCTCTGGCAAGAAAGACCTCATCAAGCTATGATTTCATTTACATGGCTTGTTGTGCTGCACATACAAGTGAAATATATTCTGACTCCACCAATGACAATGCAACAACAGCCTGTTGCTTTGATGACCAGGATATGGGCACTCTGCCCATAAAAAAGACATACTCTGAGATAGAACAATATATATTAACACATCCTGCCCAATCTGTATCAATACATCCAAATAGCTTTATCCCATCACCAACTTCCTCCCCCAGACTCAAAAAATACAAGAGACTATAGTCGAGTATCCCACAGATATAGTGGCACACCTCCAGTAGCAACTCCCAATGTTCTAGGACAGGATTGACCTGTACCTGCCCAAGAATATTACACACATAAGAAATATTAGGTCAAGTACTTGAACTCCCCCAGAGTAAAGTACCCAGTAATAGACAAAAGGGTTTGTCCACCATGAATTGGGCTTCCTCCTCCATTAGCAGTTCCTTATATTTTGAGATTTGAGCCTTGTGAGGAAGAGGGATATCAAGAGGATGAAGGTCCCACAGATTAAAGTATTTAAGTGCATGCTCAAAATACATAGACTGTAAAAGTAATATATCCCCATTCTCAAAATGCTTGACTATCAGATCAAGAAGTAGATTGTGGTCATTGACTTCTGTCAGATCCCACTACAAGGCAAACTCATGGACAACTTTATTAGCCTCTTCATTGCTAGATGAAGCACTAAAGACATTATCTGTGTGCATTGTTGTAATAGAAAAGTTTGGGTCTTTACAGTGCAAGGATATACATAGGTCTACCTTAGATAAATAGTATTCTAGAGACTTGTACTCTTCTTTGAGAAGCTTGAACCAGATGTAGCCAGATTGAACAAAACTATATAAAGGCCTTTTCAACAAGTATACCTTCCTCTTCTCCCCCTGCTTGACAAATCCCCTAGACTGCTACATATATATAGATTGGTCTATCTCGCCATTGAGATACACTACAGAGAAGTCAAACTGTCAAACTTTTAGCTCCATCATGAATACAACTACTATTATCATCTACACAGACTCCATGCAAGCCACTATCATCCAGTTCTTGTCAAAGTCTATACCAGGAACCTGTGAGTTATTCCATCCAACATAATGTACCTTGGGTTTAATGATATTCCTCTCGCTATTGATCTTGATGTCACAAACTTCATTTGACCATAACTCCAGGAATACTTGACCAATTTCGACGATCTAAATGGCCACCAAAAGCCCTTAAGAAGACCTTTCAAACAGTACCAAAAACATCTCAAAGCAATCAGTATTCACTGAGTTATCAGCAGATCAGTCAGTGATCACCAAGTCACCAGACACTAAATCGCTGATATCTCAGGAAACGCTTAACATAATGTTTGCTTCAATGACCATTGTGAAGCTCTCTTCAATGCGCTTCTTTCGGCTATAAATAGATCCCAGAGGCAATAAGATCCCATGGAGATACAAGGTCCTCAATGTTTGTACATGACACTGATCTTTACTCATAGATTATCATCTGTCCTTGAATAGAACAAAGGACTGCCCTAAGATGGTTAGGTTATCTCTATTTCAAGAACAATAGCACTCCTATATGTAGAACAATAGGTAGTGATCATGTGGTAGGCTGTTCTGGTGCACAGACCACCACAATCATGTATTTAAGAACTGTATGTCTGAGGATAAACCTCAGACTTAACAACATCTTTTGCTGCTTGTCTAACTTCGCTTTTTTGAACACTTTGATTATCAAATCAAGCAATCACAAATCAGTAAGTGGCCATTTGTGATAGTTTGTTAAGTCTACTGTTTTCTGTACCCATTGTCTCTGCAAAGGACATGGGGTTGTGTTCATTCCAGATGTGGGTCTAGAGGGGCTATAAGGGGGTCTCTTTGTCTCTGTTACAGGACAAGATGACTTTCCTGAGGGTGTCTCTGTTTCTGTTACAGGACAGATGACTGACTGAGGGCTTAGAGTAGGTTTCTGTCAAGGACCTATCTCTATAGAGGAGTCTCTGTTTCTGTTACAGGACAGATGACTCACTGAGGGCTCAGAGTGGGTTTCTGTCAAGGACCTATCTCTATAGTAGGCTGGACCCCAGGTGTAAAGGGAAAGGTCTGTCTCTCAAACTATTGAGAGCAGGCTAGCTTGTGTATCACAGCTAGTCCTGAAAGACTTTGGATTTGTGTAAACATTTCCAAAAAACCCTTGCAGGTGGCTGGAACCACTCTGAGACCCCTATTCCTCCTCCATGAGCCAGTGTGAGAAACTGGACATGACGTCGAACTCTCCCCTCAAGACAGGACCTATGTCATTGGAAGGACACTTTTAGTATAGTTGTAGTATAGTTTCTGCCCACCACACTTCATCGCTGAACTAGGGATGTTGTGCTTACTTTTGCCCCCAAGCCATGCCTGCCATTAGAAACACCAAGACTCTTGCTGAACGCCTCTCACTGAAAAAGGAGAGTGCAACAGAGAAAGTCATTGCTGGAAAGGATAGGAATGGAACCCACTCTATCTACCAAACTCTATGATAGACTTGTTAAAGCAGACCCTTGCTGGCACAAAGTAGATGATTTCTACTTTGCATCCTGCCCCCCAGAATTACATTTTCGCAAAACCAAGAAGTTATTATGCATAAAGGAGTACAAAGAACTTCTGGAACCCACCTTGGATCGCATATCACCATTTTTTACTAAAATAAGTGAAAACAAGACCTGGGCTGAGGATCCACAGTATGACTCTCTGTAGAAATGGTTCAATCGACTGCAGGATGTAATTATAGAGCTGGATGAAATTGGTCACAAGCTTACAGCTAAGGAGTGGAGAATGCTAAAAGGTGCTTGTAAGCGTCTGAAGGATGTAGATCTTTCCAAACCAGCTACTAGAGTACCAGAGATTTGTAAAGCTCTTCTAGAGCTCAATATCACTATTCCATAGACATAATATTATTGGAATGGTATTCAGTGTAACATAATGGCATTAAGAGGCTAAATTTGGGCATTTTTTTCCTTTTACCCCCTTGAAAACATACTCAAGAACCATAATTAATTACTTAAATAGATATGTTAACTTTCAACAACTTTACCACTACTGTTTCCTTTTCTGATTTCAGTGCTGAGAATTGGGATGTGCTTGTCAAAGATGGCATAAGCGCTGAGCACATGCCCTGGGATGAGACTGAGATACAGATGCTGTGAAATGCACATCAAGGAACTTCTCTCCTTCTCAAGAACTACATTGACCAGGTGCTCAATGGAGCAATCAACCATTATAACAGTGCCTTGACCACCACATACAATAGGATTGCAACTTTGGAGGCAGAAGTCATCGTCTTCAGGGAGAGCTGACAAGGCTCCCTGGAGGAAACATTGCCTCCAAAACCAAGGTGCCAGAGCCACCAACATTTGCAGGCTCTGAAAATAAGATGCATCTGCATGATTGGTTGAGCCAGATTGCTCTCTATTGTTTGGCATCTGGTATTATATCAGATGATCAGAAAATCATATGTGCCCTTACCCATTTACATGCTCCCACCAGCACATATATGAAATCATATTATGACAAGGTTCAGGCAGGATTAAGTGTTGGTTCTTGGGGCGACTTTGCCCAAGAACTCAAAAATATTTACGGACAACGAGATGACAAGGAGGGAGCAAAGAAGGAATTAACAGCACTCTGGGTCAACAAGGACCTAGCAAGAAAGAACTTTGTCAAGTATGCAGAACGATACAGGACATTGGCAAGAATTGTCAACTATAGTGATGAAGTTCACATCGACAAAATGAAAGGAGGTCATTCCTGATGAGCTGCAAAATGCGCTTGTCATCTATGAAATTACAAATCAGTCTCCAAAAACATGGGATGACTACCTCAAATTGTTGATGCAAGCATATAAGGCCTTACATCTGGACAAGACCCAGGGCGCAATATTTGGTCCAGAGGCAATTGGAGAGAAGAGTGGAGGAAAGAAGGACCCTGGATGCAATGGAAATAGATGAGATTCAGAGAAAGGAAGGGAAGAGCTTGCGATACTGTCAGATATGTGCTGGAAAAGGCTTTAAGAATAAGTCAAAGATGCACAATACAGTAGACTGTTACGACAAGCCAGGTAATGAGGACAAGCATCCTTATAAGACCTCTTCCCAGAAACCATCTCCACTGGGTCCAAGCAAGAATAAAAATCAGTCATTTAGAGCATGGCTGATGAAGATGTTGGAGGAAGACAGTGACGACCCAGATTCCCCTCCTGAGGACATCAAAATTAATAGTGCATCAATTGAGGAAATCCCTGATCCTGTTCCCCCAAGTGGGAAGGGAAAGGGGACACCCAAATTGGATTTTCCCTTGGGACTGTAGAGGATAATGTCTGTGATCTACAGTCAAAGGAAAGTGTACCCTCTATTAGCTCGCAAAAGTCGGAAGTAGTACTGGAATCTTGTAATAATATAGCAGCAACAAGACTACCTCCTTTAAAATTCCAGTTACACTTTGGGTATATAGAAAGAAAGTACAGACTGAGGCTTTAGTTGATTTGGGAGCCACCACAAACTTCGTCGACAGAGTTGTCGTGGAAAATAATAACCTGGTAACTTATAAACTGGCAAATCCATATTGTGTAATCAATGCGGATGGCACTCCCAACAAGGCAGGATATATAACTGAGTATGTCCAAGCTTATGTAGAAATTGGATCACACAGGACAACCCAGCACCTCTTTGTCACCAACTTAGGGAATAAAGAGATGATGATTGGGTATTTGTACTTGTATAAGCATAATCCAAATATTGATTGGCAAAAAGGTCAATGGGAGTTCACCAGGTGCCTGGATACATGCGCTAGTAAAGCCCTATAAAATACGAGATGTAGAAGCAGGAGCTAATGAACTTCACCTCGAACTGGATGTCAGTAGATCTCCCTCATTGGACGACATAGGAGATGAGGACCCCGACAACCATATTCTTAGCTGGGCAGACACGACTGACCCAGGCAGTCATCAGCAGGCGATGATGATTGCAGCTATACTCAACAATCGAGACCAATATGGAGACTCAGATTGTGAAGACACAAAGACCTGGAAGGCTCATGTACCAGAATGGCTACATGAGTATGGGAATGTGTTTTCAAAGAATAAGTCAGAGAGAATGCCAATACGGAAACCGTATGACCATGCAATTGACTTTGTGGAAGGCACAATGCTTCCCAAACCAGCCAAGGTCTATCCACTCTCTCTAGCAGAAAGAAACTCTCTTGACATATGGATCGATGAGGAACTCAGAAAGGGATATATCCGACCATCTACTAGCCCAATAGCAGCTCCATTCTTCTTTGTAAAAAAGCATGATGGAAGCTTATGACCTGTCATGGACTATAGAGCCCTCAATGGAATTACCATCAAAAATTGCTATCCAATCCCTAGAATAGCCGACTTGATTGAATCACTCAGCAAAGCCTCAATCTTTACCAAAATTGACTTGAGGTGGGGATACAACAATGTTTGCATCAAAGAAGGGGATGAATGGAAGACAGCATTTATTACAAGGCAAGGCCTTTTTGAGGCAACCGTCATGTATTTTGGCTTTTCCAATGCACCAGCAACCTTCCAAAGCATGATGAATGACATATTGGGAGACTTGATTTGCATACGACTAGTAATGGTGTATTTAGATGATATTCTAATATTTGGGACATGTTTGAAGGAACACAGGCAATTGGTCAAGGAAGTGCTGAAAAGGCTCCAATTTAATGACCTCTATGCTAAAGCAGAAAAGTGTTTCTTTGAACAAAGTAGTATCAAATATTTGGGCATAATTATTTTCGAAAATAAAGTACAGATGGATGAGGAGAAACTTTCAGGAGTTCTAGAGTGGCCAGTACCAACTAAAGTCAAGCAAGTACAAGCATTCTTAGGCTTTGCGAATTTCTATTGTAGGTTCATTGAGAACTTTGCCAAGATGTCAAAGCCACTCTCCGACTTGACCAAGAAGGATAGTACCTGGACTTGGGGCAAAGAGCAACAGAATGCTTTTGAGGTGCTGAAAAAGGCCTTTACTACAGCTCCAGTCCTAAGAATACCAAATGATGAAGATCCCTTTAAGTTATCCACTGATGCCAGTGACTTTGCAACAGGAGCTGTCTTATCACAAAAAGACATGCAAACTAACCTGTGGCATCCAGTAGCTTTCTTCTCCAAGTCATTAGATGTCCATGAAAGGAACTATGAAATCTATGACAAGGAACTACTTGCAGTAATTCGGGGACTAGAGGAATACAGACACCATTTGGAGGGACATCATATAAAGTTGAGATCTGGTCAGATCATCAGAACCTTATATTTTTTAGGACAGCTCAAAAGCTGACTAGGAGGCAAGCAAGATGGGCACTTTTTATGACTTGTTTTGACTTTGTACTCTATCATAAACTGGGAAAGACAATGCAGGCAGAAGACCCCTTGTCCAGACGAGCAGACCATGAGATGGGGACAGACCTCGACAATATGAACCAGGTGTTGCTAAAACCTGAGTTCTTTGCTATCAATGCACTAGAGGCTACTCATGAGATGCCAATAAATGACGAGATAATCCTAAAGGAGGTCAAAGCAGCACTCTTATCAGATGAAGTCACCAAAGACTATAAGACATTACTCAAGTCTGGTCCAAGAGAATTTGGAAAATCCTTGCAAGACTGGAACTATGAGAATGGACTACTCCTGTATAGAGGGAAGGTTTATATTCCCCATAGTGTGGAAGACACCTTGCGACAACAGATCATTAAGATGCACCACAATTTGCCATCTGCCGGACACCCAGGTCGTGGAAGACCTATGAGTTGGTCTCCAGAAATTACTGGTGGCCTGGGATGACAACATTTGTCAAGAAATATGTTATGGGTTGTGATATGTGTCAGCAGATGAAAAATCGCCCACAGCAACCTTTTGGACCACTCATGCCTAACAAGGTACCTAACGGGCCTTGGGAAATAATCTCAATGGACTTAATCACACAATTGCCAGAGTCAAATGGTTACAACACTATCTGTGTTATTGTCGACAGGCTCACCAAAAGGGCCCATTTCATTCCTATCAACAATCAGTTCTCATCCAAAGATATGGCACAGTTACTATATGACAAGGTCTATCCATTGCATGGACTGCCGCTACAAATCATTTCGGATAGAGGAGTACAATACTCAGCTGAGCTATTCCAAGAATAGTGCAAGATTTTAGGAATAGAATCTACAATGTCGACAGCATATCATCCACAAACAGATGGACAAACAGAACGAGTAAACCAGGCATTAGAGCAATATCTTCGTGCTATGTGGATTATAATCTCAGTAATTGGTCAGATCTACTCCCCAGTGCAGAGTTTGCATATAACAATCAAGCACATGAAGGCATTAAAGAAAGTCCATTCTTCCTTGAATATGGCAGACACCCTGAGAGCAGGCCCAATTTTAGTCAAAGAGTCACTGCAAAGGGACTTGAATAACCTGACATATAAACAACAAGAAGCCTTGGAGCAGGCAAAAGCAGCTCTTACTCTTGCAGCGGAAAGAATGAAGTGGTACTATGACCAAAAAGTCCAAAGTGTCCCATTCAAAGTTGGCAACAAGGTGCTACTCAATCTGAAGGATTACCAGACTATGGAGTGAGCATTACAACCCCGGTACAAAGGACCATTCGAAATAATAGAAAAGTTGTCCTTGGTTATGTTCTAGCTTAGGATGCCACCTTGCTACTGAGCACTGCACCCAGTCTTTTATGCTAGCAAGTTAGCACAGTACTCCAAATCCACCATCTGTGGACAGAAATCCACACCCCCACCACCGACCTTGATACAGGGCCAGGAAGAATGGGAGGTAGAGAAGATTCTAGATTCACGACAAAGACATGGAAAAAACGAATTCCTTGTTAGATGAAAAGGATACAGTCAAGGAGATGACACATGGGAACCTGAGGAAAATCTACATAATGCAGGCAAAAAGCTGCAGGAATATCTTCAGAGTTTACCAAAAACGAGATAACTTCTCAACGAGCTCGAACCAAGAGAGGGGGTAATGTCACAAACTTCATTCGGACCATAACTCCAGGAATACTTGACCGATTTCGACGATCTAAATGGCCACCAAAAGCCCTTAAGAAGACCTTTCAAACAGTACCAAAAACGTCTCAAAGCGATCAGTATTCACTGAGTTATCAGCAGATCAGTCAGTGATCACCAAGTCACCAGACACTAAATCACGATATCTCAGGGAACCGCTTAACATAATTGTTTGCTTCAACAACCATCGTGAAGCTCTCTTCAATGCGCTTCTTTTCGGCTATAAATAGATCCCAAGGCAATAAGATCCCATGGAGATACAAGGTCCTCAATGTTTGCACATGACACTGATCTTTACCCATAGATTATCATCTGTCCTTGAATAGAACAAAGGACTGCCCTAAGATGGTTAGGTTATCTCTATTTCAAGAACAATAGCACTCCTATATGTAGAACAATAGGTAGTGATCATGTGGTAGGCTGTTCTGGTGCACAGACCACCACAATCATGTATTTAAGAACTGTATGTCTGAGGATAAACCTCAGACTTAACAACATCTTTTGCTGCTTGTCTAACTTCGCTTTTTTGAACACTTTGATTATCAAATCAAGCAATCACAAATCAGTAAGTGGCCATTTGTGATACTTGAGGTCAAATATCCATATGCTATTTATGCAATGTGCACTGGCAGGCAAATCAACTAGCTCCTAGTAGCCTTGTTCCTCTAGACCATGGAACTCAGCCTTTATCACAGGATGCCAGAAGACAGCATTCTCCATTGCTTGTTTGTAGGACCATAGAATGCATATATCACCACTTTTAACAGTGCTAGCAAGTGCATACATGTTGTCCAGTAACCACTCTTGGATATGGTTAGGGTCACTAACATTAACATGGTTTGTAAAGGGTTGCTAAGAATCTCAAGTCCAATTCTCATCAGCAATATGGCTCTCCTGCTTGTATGTCTTAGAATCCAAGCTAAGAAGAAAAAGGCCAGAGGGTTTTGGAACACAAGTAGAATGTCAAGGTAGATTAGCTGGCATAGTAGGAGATGCAAGCACAAATGAATAAAGTAAGGGAGCAAGGGCTAGAGTTAAGAGCTGTTGATTAGTATCTGCTACCAAAAATGGTAACAGTGTCAATGCTGAATTGGAAGTAGCTGATGATATATCAGTAGGTCCAGACTCTATATCAGGATCAGTAGTTCTATTGAACTTGCTAGGCTGAGTACAATGGGTGGCTCTTTTCTCAAATACAACATCTTATACTTGAAATACACAGTTGCATGCTGGGTCAAAAATTTGATACTCATGGCAGTCCATGTATCCAACCATTACTCCCTTCTAACCTTGTCTACTAAGCTTTCTCTAGGCCCAGTCCAGGTTTTTTTACCCATATATCACTTCTCCAATACTATAAATATAACACATTTGGCTTTGACTTCCTATCACAAATGGCCACTTACTGATTTGTGATTGCTTGATTTGATAATCAAAGTGTTCAAAAAAGCAAAGTTAGACAAGTAGCAAAAGATGTTGTTAAGTCTGAGGTTTATTCTCAGACATATAGTTCTTAAATACATGATTGTGGTGGTCTGTGCACCAGAACAGCCTACTACATGATCACTACCTATTGTTCTACATATAGGAGTGCTATTGTTCTTGAAATAGAGATAACCTAACTATCTTAGGGCAGTCCTTTGTTCTTGTATCTCCATGGGATCTTATTGCCTTGGAATCTATTTATAGCCGAAAGAAGCGCATTGAAGAGAGCTTTACGATGGTCATTGAAGCAAACAATTACGTTAAGCGGTTCCTGAGATATCGGCGATTTAGTGTCTGGTGACTTGGTGATCACTGACTGATCTGCTGATAACTCAGTGAATACTGATCTCTTTGAGACGTTTTTGGTACTGTTTGAAAGGTCTTCTTAAGGGCTTTTGGTGGCCATTTAGATCATCGAAATTGGTCAAGTATTCCTGGAGTTATGGCCCAAATGAAGTTTGTGACACAGTCCCTAACTGACTGCAAAGTCCCCTTAAGCCTAGGGCCCGGCTATGTCATAGTGGTCCTGAGTTGTGTCACTCAGGTACCAAGGAAGATAAGAGAGTAAAGGTAGCAAGGCTTTGTGATGAGTGGTGCTGATAAGGAAATCAAGTTCTGGTGTAAGGACTTAGACTGAGATGTCTTAGAACTACTCCTAGTCTGAGTTGATGAGAAGAACTCAATGTTATGAGAGCCCCAAACAGGAAAAGGTTTCCCACACATTTGAACACTTAATCCAAAACCTCAAAGTATACAATGGAGTAAGAATATAAATAGAGTGGGGACTCAGTAAGTCAAATCATGTGACAAGGTCAGGTGATTATAGAACATTCTGGAAAGCATGTGATCGTGGGACTCTAGGGTACAGCCACTGTAGTAGTAGTATAAGTAGGGCTGCAATCCAACAAAGAACTCCATCGAGTTCTTCTTGAACATCCACCTAGGGTGATTGCTAAGGACATTCACTGTCCATTGATAATACTCGATAGAGTTTCTATTCAATTGTGGTACACTACTTATACACCTCCTGTGTTTACTTCTATTTATAAACTCCTACACATCTCTTTTTAGTTGTTTCATTTCATGTGTCTGCTGATTTTCTAGTTAAAAGAAAAGAAAAAGGAAAAGAAAATAAATAATGACTTAGCCATTTTGGCCATGTCATGACACAAACCTTTGTTTCAGACAGCACTGATAAGATACAACTTAAAGAAGATCCAATTTTTGATACCCTTGAGACAATGTTTCTTAGGGAAAGAGGGTATATTGTTTAGCATGGACATAATATAGAATGAAGATAATGTTTTTGATAGACAATGGAATAATTATTGTCTGAGAGAATAACAGATGGTGATGTCTGATCTGACTGCAAATCTGTAAACAACAAGATTAAGATATTCCTCAGACATTATAAGATAGAATGGCTAAGGGGGCAACAATTGATGGTGAAGTTTTTATATCAATTGGTAAAAGAAATAATATATATATATATATATATGTTATGAGCTGGCTCCAAAGAAGAAAATATTTCCTACACATTCATCAACTTGATAGAAAATCTCCAGAGATATAATGCAGGAAAGATATAAATAGTATGGGACAAGATTATATAAGAACTATATAGCTAGTAGGGACAGTCTTGTGACCATGGGAAGTTGGTGCACAGACCATGGTATATTTGTATAAGTAGTAGGAGTAATCCAACAAAGGACTCTATTGAGTTCTTTCCTTTCAATTGTCACTGGTTGGGGTCAGAGCTTCAAACCCTAAGTCCATACCTTAACAATATAAACACCCAATCATGTTTCACCTTAAGTTATTCCAGTGTGCATCACATCAAGGTCAAGGCTAACAATCCTCAACAGATGTCATACTTCATCAATGGTTCACTTCAAACATCGAAACATAAGTAGGACAACTAATTTGAGTGTAATGTTTGATATTCTAACAACAAACTCACAAGGTTTGGTACTAAGTTGATACCAGAAAGATTAGAGTCCTGATAGAATAGTTGAAAGAAGAAATAAGCAAGATACAGGAAATATAGTGTAGATACATCTCCTGTATCATCCTTCTTGCCACAGTTGCAACCTGAGTTTACACTCAAGTTTAGTAAAGGATCACCGCCTAGCTTCATAATGGACAGTTGTTAGACTGTTGAAAGAACCCATGCATAGCTGATAACAGTGAGGCTGTCACAATTTGCCTCATGTTGTATGAAAAGCTCTTTGTCCTTAACTCTCAAGTCTTTTTTTCGAATCACCAATTTATTCGGTGCTCAGTCGCAGTCCGTCACTCTCAAATCTTGCCAAGTGTATCATCTAAACGTTGCTAAACTTATTCAAATATGGGTGTTTGCAGTATGGGAACTCTTCTTACAGCATTGCATGGATATC
>JAHTMQ010000227.1:0-250764 GCA_019327925.1 Leucocoprinus sp. KB1807203 | reverse complement strand
TTGCTATCATGTATCTACTCTATATATATACTATACTAGAATAGGAGAGGCCCAGTCTATACTATAATACTTCTACATAACTAGAAGTAATTATTTTAGGAAAAAATAATAAAGAAAAGAAAAGAAATAATTAAAATATAACTAAAAATTCAGTATATAATAATATATATCTTTGGTCATAGTTAAGATAACTCATGATAAGTGGTTTGTAGATTTATACAAAGTAAAGAAAATTGTCTCTACTAATGCTATAGAGTTAGATTTACCAAGTTCTATTAAAATACACTCTGTAGTTAATATAAGTAGAGTACAATTGTACAAGCTTTAGGTAGAAGGACAGAAGAAGACCCTACCAAAACCAGTTATCATTAAAGAGAAGGAGGAATTTGAGATAAAAAGAATACTGAATAAAAGAACAATGAGAGAAAAAGAGAAATTTTTGGTACAATAGAAAGGGTATACAGTAGGGAAAGATACTTGGGAAAGTAAGGAAAATTTGAAGAATGTAAGAAAACTGGTTAAAGAGTTTAAGAGAGAGTATAGAGAAGAGGTTGAAGAAATAAAATAACAGGAAGAAGAAAACAATAAAAAAAAGTTTTTAAGAGAACTACCAGAGAGATTTACAGTAAAGGTATTATAGAAATAGTCAAATAAGGAATATAAGAGACAAAGAAAGAAAAGATAAAAGGAAAACTGGAGATATTAGAAAAATTCCTTGAAACAAGAAAACTTGAAGGGAGAACCATATTATAAGATAGCTCTTCAAGAAGAAACTATTTTCTATATATTCATTAATCTAATGGAAAATATCCAGGAATATAATGCAAGAAAGATATAAATAGTATGGGAAAGATTATGTAAGATATATATAGTTTATTAGTAAGGGTCATGTGATTGCAGGAGACAAGTACACAGACCAATAAACATTTGTATAAGTAGCTAGAACAATCTAATAGAAAACTCTGTTAAGTTCTTTCTAAATAACTACCTCAGTTGAGCCTAAGTCTTTACAACCTTGCACTAACAAGTACCTTTTGTGTCCAACTGTCTTATATATCTAATTTTTGGAAAACTAAAAGAAATAAATATAAATATAAATATAAATATTGACTTAGTTGTTTTGCCAAGTCATAATAATATATACTGTAAAGTATATCCCAGAAGCCTTATCCTAATCTCTAAGGATTTTTGTAGAGGTAAGTTGTAATATATCTAGAAGTAGGATATAACTAAGGATTCTCCTAGAGTCTACTTCACTCCAGTCACCCTTACATTTTACTCTCAATTTATCCCTCAAGTCTTTATTGAGTGTTATAACCTGAGTTACTTCTTAAGATATAATAGAATTGTCATATAATATCAGAGTATACTTTTATTATTAATAGTAGTACTATTTTTTAAAGTACAGAGTATCAAGATATTGTTTATTACAGAATTTAAGTATGTAATAAAGTAAAAAAAAGTTGCAAGTTGGTTTGGACTTGGGATAAATGAAACAAATATTTGCAATTTTTTTTATCAAATTATAAACAAGCACAAGGGGTTTAAAGAGAAAGTTATACTGATTTCAAGGATTAGGTTATTTAATATCAAAAGCATTACTTGTACTAGTTAAACTAGTCTTTGTTTGAGGATAGTTAGTAGAGTATATAGGAATCAGTGTTTTAAGCCAAGGGAGCAAAAAGATACTCAATGTAATATGCAAAGAAGTATTCAATAGTATTAGACCATAGAAAAGATTGCTTGAGATTGAGTGATATTAGGACTTGAGTGATAAGAAAATGAAAAAGACAATATGCTAAATATTGGGTATAGTGGATCAGAATTAGTATAGGTTGAAGGAGGGAAAGCCTCACTCTCTGATATGTTAATAAGGAGATGACCGACGTCGGACATTGGATTCTGCTGGGCGGGATTCCAAGCTGGTATTCCGGAATCGGCCCCTTACATCAAGATTCTTCAGATTATGTATCGGAAGCGCAGCTGAATGATGAGCCAATCAGACAGAAGATCGGGTAAACAAGATCTGAGCATATTATTTGGTAATAACCATATTGAAGATCAGCAAACACTCCAACTGCACAACAAATAAATCACCCTGAATACGGTTTCAACATGAGATCTCTGCAAGTCCCAGATCCGCTCCAGTCGTGCCATCCTTTTTTGCCGAGTTGGTGGCACATCGCTTTGCATCTAACCCTTTTAACATTCCATTGCCCGGAATTGAATATAAGTAGTAAATCGATTGTCGCTACTAACTGTGACTTCTCTCGTCCTTCTCAGCAATGTCCCCTCGAGGTGTCTCCAACTCTACTGCAATCGGTGTTAACACTCGCAACACTACCACTCCTTACTCTCGACGACCGGCTAGTCAACCCAAGTCAACCCGTCAACAGTTCTCCGCTTGTGGGGCATGTCGGATGAGACGGTGGGGCTGGATTGTAACCGGTGACTATGCCTAGCACTGATTTGATTGACTTTTTAGTGTTCGTTGTGATCTTAAGGACCTTGTAATTGCGGCTGCAGGTCCCAATCCTTCGTGCTCCAATTGCAAAGAACGGAACATCAAATGCGTGTACGTCTTTCTTTCCTTTGATAAACCGATGGCCTTCATTCAGTGCCGTAGAGATGAATTTGCGGATGTTAAGGCAGTGAAGTTGCTTCGTCGAGGCCGGAGGCTTCAACAAGTCGAGTGAGTATAATACCATTATCAATTTCCTTTCTTTTATACTGTCATCAGGGCTCTCTACGGCAAAACATCTGATGCTCAGAGCGGCCACCTTACATCACCACCAGCAACTCGGTTGCCAAGCACTATCCCCAATCTCAGGCCTGAGTTTTTCTCCTCATCTTTCTGGGTCTGGTTCTGCATGCAGCGTGAGTTGCTTACAGTCTTAGTCGAGAGAAAGTAGTCTAATGTTATTACTAGGTCCTATCTTAGATCCGGCAGAATTCCCTTCGCGATTCTACGCCCACAACAAGGGTACTCAGTCCCTGGGTCATGAGGGCGGTTTAATTGCTATGCTGCTTGTAGTTTGGGCAGCCTCTTTTGGTCTCGATGAGCGAGGCCTTCCCTTTGATAATCACCTAAATGCAGATACCCCACCTCTCACTCATATGAAAAGTGAAGGTGATGCTCTGGATAATCACAAATTCAAGGATGGGTTTCAGGATATGAAGTGGCGCGAGAAGAGGGACAAGACTGACTCAATGCTTCGTGAAGTACTCGAGCTCATTGATTTCCACGGCGTGATGCGCCGGCCAACTCTTGACGGTGTCCGAGCATTGTTGCTGATCTTACCACTCCTTGAAGGTAGCAACTTTTTCTTACACTGAATTCCTATTCTTATATTATATCAGATGCTCAGCCCCTGGAACAGGTTGCCATTCACGATGCTGCGCTTTCGCATGTCCATGCACTCTACAAGTCTTATACACAGTCCTCGGGACATATAGGCCTGTCAAACGGACAAAATGAAATGTTAATTCTGGCCCGTATCTTCTGGTATGCCTACACATATGAAGGTCTGACGACCGGGATGAAGGGTGGTCGCCTTATGTTGTAAGTCAACTTCTTCCGATGGCGGAGCTGTTGCTGATGACCCTTAGTGACATTGACCATCTCAATGCTTTCCAGCGGTTTATTCCAGCTTGTAACATCGAGGCTCAGCAATTATATCACGATCGGAGTCAGCTTTCACTAACTAGAAGCTTCGATGAGTTATTTGAAGCGACTAGAATACCTTTGTCTGTCGGTGGTGTCTGCCGGAAAGTCCACGAAGTTCTCATCGGTGACAAAGCTGTGAGTTGTATCGAGGCGCATGGTCTGATTGAAGCTAGTGCAATGTGGGAGATCTGGCGAGAGCTTGACCGCCTCTGGCGAGAGCTTGCTGTAATCAAGGAAACAGTTATCCGAGATGGTGGCGCGAGCCAGCGGCTCTTTGTCGAACAATACACTTGTGGTTGGCAGGTAAAATTGCATTCTCCATGATCTCGTCAATCATTGATCTATCCCTTTGTAGCTTTTCATATTTGAGTGTCATAACCTCATTCGGGACTCCCTTAAACAGTACATGGCCATGACCATGACTCAACAAATGTACTCGACTCCACCTCGTCCTTCCTCTAGCTCGTCCACTTCATCTCCTTATCTCCCTCCTCAACATCTCTTTGCTATTGCTCATCGCAAATGCCTCGATCGCCTTCCCCATGTTATTGATATAATCAATCAGCATATTTCTACTAACAACCCCTGATGATTCAACATTTCTCCGATGGGATACGGGCTTCATTCGAGATGCTTGTTATTTCGCGGCCCACCTTGCTGCGACTGATGACACGAATATCCTCGAGACCACTATGGATGATCCTGATTTCAAAGAAAACGGTCTTCTCACTTCTCTTCCTCGTCATTCGACCGAGGACAGTGTTGCTATATGCATGGCCGCCATTTCAAGGATGACGTGGGCAGGCTCGAAGACCGAGGAGCGCCAGCAGAACATCAAGATGATCTGGGACAGCCGCAAAGGTCGCCGTCACCATCAAAACCACCGTTCTGAACCGGACCTCCATTATCGACATCCTCCTCTTTTTGAACAGCAGTCGATTGATCCAGTGAACCCTCATGATCTGCAGTCAGACCGCCCGCTGCTTCCACCCCTCAGCCTATGTGCGGGACAAAGGCGAGTGGAGTCCGCTCCGTCCACGTCGTATACGTCAGATGGTACAGGGGCAAATGGATGGCCCTGCTACACACCTCCAGGCACGGCTACGTCGAACACGACAAGCACTGGAACAGGCCTTAGTGCAAGTGGCTCGCCTGTCTTCCCAAACGTTGGATCATACAAGAATAACATTGATGATACCTACTACCACAACACGAGTAGCGATCTCGATCAATTCCACTTCAATGTGCCCATCGTTGCATCTGTAGTACGCGATGTGCCTGTTTATTCCCAGCGCTCTCTCCCTTCCGAACCACACACCATTTCAGGTAGCTCATCTTCGTCTTACCTTGGGCATACTTTCACTACGGTCAGTCCCTCAATTGTGAGCCCGGGCGAGCATGATTTTGATGGCTGTCTACAGTTCGGTGAGAGTTGCCATGGTACATACCACTGATTAAGAGCAATCAAATTGGGGATTAACGGAATTTGAGTTCGTCTGATATCCCTTATAATTGATACCATATTGAATTATAATTATTGAACTTCGATGGGTCTTGTAATTTTATGCAGATTTGAAAAAAATTGTTTGAGTGACTGCTTTAAGAATCTGAATACAAGGTGTTATGCTCTAAGATTTTGCCGGCTGCTGAATTAAATAATCTATACTATCTTATTCCTTCATGTCAGAGAGTCGCTCCACCGGGTAGTGACTGGCAACGAGACACCGAGGTCCAATCTAGTGGGGAGTTTAGTCTTCGGCCTTTGTGGATAAATACATTCCTCATGTCTTCGGTAAGTGTCCCGGTAGCTCCTAGGCATGACTGAACACTTGAAAGGCTTAATTACGAAGAAATGGCTCGATCAAACAAGAAGAGAGACCTTGCCTCCTCGGAGGTCGAAGTCATGGACAAAAATAGAAGTAGCAAAGTGGAATGCTTGAAACTAGGCTCATCTTTCATTCATTACTTACCGGGATATTCCACCAAGTCACGCTAAGCTATTCTAAACAGATTTAGGTCGATTTCAATGCCCCAGTGTTGATCTTCTTTTGTCAAGAACTTGAGAAGAAGCTACAACTATCATCACGATCCTGCAAAACCGTGGGTTTTGCGGGGCGGCTGCAGCCCGTAAGCCTGTACATATGAAGAAGCCGGTCTATGACCAATGGTTCAGCGCCCAATGTTACGCATGAATCAGTCAGCAGTATATGTCGCTCCAAGTTTATTCTGCAGGGCAAAAGAAAATTCGATTCAGTAGATGACTGCCGCTACTGCGTGGCGAGATGACAAGACGCAGTCAGACAGTGAGATGGGTGAAGTGTATGTATTTCAACATCAAGTGCAGACATCAATACTGAGAATTCTATTCAGGAGTCCCCTATCCATCATCTGTCGATCAACAATGGGAAAAGTCCTGATATGGAATTCAAGGCGGATGTGATTGGAACATGATTTGCCAGGGATTTAGACTTTTTTATTCGGGTGGCTTTGAAGGAGGATCTATTATTATTGCATATTTCCTATTCCGGAAGGATACTCCTACCCTTGGTTCAGCACAGCTTTCCTCTATCTCTTACCTCCTGAGTCATGTTCAGTGAGCTCATCTTCAGGTTTATACGCGCCGTATTTTGACCGCTTGCTCTAGTTTGCATACCAATATTATGTGAAGGCTGAATAGCTGTTGTGGTTCTGAGTGCATTGTGCTGACTTAATCTCTATGTTCCTTCAGTCGGATGTCAGACCAAGTTGAAACCAGAACCTAATCAAACACCTCGTATATGTCCTCACTGTCACAATGGCAAGCCTCAATATCCATTTACCTTTTTGAACTCATTAATTTCTTGATCAGCATCCGTCTTCCCGACCAAAAAGAACACTTGGTTTGAGCTTTTTTTCGTACCAATCATACCACTTTCTCGAAAGCATATTCTACTTTGTATGATCTGCGGGTGGCAAGCAGCCCTCATTAACTATGAGTGCGTTCACTGATATGGCTCATACTTATCCTTATGCCTTCCAAATCATAGTCAAGCTCCTGTAATTGCCAGTGCCACCAAACCCCGCGGTGTCCAGGGCTGGGATGTCCCTAACCAAACTGGTTACCAGCCAGCCTACATCCCCCGTCCACAAAAATGATCAACAACCAATAGCACTTTGCGAATTGTATAATACATTTTTCTTCACTTGTACACTTGTTGGATGATGTCTTATAATCAGTAAGCCCCTAAAAGGAGTTGCTCACAGCGCCGCAGTGACTGAGGTGCTGTGTTTCATCTCACCTTGACGCTGACTCTCGAGCTGAAATGTTGTTTATCTGCCAGTAATAATGAATCAAGACTTGCAATGTGAAACCTATGCTTTGTGTCAGTCGGATGCTCCTCTCCCATCTCTCCAGGTGAGGCTCAGCCCATGAGGATCTGTCCGAATTGCTATCAGAGTAATGCATACTGCTCGAACAGACAACGATCAAGGACTATCAGTATCGGTCTCTGGTGTATATGGCTCGAACTGTGTTATGTGTCAATATTTCCCATGTCAAGCAGTCTGGACTGTAAAAACCGGACAGTAGACCCATTATCCTTCAAATGCAACTACGCAGATGTAGAGGACATTCGTTTTGAATTCTCGTTCCCTGGGCCATTACCAGGAAGCAACAGGGCATTTTACCCCTTGCAGGTCAGTTACCTGCAGTGCAAGGTTACCCTAATCTTATCAATTACTGTCTGCCCGGCAGCAAGGGCATGAACAGTTCGAGCGGTCCATGGTCATGAACAGTGCCATCATTAAATGTGTCTGAGCCTATATCTGAATATCCGAGCCTGAGTGTAGATTAGTGTAAATTAGTTGTTATGAACGCAGAGAAATGGTCGGCAACGACGATGGTCTGTAATATCCAATCACATCGTGAGGACGGCTGGCCACGTGCTCAGGACCGTCGTCGGTTGTTGACACGGACGCAGTCATCCTCTTCACGATCTTGAACACTGCACCTCAGTCTGCTATTATACACAATGCACACGAGCGAATACGATTATCTCTTCAAGCTCCTCCTCATCGGTGATTCTGGCGTCGGAAAGGTCAGATTACGACCCTTGTAGCTCCAGTTCTCTGACTCGCTTTTAGTCCTGCCTACTCCTGCGTTTTGCCGATGACACCTACACCGAAAGTTACATCAGCACCATCGGTGTTGATTTCAAGATTAGAACCATCGAACTAGAAGGAAAGACGGTAAAACTTCAAATTGTGCGTGATCCTCCATTGAGCCTCGGCTGTGCCATGAGGCGAGCGAGGTTAAAGCTGTCGTCGACTTGTCCCTATCATAATTTAATGTAATCTACCCTTACTTATGCTGTACTTTCTGCTACCAATAGTGGGACACAGCTGGTGAGTCGGTCCAAGATAATTGTCTAATGCCTCACTGATACGTAAACTCAGGCCAAGAGCGATTTAGGACCATTACATCTTCCTATTACCGTGGCGCACATGGCATTATCGTTGTGTATGATGTGACCGACAACGGTACGTGCCAGTCTGTTAAAATTCGGCCGCCATGTTCATTGACTGTGATATCGTCTAGATACTTTCACTAATGTAAAGCAATGGTTGCAAGAGATTGATAGATATGCGTCCGAAGGTGTAAATAAGCTTCTAGTCGGAAACAAGTCAGACCTTACTGGCAAAAAAGTAGTCGAGTATACTGTGGCGAAGGTTTGCAATGTCCTAGGCCCGCTCATTGAACAATATGACTTATATCCATTGTAGGAGTTTGCGGACCAGCTCGGCATCACTTTCCTAGAGACTTCTGCGAAGAGTGCGACGAATGTGGAGCAGGCTTTCTTGACGATGGCAAAGCAAATCAAAGATAGGTCAGTCTAGTAAAATGACATTGATGTGCCTTGTGAGACTCACTCTTGATTTCACAGAATGGGCTCTACTGCCGCACCATCTGGCGCTGCTAAGTCGACGACCGTCACTCCGGGCCAGTCAGTACAGTCACAGCAATCGGGCCGATGCTGCTGAACGAAGCCATTCTTTTTCTTGGGTGGAGTGTTGGAATTCCACTTGGTTTGGTATGCTTTATGCACATATGCGTAGTACTGTATGGATTGAATACCTCTTATTCGTCTACTTGTTTTAAATTAGTGCAGCATGTCAATAGTGCAGTAAGTGGTACTTTGGGAAATCTTGTTTGCCTGTGCATTGAATAGATGTTGCCATTGACTTATCATATCGAGCTCTGAACGAAACATTCGATGACAAACAGTGACCGTACTGATACCCAACTTCGAAAGAAATAATACCAAAATACTAAGTATCCTATTCCACCCGAAATCTCAACCTCTTCATGGTTCGCCATAAGTTCTACTCTTTTCGCAAGCTTCCCAGTGTATTCGTGGAACATTACTTCTGGTTTTAGACTCCGACCCTGGGCCAGAGCTAGTCAAATTATTGCTACTTTTGGTCCTGCACCCAATTGTGCGAAGACTCTTTATGTATATATTACTTTGCAGGCGGGGCGTATTGTCTTTTCTTCCTCGAAAGAGGAAAAGAGTAGCTCAGTTCATTGACTAGTTCATTACGAGTGAGAACATGGGAAACAGAAGGTGATCGAGATCTGAGACATGACATCAGAAATAGATAGATAAATGCCCATGAGTCCCGGGATATTCATAATCTGAGAGAAAGATACTTTTTGTGATCTTATCGTGATCTGACTCTAACACTCACCGACCTATGCAGGCATTGCTTCGTTGAGCAAGGACGTGAGGTCAAACAATTAAGATGTAGCAACCCACCTATGTCACAAGGTGTGATCAATGAGAAGAGAATCGAAGACAAGAGGATGCTGATTGCTGGACTAAACACCTGTTGATACATCATGTATCTAGCAGCCTATCAGAATGGTACCAAGGCTCCCATGCCGAAGGATAGGCAGGGTGCAGCATGTCTTACCGAGAACACGAGATTCAATCGAATGAGTGAGAGGTAGCACGCGTTGATTATCTCCTACCTACCATTTGTCACCATGAGTTCGTCGGCGAAAATATTGAATAAATCAAGCGACCCATACCGCGTGTAGAAATCAAACATTTGAAGGCGCTTCTATGATCAAGACAAGACAAGCCCGCGATGACTTGAAATGAGACACTCTGAAAAATTACATGACACGAGCCGCAGCTAGTTCAGCGAAGCTGATACGCACGTTTCTCAATATGGCAACCTTCGAAAAGAAGAACGGAGATAAGGCTGACAGACAGTATGTATCAAGACAGACCAGTCATTAAGAGTCATCGCCTTAGCCAACCTGATTAGGATTCCATTTTTATCCATATGTGTAAACTGTGCCGTCGGCTGTCTAAATTATTGACTCTGAAACATAAACGGTTATCATGTAAATAAGTACAAAACGAAGTGCCCACTGAGGCAAAGGTGATGTATTCGAGAACCAATTGGGGGCAGACCTCTGACGACCATGAAGCGTGGAAAGAATGCAGCACCATATGGGTGCGAAAAGGTTGGCACTACTTAATAAGTCCATAGGGTATGTCTTAGTGCTTGTTTTCGGATTTCGGTGATCGTGAGACCTCTGAAGGGTATCCCGCCATATTATGTAACATAACCAACATAGCAATCTGACCTAGGCACTTGTACGGCTTGGAAATACATTGGTTAGACTCTGATCATTTACTACTGGGCATCAACTTGGCGGGATATGCCGCGTGGGAACGTATGCCGTTTGGGGTTTTGTAATGGAATCCCGAATCCCGCCCTTGGGATCTAGGCTGAGCGGTCCTCATCGGTCCCACGCTCTCCGATCTCGTCCTAGATTTATGTTTTAAACAGATCTCATGAGAGACAATATGAACAGAATAAGACAAAATAACATATGACAAACCCTTTAGGTTTCATTTTGAATTCAAGTGTAGAGATTCTTTCAATGTGTTGTACTTTCCAGTTGGGGACGATTCTCTACTGTGAGAATAATGGTTGACGGTGTAATAGTGCATTTTCTAAGACTTGTTATGACTAATGCGGACTCTGCTTGCCCACCTGTGACGCAAAATCAATATTGCCTGGTGTCAACAATACCTTTTAAGCGACTGGAAATTCCCAGCTAGAAGCTGTCTGGGAAGAAGTTGTACGGAGAATCGGCCGACGGCGGGTTGGGATCATATTGATCATATCAAGGTCGTCTACAGATGGACTCAACACCATTTGGAAATAACGTAGGCTGTGCCGCCCAGATGTGTTCTTTTTGGCAGACAGCTGAAGTCGTTCGGGGACTATGAAACTGGGAGAATCATGTCAGGGCTACTGAATTCCAGATTTGTTGTAGTCTGGAGCACGGATGTGATGCACTAGGAGGGTTCCTATTCCCCCGCGCATTTTTCGGACGTGTGCTAAGAACGCATCAATTATTTAGTAGTATAAAATTCGAATTCGGAGTTGGAATATCAAACCAGAAGGGGTGTTCCAGGCCCATAGCCCAAAATTGATATATTGCAGGTTGAGGGCGGGAATTTGTAACTGCCGCTTGGATTATATGTTTTCTTTTCCTGCAAGGTGATTAGATGAACACAGGACCTATGCTTACATGCTCATGGTATCTACGTTATTCCACTTTATCTAGAGCAAAGAAAAGATAATGGAATGGGCTTGTCATTGATTCAAGAAGTACTCACATACGCACGTGTTTGCTCCGCGGAGTTAAATTAGGGGCGATGACTTAGGCAAGAGACCTAAAGATGTTCTTCATGAATGGAGGATAAACTATCTGACCGCGCCATCTTCTGAGTTTAGCACCTAAATTACAATTGTGATTAACACAGGGCAATCTGAACATCATGACTATACAATCAAGTGAAGGAAAAGTTCAGTAACTATTTTCATTTTCATTGATGCTGAAATTCGAGTAACACCACATAAAATAACATCTTGTGCATGGTACTCTATGAACTCAAAGCATCTCTGGATACTAGCCTTTCTTCTGGTCCTTCTAAGAAAGAATACATGACAAGAAGATGGAAGGTTGATATGGTTTAATGAATAAGGGCGCAACACATCAACCTTGTATCCATAGACCATCCTCATGCACAAGGTGTTACTTTGTGTGCCCATTACTCAAGTTTCAGCATCAATGAAAATGAAAATAGTTACTGAACTTTTCCTTCACTTGATGTGTAGTCATGATGTTCAGATTGCCTTAATCACAGTTGTAATTTAGGTGCTAAAACTCAGAAGATGGCATAGTCAAACAGTTCATCCTCCATTCCTCTTGCTCAAGTCACCACCCCTAATCCAACTCTGCAGAGCAAAAATAAAGTAGATACCATAAGCATGTGAGGGTAGAGCCACTGTTAATCTATTTACAGGAAGAGAGAATCCAGTGGCAGTTGAAGATTCCCACTCTCAGCAGGGGAATTGATGTCAATATCAGGGGGATTGAAATGAAGAAAATGAGAAGTGGTAGGGAAATGAGAACAATGAGGGGTGCAAACATAGTTTGTAACAAATCTGTAAGCATCACTAGTGCACCTGTGGCGGTGTCCTGCTTTTTTTGCTCCTCCATGGCCTCTCTCCGTCCCTCGTTATCTGTCCGCTATTTCTCCCATGCAGCTCCCGTTAGAATGCCTTCGCTGGCTCAGTCCTACTTTGTTCCCCGAAACGCTAATGGAAACCTCCCTGTCTATTCCGACATTCGGAATAATGGCACCCGCTACCTTGTACTTATCCGAGGTGTCGACGGAAAAGCTCAAGTAAACTTTTTCATGTATATGCTCTCTCCGTTTCTGACCCATATTCCAGGCTCTTGCGCAAGAACTCCGTGCAAGCTTTTGCAAGTCTTCCTCTGGCAAGCTTCCAAAGGTCGGCATAGAGCATGGCAAAAACATCGTCATCACTGGAAAAGTCGAGAAGAACGAGGTCATCGAGTGGTTAAAGACACGGGGTTTCTAGCTTCATCTATCTGTAAATATCTTGTGCAATGTCAGGCTCGACATATCATCCTCTAGGGTTAGGGTCTTGGCCTCACCAAAACAGAAAATTAGTCTTTGTCTTTTCGTCCATCATCATCATCATTATGGCTACGCCCTCCATGAATACTCTCATTCCACAGAGTGCAGGTGGTGCTGCAGTGCCCCTTGCTCCTCCTGCTCGCTCAACTCAGCGTGAAGCCGGGAATAGCCTCGGTACCTTCGGGGTTGGTAGATGATGTCGCTTTATACTTCCTATCCTAAATCCATCTCACAATCTAGGTCAAATCGGGTCTCGCTCAGATGCTCAAAGTCCGTCACTCTTGCTTCATGATAACTTGGTTTCTGATTGTCTCGCCCTGATCAGGGTGGTGTTATCATGGACGTCGTCAATGCTGAACAGGTGCGTTTGTTCTACCACCGTTCCGCAATAGTTCTTGATTGTTTCACTAAGGCTCGCATCGCCGAAGAAGCCGGCGCTTGCGCAGTCATGGCTTTGGAGCGTGTACCCGCTGATATCCGTGCTGAAGGTGATGCTCAGCTTCTTCCTCCCATTCAGCTTATTTACATCCATATCTATGCGACCAGGTGGTGTCGCTCGTATGGTATGTTGTTGCACTTACATATCTATCTGAGATCTCAATACCAGACATCAATACTTCAGAGCGACCCCCACATGATCAAAGAGATCGTGGATGCTGTAACTATACCTGTCATGGCCAAAGTTCGGATAGGTCATTTCGTTGAAGCCCAAGTGAGCTGCGGTAAGAAAAGAAAGAACAAGCTGTCTTATCTACAACCAGATCCTACAAGCCATCGGGGTGGATTATATTGACGAGTCTGAAGTTTTGACACCTGCGGACGATGAGCATCACATCAATAAACACAATTTTAAGGTTCCTTTTGTTTGTGGCGCTCGAAACCTTGGCGAGGCTCTTCGCCGGATATCCGAAGGGGCCGCCATGATTCGCACCAAGGGTGAAGCGGGTACAGGCAACGTCGTCGAAGCTGTCCGCCATGGACGAACCGTGATGGCCGAGATCAGACGCGCAAGCTCAATGAACGAAGAAGAGCTTTATGCCTACTCCAAGGATATTGGAGCTCCATTACATCTATTGAAAGAGACGGCGAGGCTTAAGCGTCTACCGGTTGTTAATTTTGCTGCTGGAGGAATTGCCACACCAGGCAAGTCGCCTATATGCTTTTGAAATACGAGAATGACCAATTGTTGAATTAGCTGATGCTGCTCTCATGATGCATCTGGGTTGTGACGGAGGTAAGTCGTCTTGATCTGGGGGAAGTGTTTTTCTGAGTTAACTAATTGTATTTCGCCTAGTTTTTGTTGGGTCTGGTATCTTCCATGTCAGTGTCGCATGTGCTCTTCGACAAGTGTGCCGTCAACTCAGGAAAATTATACTGATCTATCCTGCCTTTTATCTCAGTCTGGTGACCCTGCTAAACGGGCTCGTGCCATTGTCCAGGCCGTACGTTTCATCGTCTACATCACGTAAGATGCCCGTTGCCGATAACTGAGCTTCAGGTGACACACTATAACAATCCAAAAATTCTTGCCGAGGTCGATTGCGATTCACTGCCCTCCGCATTGAGACTAACTGTCACTCTGATTTTTAGGTGTCGGACAACCTTGGATCTGCTATGGTTGGTCTGACTATGTAAGTCTTGAATTGCTCTTTCGTGTGCCAGGGACACCACCTCATACCGTTTTAGTGACAACAAGCTTAAGGGTGGGGAGTATGCCAAACGTGGTTGGTAAAAGCCTATGTCCTTTCGACCCAAAATGTGATGAAGGGCAGGGTTTCGTAGGTAATGTCAATGAAAAGGTAGAGTTCAAAAGAGTTTCCAACAGCTCAGTAACACCTTATTTCTCTATTTTTATGCCATTTGTTAGTTATTCTGACTCGAGATGTTATCTCAACAAAATCCTATGCCTGTGTATCCACGGTGAAGATGGCTTAAGCTTGACGAAGCTAGGCCAGGGGGAACTAAAGATGCAAACAATATCCGAGCTCAGAAGACTAAAGTTCAAGCTCAAATGAAGGATAAGCGGTTTGACTGGTTAATTTGTCTTCAAAAGATAGCCCCTGCAAAAAGCATGAACTGACAAAAACCATATTTGAAAGTGGAAGTGTGTGAATTTAGATGAGATGTAATATAAGTCTCTTTTACCCCTATCAGCCTGTTGCTAAAGTCTCGCAAGGTCAAATCTCCTCAAGTCTTTTGCAACATTCTATTTATAGCATGATATATCTTATCTAGTGATAATGATAACGAGACACAAACTTTTTGAAATTTGCCCATAACAGAAGCCTGCTGCTTACCAACTCTGTTGTACCTCCAAAGTATCAGATTATCAGATTTGACGACTATCAGCTAGGGGAGGGTAATTAAACATTGCTTATGTTGTACTGTTCAAGGTCTCAAAATTTATTTCCATCCCCTCAACTTCTGCATTACAGATATCTTCCCATCTGGCCTTCCAGCCATCTTCCTGCAGCCAAATTTGTGCAACCCACATATTGACTGCATCCTTAGAAGTCTCGTAAGAAACCGAGTGACTTCTCAAGGTGTTAACAATCCCGATATAGGAGTTGAGGGACCGATGATAAGGTATTAGGATATCTGATATTGAAGTCACTAGTGAAAATGAGCCCAGTTTTATGAAATGACGGTTTGTAAAACGTACCAAGCTTCTCAAGTGACCACGTCGTCCAGAGTGGCTCTTCATGTACCCATTGCCAGCCTTTGATTTTGCACGCTTCCACAAGTATTGACTCGAGCGTTTCAATCAAAGTATCAAGTTTTCGAAACTGTTTTTGCTAAGACCAATGACGTCGTCTCCGTAATAGGCACCAGTGGAAGATCCTTGTCAGAGCTCACCAGTTTTCCTATCACTGTATCCAGGTTCACAATGCATTGATCCATAGTTTCGAGTGCTGGAGAGACGATGTACGTTCGGGGAAGGCGATTTGACGTCTGAGCTAGTTCATTGCTAATCCACTTGCAAATGACAACAAGTTTTTTTTTCAACGTGCAAGATCCGTGGGAAAATAAAAGAATCATACTCGAGGTCAGTTCTGGTGTTGACAAGGTTTTTCAATGATTTGAGTCCATCCAGGAGGACGAGGTCTTCCCATGTTTCAGTCACGGCACGTATCTCTTGCAGGCAGGTTCTGACTTTGCGGTGGTAGGTGGATTCGATTGGGTTTGACGGTGAGCTGGGAGTAGATCTCCCCTGTTGTTTTGGTTGTCGGACGGGACATGAGGTGGGGGTGGAGGGCCCACGGAATGATGACAGCCGACTCATCTGTGCTTGTCGTAAAGATTTGTCTTCGGAAATGAGCAGATCCGGAGTATTTGGTGATTGCTTCCGAAACAAACAGATATCCTTCCTTTCGAATAATAAAACTTTTTCGGATTTTTGATATGGCTAAACGCAGGAAAACCAGGACTCATCTCAAGGGCGCAAATGCCCGTGAGGCTCGCTCGGATGGAACACCCAAGTCATTCATCATCAAGCATGGTCAAGTCGGGTCGTCTCTCGCACAGCTTGTACGGGATATGCGAAAGGTCATGGAACCCAACACGGCCAGTCGCCTAAAGGTAAGGAAGGAGAGAGCCAACGTCAATCCATTTCAATACGCTCAAGTCGTGAATGTAGGAGCGACACAGGAATAAACTCAAAGACTATATCACCATGGCTCCTGCCCTCCAAGTTACTCATCTTTTGGCATTTACTCTGACTCCGGTCGCTCCTTCACTGAGGATCATCCGATTATCAAGTGGGCCTACACTGAGCTTCAGGTTGGAACGGTACAGCCTGATGAAAGATGTTTTAAAATCTACTAAAAGGCCTCGGAGTACAGGGATTGAGTACCTTACTCCTCCACTCGTGAGCAGGCTTTTCTGTTCTTTGGCAATGTCGTTGAAACAAGTCTACTCTAGCTTGTACTGGCGTCCTTCCCTCCGCCATCACCATCAACGCCTCCTCATCTATCACTCCTCATGAAAACATTTCAGAGCCTTTTCCCACCACTCTCGCCGCAGACACTCTCCCTCTCCCAAGCACGTCGAGTTGTCCTCGTATCTTATAACCAAGATCGCGATACAGTTGACATTCGCCACTACATCATTACTGTCAAGCCCTACGGTGTATCTAGACGCCTCCGTAAACTTCTGGAGGGCGGAGCTTCCACAAAGTCGTCCTTTGGCTTCCCCAACCTAGGCACCGAGAAGGACGTTGCAGATTTTGTCTTACGGAGTAGAGGTGAAGCAGGCCCTGCTGGTTATGAAAGCGCTTCCTCTGTAGACAGTGCTGCTGGCGACGAACACGCCACTGTCGATCTTGCAGACGACTATGTTGGCAGAAATAACAAAAAGGGACAAAGAAGAGCGGTCAGGCTTGACGAAGTCGGCCCGCGTCTGGAATTGCGCCTGATCAAAATAACAGAAGGCATTCCTGGCAAAGAGGGTGCTGTCATATACCACGGATTAGGTGTGTCATTCGCATCAAGTTGCTGGGAACAAGATCCTGACCTATTTTCCAGTCAAGAAGTCGGCAAAAGAAGTCTCACAACTGACAGTGGCCCACACCGCTAAGGAAAAGCTTAGACAAGAAAGGCGGGAAGAACAGGAACGCAATGTTCAACGAAAAAAGGCCCTGAATACAAGAGCAGAGGGGGAAGGTATTGACGAAAGTGAGAGTGAGGATCATTCAGGCCAAGACGAGGGAGCTTGGGATGAAGATGAAGAGATTAGCGAAGGCGAAGCCAGTGAGGAAGGTGGAAGCGACGACGAGAGTTCAGAAGAGGAGAGTAGACCGCCAGCCAAACGACCTCGAGTGAAAGGGAAACGGTGATTTCATATTATGAGAATAAACTATGGTATCATATTGCAGTCTGATAGTATAGCATCACATCGACAACCATGTCGAGATCAGATTTTTTGCTCTCATTTTAAAGCCTTCCCAATTGTCCAGCGCCGGTCGGACATCGAGATAGAAGGAGATGTTCTCCGGAGACTGCGGGTTGTGCCCAGTGTAAAAGTCTATCACGTATCTGACACGAGTGCCACATCGGTCAATGACCCAGTCGTGGCGGTCGAAAGGTGGTGAATATCTGAGGTCATCGATTCAGAGGTTTGCCTGGATATTATGAAGTCAATGCGCACCCAAGTAGCATATTTAAGCGTGCTTTTGGACTCTTGTCGTTTGGTCGCCCCTTGAAGTTGACCAACTTGACACCTCCGCAAGCTTCTCCCCCCCGACCAGACTCCCACTTGATGATTTCCGCCCAAGCCCGTTCATTAACAGCGTTGTGAATTGGCACGATAGTTCTCATATCCGCGGCCTCAGGACTGTGGTTTTTTCGGGCCATTGCGGCATAGAACTGAGCTTCGGATGGATAGACCCAGTTGCCATCGTTTGGCCTCGGTATTGAGGAAACTTGGCGTTCAATTGAGAGTGCGTTGGGAGAAACTGCTGGCGCGGGTGTATCAGAGAAAAAGCGACTCCATGTTGACCGTGGCTTGTGTTGTACTGGACAAGAGTCCGCCGAGGAGGCTTGCTGTTGATTGTGGTCGACTGGACACTGTGGGGAAGACGACATAATCAGGGCCGATGAATGCCGATCGACCGCGTGGTAATCACATACACATACATATTTTCCGGGTAATATCGTTCACCGGTAATGCTCAGGCGACTATATGACTATATGTAGGGCTGGGAAATCCCCTTGCCTGCGTCTTTCACTATGCCTTCCTCTGAACCTGTCTTTTCAACCCCTCTTACCCAGCTTTTCAAGATCAATCATCCCGTAATGCTTGCGGGGTGAGCTTATTTCTTCTTTGGGTGTTTGCAAATTAATGGAAATATAGCATGAACGTTGCTGCTGGTCCCAAGTTGGCAGCCGCCGTGACGAACGCGGGTACGATCTCATTCATCCGGCGAGGGATTCAAAAATTTACTATTGTGTTAGGTGGTATTGGTGTTATTGGTGGCGTTCGCCAGAGTCCCAAATTTCTTCAAGGTTCTATTGATGAAATCAAAGCTCATCTCGAGGATAAAAATGCTCCTTTTGGTGTCGACCTTTTGATTCCCCAGGTCGGTGGAAGTGCTCGCAAGACCAATGTCAGCCCTCTATTACTGTTTTCATCTCCGTCTCCTGCTTATGCTTTTTGATATTCTCACAGAAAGATTATACCAATGGCCAGCTTCCTGAGCTTATCGATGTCATCATTCGAAACAAGGCTGCCCTGTTCGTTTGTGCTGTCGGCGTTCCTCCCAAGTGGGCCGTTGACAAGCTTCATGCGGCTGGCATCTCTGTTATGAAGTCAGCAGCAAAAATTAGCCTCACTGATCAATACTGATTTCCCTTTCTTTTTCTCAGCATGATTGGTCATCCCAAGGTATTTACGACTTGAACCCCTCAGAGCAACACTGTAATCAAATCATATCTAATCTAGCATGTCGAAAAAGCCCTAGCAGTTGGTTTGTCTACTCTTCCGCGCATACAACTCATGTCCTGTGCTGATCATCAGCTTTTCAGGTGTTGACATTATTTGTGCTCAGGGTGGCGAGGGTGGAGGCCATACGGGCGATACTCCCTTCTCTATCCTCATCCCCGCTGTCGTCGATATCTGTAGGGGTCGTAAGAGTCCCCTCACAGGACAGGATGTAGTTGTCGTCGCAGCCGGTGGCATTGCTGATGGCCGAGGTCTTGCTGCTGCCCTGTCGTGAGTCTACCATGCTTGTACTTTTACCAGTTCGACAGTGTTTCATGCTTCGTTCGACCATCGTCAGGTACGGTGCTTCGGGTGTTTGGGTCGGGACACGTTTTGTTGCTAGCACGGAAGCTGGCGCACCCCCAAGGCACAAAGAGTTAGTCTTGAGCGCAGGATATGATGATGTGGTCCGCACTCTTGTCTATTCTGGTCGACCAATGAGCGTTAGGAAAACGCCGTATGTGCTTGACTGGTAGGCTCTTCAACTCGAACTTTGAGGTTCAAATCCTGACCTTTCTCAGGGAACAGAACAGGAAGGCAGAGATGGATGGCCTTTTAGCAAAGGGTCTCGTACCTCACGAGATTGAACTTCGGAATCACCCTGAGAAATCCCTCCAAGGGTTATCATGTGAGTCAAATCGAAGAGTTTAATTCCTCGAAGCAACCGCTGATGTATACCTCAAGGGCTCATGGGCCGTGTTGCAGGATCTATCAAAGTTGGTTATTTGTAGCCAGTCCTGCCGCATAACTAATCTTATCTCCATATAGGACATTAAACCAGCACGGGAGATGTAAGTATCCGTATATTCTCTCATCATCCATGGTCTCATTCCCCTTATCAGTGTGGATGAACTCGTTTCAACAGCAAAGAAGAGCATTAATTCCGCTCAGTCATGTGAAATTGTTCGATCGAGGGCAAAGCTGTAAATTTACTTTGTGGGAATTTCAGTCCTCCTGGATCAAGTCCTCTCCGCCCGATGCTCTGGTAATTGACATCCATAAATTCATTCGAAGCTTACCCAATGACTCACCTGATACTCCATCGGACGGAGGTAGTAGTTCTTGGACCGCTTCTCAACATAATTTGATACATCGTTATTTGTCCTTTGTTGAATTAAATCCATTTCGAAGTTATTCTGCTTATTCAGACGCTCGCCTGACACTCAAGCGCGGAACTGAACGGAGGGGGTCTTAGTTCTCAAGTGAACGTACATGATGCATTTTCCCATGCCAGAACCATATAACCTGTTGTAATTGGGTCCGATATCAATTGATATCAACTAAATCACTCATCCCGTGGATCGTCAACATAATTTCCAAGATGTTCTCTTCCATACTAAATCCTTACGTTGCGATCACAGTCATCGTCGGAACGGGCTTCATCTGGGGTGCCTGGAAGAAACGAAATTATGTTTATCATCTCAAGCTACTTATCAAAAGTTATTGGAACAGCGAAGAACTTTTCGAGATGAATGATTATTTCAAATTGACGGGTGTCCCATCACCAAAACCCCTTCTGGACTTTAATATTGAGGAAGCCCTCCCGAGACCGTATCGCCCCTTTCGTTGGCAATATCATCAGACGATGTGTGAGTGATTCAACCTGCTCTCGACATCGGGATTCTAGTGGCTGATGGTCTCATCGCATGTGATCTGACAGCACTGATGAGCATGGAACCAGACTGGTGGATCGAATTGGAGTCGACTTATCGCGAACGGATCGCACAACGCAAAGAGCTTTTTGCTCGACATGGGATAAGGATTGTTAATGCAATGCCAGGAAGCAAAGACGCATGCCACGAACTCGCAGAGATGGTAATCCAATTCCTCTGTACTCGCTATCCAAACCAGTTTCGTTGTGACACTGCTGGTATTGTTCACAATGCCATCCTGAAAACGCAGACAGACATCCGCACCGCTGACCCGTTGGTTTTTCTCTTGGAGAACGTACCAGAAGATTTTATGATCGTTCAAGAGGATAAAAACACAGGGTTGTATCACTTCCGTGCGGGGGTGTCGACATCAGCTATAGGCTGGGACATGACCACCAAAATAAGCAAACCGCTCCATGAGATACATAACCCAGTCCCTTACTATCAAGAGAAGATGCAGTACTCCATGGACAGGTGTGTGGTTTTTTTTTACTCTTGATGGAAGATGTCGCCACATACAAATGAAATTGTTATGTTAGGTTCTTCACCAAGATGACATGTGATAAACCTATACAGAGAGGTTCCTGGGGTTTTGAAAGGGGACAACCACTCCATGTGCCGGCTCATGGACCGGAATGGGCCCTTAGAAACAAGCAGGATCCCGATTTGGATCTCAATGATATATACCTACGCATCGACTGGCAAACTTTGAGAAGGTTGCCAAAGTCAAGAGCGATTGTCTTCAACTTCAAAGCCCTATTCACACCGGTGACCCATTTCCGTGAAGAACCCTTCATTCCACGTCTTGTAGCGACTGTCATACGAGATAGCGAGAGATCCTTCATGGTGTATAAATCATCATCTATTACTGAGCACAAACTGTTACCTGCATTGGATGAATGGGCAAAGGAGCAGGAAGAAGAGGGTTGGGTTCCGCGGGATTGGAAGGTCCGGACTCTGGATGAGAATCCTTTCTATCCAGGTTGGGAGTCGCATCATAGGTATTAGCTCGCAGTGTATATATACAAATAGCGCAATTGTATCGCTAGACATCATTGTTCAAGAGGTGGTCACAACGAATGTCAAATTTGCATCGTTAGTCTCCATCCATTAGATCCGCCAGTTCCTGTTCTTCCTCTTCCGTCATTTCGAAGTTCTCAGGAGGAGAGACAAGCGCCTCTTTGACGGGTTCTGCCTTTGACGGTGGCGTGACAAGTTCTGACAGGAAGCTTGAATGTCTACACGAGGACAAATTACAAAACCGCGTACCGAGGAGACGCCACTTTCGGATTGTTCCGTCCAAGCTGGAGCTCACGACCAAAGGCTCTACTCTGGTATAGCCATCGTCACCAACAGATCTCCGCATCCAGAGACGTAGGGTCAGGATATCATGCCAGTGTGCGTCCACTTCGCGTATCAGCTCGGGTTCATCAAAGGTCGATAGATCATAGACTCGGATGGTATCCTCCGAACCTGTAATCAGATATGGCTCACCAACATCCGTGAGCGCAACGGGCAGAATACATCGTACTTGCTTGGGATGTGTGATTGGTGGTGGTAGCTTGATTTTTGGTTCCGCTTTTTGAACATCGGGATCAAGGCTTACTTGAACCGTCTCGTCTGCAGAGGCTTGGTGACATGGCGTAAGACGAAAAAAGTCCGTGGAATCACTTGACAACAAGTGCGTACATACCCGTCCAGAGCTGTCCGTCACTGTAAATCATATCATTGATTCTTGTGCGGTGGTAATCCAATTCACGCTCGAGAGAGGCATTCCAACGTGAACCAGATCCCGAATCTTTGGATATCTGCCAAACCTTGATGACGCCCATCGTATCACCGGTATAGAGGATGGCAGAAGTCTTTGAGATGATTTTGCCCTGGACGCATTCAACCGGGCGAGTGTGCGATGATATAGAGCCCATGCTTCTAAGAGACTTGCCTTCCAGCGGGTCAGATACATCCCTGAATTTATGGGATCAGTCAGATATTGTGGTGGGATGTCACAAAAGCTCACCAGAAGCGAACAATTTTATCGGAGCTTCCTGAGACCAACAAGGCGAGGGAAGGAAAGATGTAGAGTGCTTTCAAAAAGTCATCGTGTGCATCAGTTGACGAGATCAAGTTTTTGTTCTGATATCGGACGTCAATACACGATTCCCATTAGAGGAGTCCCTCACGTCGGTATCCCACAACTTGATGGTCTAAACAACGCGGTCAGTTCAAGATAGAGAGAGTTGTTGAGAGGTATCCATTTGACATACCTTATCCCAGGAGCCTGTAATCAGAACCTTTTGATCCCCAGTCCCAGGAATTTTGTCACAGAATCCAAGAGTAGTGACTGGAGCCGTGTGTCCTTTATATATTTGCAAAATATTTCCCGTCTATGTTCAAACCAGTTCTGGAATCAAGCAAACTAATCAATCACAACATACAATCAATGCTCACTTCGAGGTCCAACTTCTTGGCAGCACCTGTGTTCTCTGCAACCCATGCAATGCCATCTCGAATAGTGAGTGCGAGCGCTTTGCCTTGTAAGTTGATTGGCTGCCCAATAGTTTTCGTTCGTTCGGCCTTGTTTTTTCTTGCCTTTGGAAATGTTCTAGTTGTTCAAACACTCTTCAAAATGCGAGAAACGCACTTCGTCAAGGACAAGATGAGCTTCGGAGACAAGAAAATATGATGTATCAGATGAGGCCATTGTCTGAGGATGAAATCATGTATATCTTGACAGAACGAACATAAGAGAGCTTTTGATAATCGTCTAAATTTAGATATGGACTTTTAATAGGAATGAATTGTCACGCGAAAACGCCAATGGCTGATCCCTAGTTATTTTGAGGAATGTAATATAATTCGATAGCTTACAACTGAGTATGCAGGATCAGGAGAATGTATACATCCTCCAAGTATAACACTGGGCTGACAAACCATCGTCGACAGTAAAACCTATTTAGACAAGTGAGTTTATGTCAACTAATCGCACACAAGATATTAAGAAAGGAACAAATGCAAGCTCCAAAAATCAAAGGAGTTTGTTTCAAGCTGACAGTGCACAGATGGTTACACAACAGAGTAAATAACGATTCGAGTATTAAATAACAAAACAACGAATTCCATACATCAGCGCGGTTGGCCCAACAAAGAAAGGGCAAACTGCTCCTCGTCATCCATGTCTTCGTCGGCATGAAACTTCCGCTTCTTACTCGATGGATATCCTCCGAACATCTTCCTCCGCTGGGTAGGTGTTGATTCGTCTTTGTCGTCCGAGGGCAAGTCAAAGTCGGGTGATATATAACCATCATCTTCGTTAGCAGATTTAAGCAAAGCAATCGGAGCTTCTTCATCTTCTCCATTCACCTATAGAAGAAATGAAACAAGATCAGATTTGAAACACTAGAAAGCGCAATCAAGCCAGTACTGACTGCTCTCTCCCTCTCCCTCCTCTTTCTCTTTTTCTCTCTCTTCTTTGTACGCGCTTGTTCACGGTCCACAGCGTCGGTGACTTTCATCTTCGTCCGCTCCCCTTCTGCAAACTTCCTCCCTTCTTCTTGCGCGCCAACAAGTCCTCCTCGTTCTTCGAACCACTCTTCACCATCTTGCAGCTCGTACAACTGATGTGCTTTGCCTTCATCATCAAATATGAGCTTGGTATTAACACCACCGGTGGCAATTGCACGTTTTGCCTTGCCCATTTTTAGTTTCCGCTTTGAGAGGTTCGCAGCAAGATCTTCCTGGAACGATGTAGTATGTTGATTGCTGTTCGATAAGGAAGTAGTAGGATGATTAGGATCAAAGTCTTCAAGTTCATGATCTGCGCGTTTGAGTGTTATAAACTCGTCCTCTGAATCCGAGGCACCGTCATGTGATATGAGTTTTGAGTAATGTTTTGATAAGATGTTCTGATTCTTGCGCTCAAACATGCGGTCATACTTCGTCCGAACAGTCCCAGCCTGATAACTTACTTCAGTAAAATTTGAGTCAAGAGCCACAAAGCCAAACCTTTGAAGCTTTGCCCGGGGCAATCGGTACTGTCTGTGCTTCAACGGTCTCACTATCCGAATCCCCGCTCCCCTCACTGGATTCACTTGTACTTTCCTCTTCAATCCCCTTTTTTTCAGAAGCCGAAAGACCTTCCGCGTGTTTCAAATTTTCCTTTTCTTGCCTTACTTCTGCCTGAGCCGCTTCCACTGCTCTTGATGCATTTTTTCTTCTCTTTACTGCATCTTTACCCAAAAATTTGATCATAGGTGCTCCTGGTAACCCCAGTGACTCGGCAAATCGTTCAACAGGAAGCTCGTCGATCTTAAATATTGATTTGTCTTTCTGTAGGTACACGGAGCGCAGATACGACACAAATGCCTACAAATTGTCAGGAAACCATGAGCAGCATAGTTGAATAGAAACGCACCCTTTGTCCGAGATACTTTATTTCTGGATCCTGGAATGCTAAGTTTTGTAGCTGATTTTCAATGTTCTGCGTTTTACTCTGTCGGATTTTGATCTCATTGACCTCCAGCGCCTTCCTTCCCAATGCGACTTTCATACCCTCTTCCTCACTCGGACATAACACCAGCAAACCCTTTCCTTTACTCTCGTATCTTGCAGTTCTACCCACACGATGGATGTATGTCTCAACATCTTCGGGTGCATCGAGTTGAACGACCCAATCCACAGAGGGGAAATCCAGCCCGCGGGCAGCAATGTCTGTGGCTAACAAGACTGCGTGTTTTGTTGTTGTGAACTTCTGAAACATTGTCAGACGGGTGTTCTGCTTCTGCTTCCCGTGAAGGTAGATGAGTGGGATTCCGGGGTGCATGCGACAAAACGTCTCGAAGACAAAACGGACTTGTTTACACGAGGACATAAAGACGAGAATTTTGGACTGAAGATGTGTCTTGATGAATGACCAGAGAATATCGAGTTTCTTGTCAAGCTCACAGATTACATAGTGTTGTTCAAGTGTGGAAGGGATATACATATCGTCGGCTGAATCACCAGGCAGGGAAATGCCAATGGAAGTGGGATTATCAAGACTAAGGCGAGCCAGGTCACTGATGGATTGTGTTTGTGTCGCGGAGAAGAGTAGGGTTTGTCGGGACTTGGGAAGATGGGATAAGAGGGCAGAAAGAGTGCGTTGAAATCCCATATCAAGTATTCGATCAGCCTCGTCAAGTACTGACAGGGGAAGTACTGATCAAATCATGGTTCATGGGGAGAGAAAGAGTAGTTAGTATATTTACCAAGCACTTGGAGGTTATCGGCATCGAAGCCAACGGTCTGGTCCATATGTTGTAACAAACGACCAGGCGTTGCAACAAGGATATTCATTCGGGACAATCTGGTGCTTTCATCCTTCAAGTTTTTTCCACCGATAACCAACCCAGCAGAAAACGAGTGGTAGCCACCAATTGAACGCAACACTTCAAAGATCTGAACCGCCTGTCATTCAAATTCAAATAAGCACACAGAATGTGGGCAAAGAAGAGATGCACACACCAATTCCCTCGTCGGAGATATTATCAGTGCTCCAAGGCCATCCATAGCACTCCATTTCCGACGATACAAAATTTCCAGCACCGGAATCAAAAAGGCTAGAGTTTTACCGCTCCCTGTGCGCGCTGCCCCGAGCACATCTTTCCCTCTTAATGATATTGGTAGGCTCTTTGCTTGAATGTCTGTCATCTCGAGAAAATAGGCCTTCTTCAGTCCTATTCAACAATAGTTGTCAAACCTGGATTATAGTCGAACTTAGTTCTTCGCACCTCGCTTTGTGTTCTCTGAGATAGGCAGGTCTGCAAACAGTTTAAGGTCATTTGGAGGAATCTGCACTCGGTCCAATCAATATAGGATGGTGATGAAAGAAAACCCCACTCACGTACTCTAAGGCCAATTTGTCCACCTCTTCAACCTTCTGCTTTTCTGCAGATCGTTTAAATTTTCGGGCCTTTATTGGAGGCCTTTTAGACACATTTCGTCTATCATTCTGTCGCAGATTTTCGGTAACCGACACTTCCAACATAGGAACGTTAATTCGTTAATTGGATGTGGTAAGTCACAAGGTTAATGTGACAATTAACTGCTACACTCGCTTTTTCTTGCAACCCTCCAAGATCTGATTACATCATGCCCTTACAGTTTGAATAAATTTCAACAATTTTACGATCATCTTATCAAGTTCCTTTGACCACTTGGCACTGCTTATGACTGGACCTTTCAACCCAGGTGTATTTAACTAAAATACAGAGAAGTATGGGCTACAGCAGAAACAAAGTTATGAAGCAATGGAACAATTAAGTATACAAAGAAAAGCAGGACAAGGTAAATACGGATACGGGAGGGTAACACCAAGATACATTGAGAATCGACCATAAGCTCGGATGTGGCACCTGTAGAGTAAAAAAGAATAAGAAGAATAAGAATAACACGATAGGATTTTCAGATGAAAACAAAACAATGCAAGGTGCCAGGAAATAAGTAAATTGCTCAATGAGACCCTTAGAAGTCCGGGAAATGGTACGAAAGTATGTCATTGTAAATATCAGCAGCAATTGTGACGTCGTCTTGGAAAAAGCCAGGGATATCCTCGGCAGGAGGTATCGGAAGATTGAGAAATTTCCCCGCATCTTCAGCAAAGGAACCTCGTGGGATAATCGGTGCCTGAATCATGAGATGATTGAATTCATCAGCTGAGATGTAAAAAACGTACATGGATTTCACGTCGTTCCAAGGCCTCCCAATCAACACCTCCAAACCACGAGTGCTGTAAGACATCCTGAACACCTTCGTTGACGTTTCCAAGACGTCTGCTTCTATCAGGGTTGAGAAAACCTCTGATCAAATCTTTGGAAAGGCGATCCAACGTCCGAGGCCAGTATACTTCACCAATTAGAATCTTTTCATAGATACCATACGGTGTTTCATCAAAGAAAGGGGGATAACCGACAAGCATTTCGTAGCATAGGACACCATACGCCCACCAGTCAGCAGCTTTGCCATGACCATCCGATTGAATAACTTCTGGCGCAAGATACTCTGGGGTACCACAGAGAGTCCACGTACGATCGTCAACGACCTTAGCAAAACCGAAGTCGGTAAGACGGAGATACCCTCGAGAATCAAGAAGAAGATTTTCAGGCTTGAGGTCACGATAAACAATGTTGAAGGAGTGCAAATATCTGAGTGCTAACACAATGGTTGAAAGATAGAAACGGGTGACATCGGGAGTGAATCTTTGGGCGCGCCTCAGATGCGTGAAAAGTTCACCACCAGGAACATATGACATCAGCATGTATATGTTAAGACCATCTTGAAATGTTGCGAAGAGATCGACAATAAATGGGTGTTGGACACGGGCAAGGATGTACCGTTCGGCCTTCACGTGCTCAATTTGGTGTAGCATAGAAATTCTTGCTTTGCGTAAGACTTTCATAGCAAAGAGTGGAGACGAATGAGGCTGTGGTGATTTGTGCTTAACAAGGAGTACGTTGCCAAACGTTCCTGTACCTATAACTTATTTGTGAGCATGATATATCCAAAGGAGCGGCTATTACAAACCCAGGGTCCCACGGACTTCAAAATCCGATAACCGTATTCCCCCAGGGCCCGTGAAGTGGAGGTGAACTTTTTCGTTCTCCAGCAGCCGCAGGGGCGCCTGAGGCTTCTCGTCAGAAGATAGCTGGGGGTCAATGTGCATACCACTCAAATCGGATCGGACGGGAGTCAAGGACTTCGTACACAGCACACCCTCCTGATCTTTGATGCAGTCTTCGTCGCCCTCGTTCATATCGTCGTCAAGAAGATAGTCGTCATCATCACTACTTTCGCTGTGACCAGGGGAGAGTGGCGGAGTGATGGGAGTGGGTTTATGGGATAACTGAGAACTTGACTTCACTGTGTGGCCATGATGATATGGAGCGAATGGACGAGGATCTGTTGGAAGAGAAGCTGACCGAGAAAAAGAATGATTGTGCGAATGCATGGAAATGAACGGCAGTTTTCAGCTACTTGAAGACTCGTATGTGCAATTGAAACTTGGAATTGACCAAACCGTATTGAAAGGGGGACTTAAAGAGACTATTAGCATTAAGTCGATCTAGTTTATAAAGAAACAAACAGACTTGAGGCTGAAGACGGCAGGAGCGGAATAAGGTAAAAGCAAAACCAATTCTGATCTTCTGTCACACTATGATCGTCACAAACGCCACGTGGCTGTCCATTTGTCGATAAAGTCTACTATACTACTCCAAATGCGAATGTTGGAATCCCATACAAATCACATATTACCCTAACATCACCTCCCTCTCCTGCCCCTGCTGCAATATATAGCGGTACAAAGTGGTCTTCTCTGGGGTGTGAAGCCCGAAAGCCCGCATGCTTGGTCAGATCATATAGCGCCTTCTTACGTTGCTCCGCCTGGTCCGAATTAGAAAGCGGATCGCCTTGGACGCAGAAAGACACTTACATCAGTGACGTTGATCGCGGAGTGAATCGCTTGATCAAAACTTTTGTGGGCTTCAGTAGCAGTTGTTGGGGAGAACGATCGTCTGTCCTGCAAATTATGAGCTGTCAGCCCTCCGGACAACACAAGAATTCCCTCTTCTCTAAGAAAACAGTATCAAATGTCATGCAATTTCATTTCAAAATTACCAACCGAAGTTGCGCTACTGCTTTGCCTAAAGTCCAATTTTTCTCAGGACTCATACTTCCGTCAATGGACGCCTGAACAATGGGTATGCTGGTGAATTCCTCTCCAAACATCAGGCGGAACGGCACAAAAACTCCGTGGTCAAGACCTGGTCCCTTGAATCCACGTCCATCTTCGCCCCGGGGTTCGATTGGCGTCGTTGTCCTGGCAAGATATCCGCTCTGAATATGGGTTCGATTAACTGCAGCTCTTCATGTACTAAGATAACCTACTTCTTTAAATAGGTCAACGACTCGCTTAGACAGGTTAGCATCACCTCGTGAAGTAAACGTGAGTTGGTAGAGTGGTTCAGGGAATCCGTAATAATCCATCAGCAGAGGTTGGTTTTCCCCAGGTTACTGCGGTGTTGATCCAATCAGCCGCGAGCGGAGGAAACAGATGACAACGATCTCAAACCTAATCGTTCTCCCAACGTCTCCCAATGAGCACTAAACACTACGATCCCTTTCGGTTTATACTTTTGTAACAACACCGGCCCAAATTCTTTCAGAAAGGTAGCAAGACTTCCTCCTGGACCTTGGTAGCTCATCATAGGATCACTACGTGCGCTTTCTGGAAACGCCAACATCGGGGAACCGTGCGCAAAGAAAAATGCGGGAATCTTGTTCGGCGTTGAGGGTAGTTCTTTCAGGGCATTACGCCATCCTACTTCGTTGTTCATTGTTCGGTCAAATAAGGTAATCGAAAAGGCTCGAATAGAGGTCCTAGTGAAAGAAGCCAATGATCGCAAGTTGTCTGAATGCCAAAGTGCAGAAACGTTACTGGAGCAATAGCTGAGTAGTAGCACAGTAAGAGATAAGACGAAGGACCGGGTGACCCAATGATGTTGGTAAGGCATAGCCCGGTTTAAAAGAGTCGTCGTTTTATATGCCGCCTAAACAGCATTGACAAACGGACCCAAGTCGTGTCAGCAATCTCACCAAACTTCATTAGCTGACAAATTCACATTAGGTCACTGTGATTGCCAATGAACGGTATGAAAGCTTGAGTCTGAGCTCAGATACAGGGCCTAACACAAAGTCAATTCTAATTCGAAATGCCCAGGAGATCACCCAATCAAATCTCCCAACTTTAATTCAAAGCTAATGGCTATAGCAGTGTCTACCTAGCATTCCAGTGCCTATTCGAATTTGCCAAGTCCGACTCAGGCTCAAACCCACCAGGCTAGCTTCTGTCAAATAACCATGACTGAGAAGCCTTGCAGTCGATTTTTGAGAGCAACGTTCCAAATAGATTTTCCATAGGAGCTGGGATGTGCCGTCAATCTCTGAAGCATATTCTCAGCTGCTATCTAGAAGTGCTAGATCGTGAAGGTTGCTCGAAGATGTGAATCTTAAGAGGACGAGCTATCTCACCCAACCAATTTGTCCACTCTACTTCTTTCTTTCGGAATTCGACTTCTTCCTGCAGCTGATTCAATGTCGGGTGATGAGCTCGAAGAATAAAGATATAATCTGAAAAATCTCTATCTTGCTGTTGTATTTGTAATGTGTTCCTCCCCGAAGCAATGAACCTCGATAAGTCTACTAAACCATCGCCAGTGATCTGTGATCGAAGTGAGAAGTTGTTCCTGATCTCCGAGTATAACAGAACTGACAATGATTGGCGGGGACAGTGGTAAAGACTTCCAGCCCCCAGCAAGATTGATATTCAAGTGTAGCCCTCCTTTTTGGGGCCAATTCGATGCAAGTGATTGAACAAGATTTGCGAGTATATTGTCAATAGTATCTGGCGAGGCTTGACTTTCTATGAGCTTCCTAACCTCCGAAGCAGAATAACATCCCAGCGAAAGGCAGTAACTTGACGATATGAGCTCCCTGTTCAATTTCTTCACTCAATGAAACCTCTCATGACAGAACGAAAAACGCACGAAAGTCGCACTTTTGAGGACCTATTGACCCAGTTGAAGAGACGGCCCATATCGGAGTCCGTAATATTAAAGGAAAACTCGTGACGAGAACTCGAAGGACGACCACGGCTGAAAGCGATAACGTACAGGGATTTGTTAGGTACTTGAACCTGTGAATTTAATGTTGCGACGTCAGCAGTCACACCTGCATTAGTGTTTGTTTCTGTAGTCTCGGGTTCGAAAGTCATCTCGACATCCCTTACGGAATTACGTTGAGGCTTCATGGATTTGTATTCTTCATACCACCTGAATAGCTGGCCAAGGTCCGAGTTCCCAGCAATGGGTAGCGGTCGTAATGTGAGATCGCTGGAATCAGAGGTGATATTGCTGTTTCGGGTTTCGTGTATCTGATGCTTGGCTCCCAGTGATACGGAAGGCAAAGATCCTCTAACACCAATCACTAGGACGAATCAGATTACATCATTTAGAGCCACCCCAGGCGCCACGCACAAGATACTTCTCCACTCTCCTCTACAGTCTTCATATCGGGCTTCTGATTTACTAAGAACCGTTCAATAAGAAACGAAGAGAAGTCCGTGGGCTTATCCATACCACCAGATCCAAGAGGAAGACCTGGGTATCCAACAGTAAATATTTGAACGAATCGGCTGATTAACCCAGACCTTGTGCTGAAGGGAGCAGACGTTTACAGAATGAATCAGACGCTGGTGCCAACGTCGTGAGCGAAGCCTGACTCGTTAGCTAGAAATTCATCACGAAAGGCATTACATGTCAGATGTGCGCATAAAAAGAATGCCTACCTGAGAAACTGGAACTGTTGGTTCTTGCTAGGAGAAATGAATGTCACTAATAAAAGGGTAAGTTAAGAAAACGAACCTGCTCATAACGAGATGAGCTTGAGGGTTCATTGGGCGTTTGATGGATGGTCTGAAGTGTAGGAGGCATGTCCGAAGGTTCAACAAGCATCGGTGAAGACGAAGAGTTGTGGGTAGGTCCTTGAGGTGTGATGCTCCTCACAAACCTCGGAACAACATCGATATTGTTTGCCGATATCTGATCCAATGAAGGTACAATTTGGGGTGCAATCACCTGCCCAGAGTGCGCCGGAGATGCTGTAAAGCTGGAGGAAGATTTTTCCGGGGATTTCCTCGTAAAAGCAGCTGTTGGTGTCGGGGGCATAGCCAGAGGCTGGATTGGTGATCCCGAAGTCGTAGAACCTTGGTCTTGAGCTCCATCGAATTCGAGAGTAGGATTTTGTTGAACATCCACCATGGGCAATGATTCCTCCTTGATAAAGGTAACGGGACTCATCAGCGACTGCTCCCGCACCTGCCGCTGTCTCTTGAAATCCTGCAAATCACTTTGAACGAAAGCAGACAAGTCCCTTTTCTTTTTGTTATTTCCACCATCTGATTTTGATTCACTGTCCACGGAAAATCTTTGAGTGGCAGATAGGTCTCTTTTCGACGAGCCCAAATAGACGATTTCTGGACTTCGGCTCTGTATGAAAAAACGTCAAAAATGGGAGTCTAACCAATGAAGAAGTAAATTACTCTTTTAGCTTTACTATGTTTTCCCCCAGGTGAAACTGTCATTTCAGCCACCATTTCCTGCCCTAGATTCGATGTGACTACGTATTAGCTTGTATCAAAAGATCTCTCCTAACCCACCTTTCATCTCAGGGTTGTAAGTTGATGAGGTAGTGAGTTTCATTATGCTATTAGATGGAGGCATTCCTTCCGGAGATCGAGACGGCTCTTTTCCTTCAAACACACTATCTGGAGTTAAGCTGGACAGAGAGTGTTGACGGCTGGCCTAGTGAGAACAAAGGGAAGACGCTGGTTTCATAGCAATCACCTACATCGAATCATCATGGATTATAGAGGGAGACATGCTCTCGAGAGATATCCCTTCGACAGTCTGTAGTAAATGAGTGACAGCCTCTGAAGCTGCGGTAAGTGCCTAGTCCAAGGACACACGAAATTGTACCTTGAAGGTGAGGTTCTACAAACAATTCTTGAAAAGGCTTGACAGCCATCACAAGCCTCACGTAGCTGGAAGCCAGCGGATGGTGAAGGAAATTTGCAGGAGTAAATGGTACTTGGGGGTCTGAAGCACATTGGATGACTCCCTGAAGCGTCCTCTGCGCTGTCTGCAATCATGTTTAGCATTTTTGATGAACGTGAAGAGGGTGAAAGGCGTACGGTCAGTAGATTCACGATCTTTTTGGTTCATGAGAAATGGCAAGAAAACGATCCTAACAGAGGACACACGTTTGGCCTCGCTGCAGTATAATATGCCTTGGCGTTGCTCAACCAAGCGGCTAGTTTAATCGCAGTTTCTCCATATTCCTTTGTCCCCAATCGCCCGAGATTTTTCTCGTACAATTTGAAAAGCCTCTCGTTGCTTTGTGTGACTCTATCTTGAGACATGATAGTGGAGTCTGAATGTAGGTCGTGTGCGTAATGATCGCCTGTTGAGAACTTTAGAGGAATTACACACTGTCAGAAGCGCGACACAACACGGTCACTGCTTTTGGGTCCTGTCCTCAATGCCTGGTTTAACCAACTTGGGTGACCTATTCTTATGAAAATTTTGCTTCTCTATCATGCTATAAAGTTGTCTTTTTGGATACGTGGAAGCCCATTCGACGATGAACCAAGCCCTTTTTTTTTACCTTGAACATGCATAATCCGTCCTTCAAACCTTGACACTCCAATGAGCATTCTTCATCTTGTAGGGAATATATCATTACTCGATGTAGACTCAAGAACTTGCTATGGACTCTATGATATTTATACGAAGTGAAGACCATCACAAACAGCGTATATATGGGGGAACTGTCAGTCATATTTCGTCACATCCCATTATTTTTTCAGCCCGGTTCGTGGACAGGGATGACTGGATGAGCTTTATCGTTGATTCTGAAAGAATTGACTGAAGACCTCGCAAGAGTCAGCAATCAAGATTATGCTTAAGAGTTGTTCAAAAGCAAATTGCTGAGAGTGTAGTTGGAATGAAAGCATGCCTTGGTTGTAAGCCAGGTCATGCTCTAGAGAACTAGTTTACTCTGAGTATTGCCTCAGATTATCTAGTCATTGAGCCAGTTGGAACCAAATCAAAAAGCGACAGTAATAAGCTCAATACAAAGATTAACCTCTGATGCAAAAAAAATAGTATGATCATCGCACTCGCCCATGCCGGCGACTTAGATGACGCACGCGCCCATGAATTGAGACCGCCATAGTTGTTCTGGCTGAAATATATGTCAAGGCCACAAGCGCGTGGACTAGAATACAAGCGCATTGATGGTATACCAAATGGCGGGCTGTGTTCTGTGCCCTGACCACTAGCATAAACAAAACGCTTTCCGGTACAATATCAACGCATGACCGGCGTTTTCGACTTGGTCGTGGTCGGGTCAGGTGGGGGTCCCGACGAAACCAATCTTTCTGCGTGAGTGTCAGTTCAGATTGACGCCAATGTTTTTTGATTTATTCATCCAGATACCTCCTGAAAGCCAGAGAGGCGAAATGGGATGACGGTATCATTGCCCTCGAAGCTGGTGCGAATACTGAAACGATGCTCAACAAAAGCTAACGTGTGTGGGTAGGTTCCGGCCAGGGCGCACTATGTCGGCTCATGAAACAAGATCCTTGGCTTTTCAACCAGCTTCCGGTGGACAAGGGTCAGGGCAAAGCACGGCTTTATAGTGCAGGCGAAATCTTTTCTTTTGTAAGGTGTGCCTTAGAAGGTTTCCCTCGGTCAAGCACGCCTATGGTCTTCTAGATCCTACCTCATCACGCACGCTCATTTGGACCATATCAGCAGTCTTGTGATATCAGCAGGATCTTTAGGTGGACCAAGGAAATGTATATATGCCACGAAGACAATTCTTCAAGACATAGAAACAATATTCTCTGGCCGCATTTGGCCTGATCTTGCATCATGGGATGATTCCAGTGACAAACACAAACTTCTATACAAACCGTATGTCTCTCTTTTATCCCCCCTTTATGTACCTCTCAATCTAGCCGTTTCCAGTCTAGAAGCAGATGGAATATATCATGCTGTTCAAGCAGGCATCTCTATCAGGAGTTTCCCTCTAAATCATGGTGCAGATATAAACGGTTCCTACATGTCCTCTGCTTTCTCCATCCGGCATGATTCGTCTTCCACAGAGTTCCTCTTTTTTGGTGATGTCGAACCGGACTCGATAGTATCAACTCCTCGTACCATTGACATTTGGCGAGCGGTAGCCCCAAAGATTCCCAACACACTCAAGGTCATTTTCATTGAATGTTCGTGGCCTTCAGGACGAGCCGATGACATGCTCTACGGGCATCTCACTCCAGAGTATCTAGTAGCCGAACTGGTCGCCCTCGCAAAGCAGGTCGTGAAACATCGGAATTCGGAGCTAGCACCTAGAATTCCTGCAAGGAAACGTCAAAAAACTAGACCTGTAGATAATGAAGAACTTCTAGACTCCCTAAAAGGGCTCCACATCTACATTACACACTGTAAAGACAATATGACCAGTGGCGAGTGTGAGCCTATGAGGCAATTGATCACTGACCAGGTCAGGGATCTTGTCAAAACCCATCAGCTTGGTGCTATAATTATTTGCACCGAGCCGGGCATGCGCATAAGTATGTTCTCTTCGTATCGGAGAACTTACAATTTTTGATGCACCTGATAGGTATTTGAGGTCAGCTATCAGCAGCAAAAAATCTTTCCAAAACCTTTCTCCCCACCTCATCCATGTCCCAATTGTCCCACTTGGGACATTGACTTGTATCTTTATACAACCTCTGTAGCATAGCCATGTCAGGACATTTTGTATCCCCAATCCCGGTCAATTTAGATGACATGATGAAAGCAAAATTATTGCTACACAGAAAGCGCAAAAATAATATAAAACAGACAGGGAGAAAACAAGGATTACAGACATGTGATGCATGGTCCCCATCCCAGGTATGTAAAGAGTATCAGAGTATAAGCAAGGTAATGGCAGATCATTTACAATGTGACCAGGGCTTACGACGAAGCATACAGCTTCACTACACCGTCAGCACCAGCGCTTACCATTACTGGCATAGTCGGGTGGAACTGAACATCTAGTACTCCTTCCCGAGCCTTTTCTCGATGAGTTGTGATTTCCTGAATGCATGTTCGAGAACCAGCCATGTCCCAAAAACGCAAGGAGCAATCATGGCTACCAGACACAAGGGTAAACCCGGAGGTGTCTATTGACAGTGATGTCACACTGTCCAGGTGAGCCAGCATCGAGTGCGTGCACTGGCCTTGAGAGGAATGTTAAATCATGTTGTATGGCGAAAAGTCATGGCATCAAACCTGTAAGAACATCAAAGATCTTGATATATTTATCTTCGTGGGCCGTCACGAGAAGAGGCATACTCGGGTGTGATGCAATACAATTAATTTGTGTCGAAGGTGTGCCATCTTTGATCAAAGATATAAACATGCGAGGAACCGAACCTTGCACAGAAGACGTACCGTATGTTGTATCACTCTGAAGTCGAATCTGTTCTTTGCCTGTCTCAATATCAAATATTTTGACAACTGCATTTTGATATGCAACGGCAACCTTCTTGAGATCTGTCTTCAAAACTTCGACTGAAGTAGCTCCCGATACATCAGTTTCATCCTCAAGATCGTTGTTGCTGTCTAAACCATTCCACCGCCACGACAGCTTCAACGATCCACCTCCTGAAGGACCGCCAACGTCCCAAACCTTCACGGTACCCTCTGCGCCACAACTAATCAGGGTATTTTCGTCTTTAACAAGAGCAAGGTCCCACACAGCATCTGTATGACCAATAAGCTCACCTCGCACCCGAGTTTCATCGTATGGTGCATATGTAGTATGGGAAGGAGTGGGTAGTGCCCATACTCTAATTGAGGAGTCCAGAGACGCTGAGTAGAGTAGGTGCTTGGAGGGAGAATGAATCAACTGGGTGATTGCTGCGGAATGGCCCCGCAACGTGAGTTGTGGCTCGACCTCTGTTGTTGGTCGGATGCTACATCCGCAGTCAGTGTATTGAGTGACCCACAATGGAAATTCCACACACGATGAAGATGAGAGACTGGACACTTCCATTCGCCAGATCTTCACTGTACAGTCATCTCCTCCTGTTGCCAAACATAGTTCGTTGGGATGAAATGCCACCGCTCTGACAGCATCTAGGTGACTGCCATTAATTGTCCTTAGCATGAAGAGCGTTCATTTTTCTGATTAAACCACTGACTTTCGGAGGGTCCGTTTAGCCTTCCATATTTTTGTGTCATCGCCTTCCCCAACGACCGAAGGCTCCTCATCATAGATGTCCGTGTCTGCATCCTTCAGATCATCATCATCTCGCCGTGATTCCCACGCATGAGCACCTGTTTGGTTTTCCTTCGCAAAGCGAGCTTGCTCTGCTGCTTCGTGAGATTGTCTCAATTTCTCTTTCCATTCCCCGGCATCATCAGGACGATATATGGCAGTTATTTGCCTGTTTTCTGAATCTGCCTCTTTCTCTTTTTCTCCGTGTGAAAGAAGTCCCGGGGACGGCTGCTGATTAGAAGGTCCCGCTAAATTAATATTTGATTGACTTCCAGCAGCATGAGGGTTGCGGTCCAGCATGTTTTGTGACCCAGGGATCATGGGTGCAGAAAGAGATAAAGTATTGAGCCCGTTCATCAATGGAAAATCCTTCCCTCCTTCTGCCAGCATCTTTCTCGGCCTGCCGTTGTAAGGGATCTGATCGAAAGAGGGGACGTTAGGGAGTGAAAGGGGTATCGCAGAATTGTTGAGAAGCGGTCTATTGGGTAGCGGGTTCATAGCTTGAGGAGACGTTAAGTAGGAAATCTCTTGGAGGCACCTTAAGGAGTTTGAGCAGGGACCCCCAACGTCATGTCAACTGCAACATACTGTTTGAGATAATCGCGACTACGAGCTCTACTTTTCGGGTCGCGTCCAAGAGGGGCTTTACCAAGATTAGTGATGGAGGAGCCTGAAAGCATTGTCAGATAGACCTGAAAGAGATTCGAAGGAATTACCTCCAGCACCTAGAATAATTCCACCGTTCGACATTCGGCTTTCAGGAAGTGGAGAATCTGCAGAAACGGTCTAAGCTGTGAGTCCTTGGAATACGGGGATGAGTTAACCTTCGCTTCGAGGGGAACTCCCTCCACTCTCCTCTTTGTGGCTTCCGGAGTCATCCTTCGAGCCAATTGAAGACTCATGAGTTTGGATGGCTGAGAGCCTTGACGATGGACCTGGTTGAGTGAGTTGCTTCGAGCTAGAGCATCCAAGTCAAGGCCCACGTAGGACAGAAATGACAAATGCGCACCGTTCCATGCGCAAAACGAATTCGAGCATTTTAATGCGCCGCATGAGGTCGAGCTTGACATTGTCAAAGGATCGCTTTTCGCCCTCAAGCAGGGCAATTCTAGCCTACGAGATGTCATGGGATTGAAAAGAAGTGACGAATATTTGCAAGAGACGATACTCACCCGCATTTCCGCTCTCTCAATCTCCCATTCGTTTCTGTCTCGTTCATAGCGTCTCCATTCTGACTGAAGGAAGTGTAGCACACTGGAAAGAGTGACATCCTGACCATTTTGAGGAGGTGGAGGAGGTATAGAATTTGGCTGGTTTGGTTGTGGCTGTTGCTGCTGCAGCTGCAATTGTTGTTGTTGCTGTTGTTGCTGTTGTTGCTGTTGTTGCTGCTGTTGTTGCTGTTGTTGCTGCTGCTGCTGTTGACCTTGTTGTTGATGGTTGCTGGGCGGCAAGCCCTGTAATGAGCCCAGCATAGATATTTTGTGCGTCGAGCAAGAGATTTAGATTTGTGGAGGAGAGATGTGATTGGACTGGCAGACATCATGCTTAGAAATAAACAACACCAAAGTTTCTTCCTACTAGCGGTGAGCTAAGTTCACGATCTCTACTGTAAAAATTCATTCTTATTTCTTGCCGCTTCTGAAAAAAATCATCAGTTTTTTTACCAGCTGTGATGACTGATACTGACTTTTTGATGCCGGAACCTCCCATTGGGCCGTCTAGATATCTGGGATGAGTTGGAGCTGCTTGTCATGAGTTGTTTACCTACCCTTCATAGCTATTGAAGAAAGAGTTGAGAAGCTTGGTGGATAGCTAAAATCAGATGACCATACCTTTCTCTCGCGCAGCTTTCGTGGCGTCCTGCTCCGCTTTCTTCTTTTTCTTGAATTCGATGTCTTCCTCAGTCTCCTCTTTCTTCTCCTTCTTGGCTGCCTACACCCAGGAGATGAGAACAGTCAGTTTTCATCATAAAATATACACACCTTCAATGGCTTCAGCTTTCCACCTTGTCGACTGGACATGCTAATGAACGAGATTGGCAAACCAATTAGTATTGGCACTAATCAGTTTATCCCTTGTTTGATTCCAACGGCGTCGGTCACCAAATTGTCATTTCACCGATGAGAGTTCAGTAACTTAAGATAGCCCACGGGACGATCTTTTATCTTCCACTCTCCACCTATTATCATTTGCATGACGACACAATTACAGACTGACCTCCGTTCGACAAGCGGTAAGTGGACCCTAACGGTATCGAAGAACTGGGATGTTCTTGGTCCGTTTCCAATTCATGCTCGGGAACAAATGTTTCTCTCTCCATCATATCCAATCAACTGTAAGCTCAGTCCTTGTGTTTCAACTTGTCACCAAGCCGATCACGCTGAGTGTCAAAACCTATCAACTTCAAGAGCGTATGGCCTTCCTCATACGCAGATAATGTTGTTGTCCGCTGGTCAAAGACGCAGCTCTCGAACGATGGTGTATTAACAGTAGCATTTCCTGAAATAAGGTGCAAGGGAGTCACCTTCCTCAGCGATCAGGGACTTAATGCAAGGTTAGATGGGAGAGATTGCGCGCAACTGAGGGTTGGGCTGCATTACAGCATCACGCAGTCCTTCGAGGAATACTGACTTTGATACCACCTGCAAAAGCTGGTTCTGAAGCGGCCGTGCCAAGGATACTTGTTCAGCTTAAGCAAGGCTCATACTTTACCATCTTGCCTATCGATGAGACCCAGCAAACGCCAGAGTGGTATCTCGGGAATATCTATGACATGGAGCAAGCACTTCCACGTGTAGTCAATTTACCTACGTCCCCAGACCCCACGAACCCGACTGAATACGAGATTTTTATTAGCGGAGATTACGAGGTAACTCGTTTTGGCTACCTTTCCATCTGCTCATTGATCACAATTTCCAAGATTAGGCTCTTTGGTGACCCTCATGTTATGAACACAGAAGTACCCACCCAAGTTATTAGCTTATCCGTGGAAGTCGAAAGCGATCAGATGACTGTCCAGCATGAATCTTCACAAGATGTAATATGTGACTTTGTTGATGGTCTGGCGTTTGGTGAGGTCATAGGTATAGGTTTTCGGAGTTCAATTTGGTCGACTGTGACCCGTGTCATTAGCCAGTGCTCGGCATGTATATAGATTGCTGTGTGATTTATCGGCTGATTTACTATCCAGGAGATCCACCTCGATTTAAAGCAACCCACTAGGGTGGCACCTTCACAAGTACGGGTTGTGCCATTGGTCATTTTGCAGCACCAGATTTTCCGTGGGGATTTGTTGGATGTGATCGTAACTATTGCCTATGGATCTGACCAAGAGTTTGAAATGGCCGTAAGCCTACCCATCAAACAACGCAATTCAGCTGAGGCACCTGAACATGTGGCTTTCAAAGCAACATATCTTTACAATTCTACAATGCCCACTGCATTCCTGGCCATCCCTCCAGTCAATCATCCCCAAAAGAGCAGTCCTCCTATTTTAGCACTGCGTCAGTTCCTAATGCCTCTCAATGCATCCCGCTGATACAGACTCTGGACCAGATGGCGCCGGAGTAGATATAAGTACAAGTCCATTTTGGCTTGAGGCTTTACCTCCAAACAACTTCAGTTGGACTGTTGTTCCAAGCGGTCGAACCTCTTGGGCAAGAAATTTCTCATGCCTTGAAAAATCATATCTAATCACATCCTCCCGATCAGGGGACTTGACTGGCATGGACCAAGCACTCAAGATGCTTTGAATTCTATCGATGCACTTGCCGGCATCCTCAAATATTTTCATGTCTGGAGAGATACGAGCTTCAAAGCAGGAACTCAAGTCATCATTATCGGACATTCTAATGGGGGCCAGGGAGCTTGGTATATCGGGGTCTCGGTTTCCTGATAGAGTTCTAGGTCTTGTACCCGCCGCCGGGTACATTAAGTCTCAAGCCTACGTCCCATTCTCAATGTCGCGGTAAGGTTTATCGGCGTTCTTACACCTCAATTGCCCTTTGATATCATATTCTTCATCAACTGGACAGATCTGGGCACTTTATTGATCCTTTGTTACGTGCTATATTGGAAACCTCCTTGACCCCAGATGATAATGATCTATTCATGACAAATATCACGAGCAAACCAATACTTGTTGTCCACGGGTTTGTCATAACATGATTTGTGAGCCATCTATTGAATGATTGTGTTATGACAGAGGAGACGATGATAATGTACCTGTCTGGCACGGACGGGAGTCGTTTGGCATCGTCGAAACATGGAACAGGATCCTCGGCACTACTTCTGACATCGTGTATGTACTATCAATGGCCCAGAATGTGAATGACACTAAATCGAAAATCATCCAGCATGAAAGAGGATAAAAGTCAACTGCACTTTTACCCTACTGTATTCAATAATCCACAAGTCCAGGACTTTATCAACGGCCTGCTTAAGTCTTCTCAAGATCGACCAGAATCATTCAAACCTTTTACTCTGACGGTCTTTAGACCTGAAGAGAGTGGGTCTTTGTATGGCTGGAGGATTGAGAAAGTCAGGGTTCCAGGGAGGTACTCATGAGATCTTTCTCTACTCCACAAGTTCTCAAAACTTGTTTCAGGCTTGCGAGACTGGTAGTTACATTTTCAAGCTGTCACACCATAAAAGTACATACAGCCAATGTCTGCTTATTTTCAATCGCGGAGCTACCTGACTCCTTCTCTGCGCTTGATATTAATGGAAACATCTTCATACTGGATTCTTCAATCAAGGAACAGCCTCTTCGATATGAACGCGAAACCTCATCTAAATGGAAAGTGCGTCGAACGTTTGTATCGCATTACAGGGTCGTATCTCTTCTGACGCCCTCAAGCTGGTAGATAATCAACCACACAATCCGACTCCATCTCCCCCAACCAGAATGCAGTCCTTCCTCTCGAACAATGGGACAGTGACGTTCATCCAGCCGAGCTCCAAACAAGATTTACCAAAGAATTTCACGTCACTGGCATACAGACTTGCACATGATCTGCACATCTACCACCGTCTTGATTCCCAGATTGTCGAAATGACCGACGAGACTGAATTGACCTGGCCAGATGGCAATGTTGTTTTGATCGGGACCTTGAATGATCCACTCATCAGATACGTCCTGAGTCAGGGAAAAACTCCCTTGGCCATCCAGGGAGATTACCTGACACTGAATGGCCACAATCTCAATACAAATATTCACACAGGTACCCTACAACTACTTTCTGAGCCTCCAATCTGACGGTAGAGAAAAGGGTTGATATTCTTACATCCTCATCCAACTTCATCTGACGCTCTGATCATGTTTATCATCGGGAGAAAGTGCAGAGGCATTGGAGCGTGCGGCGCGGCTTTTCCCAATCAGGACTGGAATCACTGTACCCTCTTGGATTATTCTCGGACCAACAATGAATGAACTTGGGGCAGCCGGGATATCTGGAGCTGGGTCAGTTGCTATTCTTAGTGTCCGTTGCAATGACTGACGAGTGACAGAATATGGGGGTCTGCCTGGACATGGAATGACGCAGTTTCATGGTCGGAATCGTTTTAACGAGAATAACTACATTCAGACAATCCGAAATAACTGCGTCAGGTTAATGTCATACACGTTGTTACAATACAATATGCAGTGGTAAAACCCAGATAGGACAATGACAGATATGCGCGAAAGAGATAGCAATTAGAACAAAAAAATCTACTGTTGGGATATCGATTCTGCGATCTGCAACATCTTGCGTCACGGCCAGAGTCGCCAAGCTCACGATAAGTTATGGCGCACACTATCGAGCAGAACGGTTACCTCCGGAGCAACACGAATGAATTCCTTGGTCCAGAAGTCATATTTAGGGTTGCGAAGGAGTTCGATGAAAGTGACTAAAGCGCCCCAGGGGTGTGGTCGGTGGACAATGAAGCGCTCGAGAAGGACTTTGGTCATAATTTCTTGAAGGCGGTCATCCTTCATCTCGAGGAAGAGATGTAGCATCAAGGAGCTAAACCAATGGGTATGTGCATTCGGGTAGCGTAAATGCACAGCTATCGAGCTTAAAAGGTGGTGTTGCCCTAACAGAGAAATCAATCACTTGATCGTTTAACGATTATTGAAGTACCAACCTTCATCATCTAGGTTGTTAACAAGGTATTGCAAAGCGACAACCCCAGGGTCACTTGGGGTGAAAAGAGAAGCTCCGCTACGAGCCTTGGCCTGTGCAACAGATGATACACCGATGAAGATCACAAGGGAATTAATCAAGGAGAGATTATAAGTTTCTGCACCATCGGAAACTCCAGGAAGCTTCAGACGATCCTTCAGTGAAGCCAAGAATGAAGCAGAGCCACGACCTAGCAAGTATTGCTCAAGGTAAGCCCGAAGCTCTCCACTCTTAAGACCAGAGCTGAAATCAGATAGGATAGGAGGGGATAGGACCCATTTCAGAGATTGACTCGAATTTCTGGTCGCGAAGGTTAGGGTCGGGAAGGATGATAGCGGGAGGGAAGGCACTGAGAATGATGTTTCGCAGCTGAATGCAACGGTGAGGAATGACGTCGCATAATGAGAAATAATATTCGCTCAGAAAGTCAGGAAAATCGTGAAGAAGAACAGAAGGAGGCGCAAAGCGCCACGGTATAGATCTTTTGTTGCGTTTTGCAAGTCTGCATCTTTCAAGAAAGGAGAAAGGAATTTGAAGAGTGAAACAAGTAGCTTGTGGAAAGCAGACCAGCCCTAGGAATCGAGAGTAAGTAAAATTATTGTTGATATGACCTGAGGGCATACCTCACGATTCTCTGACATCAGCAGTTTGGGCATGAAAAGTCGATGGGAGATAAGACACATCCAAGAAAAGGCAAATCCAGGGAAGTACGTGGGTTGAAGGGAACTGTATGTGTCACTGATCGCAACCAGCAAGTGGAAATAAACGGGGCCAAGATGATTTTCGATGGCGTGAAGGTCATTAACAAGACTGGAAAAAAAGCGGAAAAATGGTTTTTGTTGAAATGCAGCACCTTGCTCCTCGTGTAAATTGGCTAGCACCAGAACGAAAATTGAGAGTATTTTGGTCAGATAGTGAACCTTGGCTGGTCATTATTGACACCGGAAGCATCACCGTGATATTTAATGATGTACACGATTAAACGTGACATTGCGTCCAAAGCTTGGAAGGCATATGCGAAGTCATTCGAGGCAACACATTTGACGTAGCTAGTGACGCTGGCTTCCGCGCAAACTCGGAAGAAGAGCGAGGACATATCCTCTACCTTCAGTATGCCCTGTTTAGTCAGCTGTGTAATGAAAGGAACAAATTGTTTCTCGGGGGAATGGGATCGCTGGAAAATGGTGACCCATTGTTGGAACCAGGCGTACAACTTGTCACGTAGATGCTCTGAGTCAGACTTCGTTGGTGGTGGACGGGAGATTACATCAGTGGAGGCAGGAGGTCGTCTGATGCCACGAAGGTCATCGAGGAGATGTATAACACTGTGTAACCTTGAGAATCAATGCAAATATCAACAAAAAACTGTAACGAACTCGTCATTTGCCTTTCCCGCCTTAAAAATCTGATTGAGTGTATCAATGGTATATGCAAAATGAGCTTGTGTTGCCACAGGAGGATCTGCAGTCGAGCATTCACGAATTAACTCAGTAGCATAGCTCATGCGATTTAGGTGAGGGTCGGTGGAAAGAGACTTGGCAAGCTGCTGGTCTGTGACATTGATACTAACCAAGCTACTCCTTAATAGTGCAACAGTGACCGGAAACGTTGAGTTTTCGCTGCAGAATGGAGACGTTAATGAGACCGACACCAATGGGATTAGACATCAAACCAACCTCATCGTCAGAATATAGCAACCACTCAATGGCCTCCTTTGCTACGTCTTCAAAAGAGTGACACAATTGCTCCAGGAGCGCAACATAAACTTCCCTGCCAAGTTGGGAAGGGATATTATATAATTTGCGCACAATAGCCTGTGACATCATCAAAGGAGTGTGTTGACGATCGGCGGCTTCGACTGCGAGATAGATGATCTGGCGAACAAGGTGACGGACTTCATGACTAGGGGGTAAGGTAGTCAGACTTTGCACAGGCAGCTGAAGCATAATGGCTTCGAGATCACGAGTCAAGTCCTGGAAACGGCTCATGATCTCTTGATGGCTATGTAAGCCTGGGTCGGAAACATCATGTTCAAGACCGGGAGATTGATTATTGTATGTGAAGGAATGAGTAGAGTCTGGTCGACTGATGTGAGGGCGAGCATAGGTCACTACAGCAAGATTTTAGTCTCGATACAAGAATCAGACTTCATACCCACCAAAATCCTCATAGACGACTGCTTGCAAACTCTGGATACCACCTGGTTTAATGCGAAGAGGGTCAGGGAGACTCAGAGCAAAGCTTGGGTGAGGGGTGTTCGGGTCAAGGTAGGGGACCAGAGCTGTGAATCTCGCGATGACGCCTTCGACTCTCAATGGAAGCTGCAAAATTATCCTCAAGATCGGCGGTAACCCTATCTACTGCAACCTTTTCGATAGCAGCGCACGCAGTGTCCAAGTTATCCTGCATAAGTAGAAGGATAACTTGCTCGGGAACCAATTGCTGAAACACATGGGTGAGTCGACAATGGCAGGCTGATTAAAGACCTTACTTCATTAAATCCTTCGTGGTTCAAAGACTGACGGAGATGGGTACTGAGGTTAGTTCTCATGGGCTCTTTACAGGTTACCATGGCCAAACTGCCCGCAAGCTTTTGGGCCATAAGAAGACCAGCCTTCTTCAATTTGTCTTCATTGGGCTCAGTCGCAAAGTCCTTGGTGACCAACTCTCGAGTAGAAATGCCAGCAATGGTCACAGAGCGTTCTACAGCAGGCATGATAATCTATCATAACGTGAGTATCATGAGATATTACCGCAAAACTGAAACGTACATCGCGTACTGACTGATCTACAGCAACTTGTACAGCTTGTTTGAAAGATTGATTAACATTCAGCGGACTCAGCTGGGGATTGATGTGGACTTGAAGCGCGAGCGCCGACAGCATAGCCTCAATGTCGCTACTCATCGCACGTTGATTGTCCGTCTGAGGAGCGAGCATCACACCATCCTGCATGAGACCATCACTCATTCCGCCCTGTCTGCACCTCCCTATTGAAACTGGAAATTCCCTCTCGAGGCCTCAAACGTATAATCTGAGTTGCCTCCACAGAATCTAAATTAATGTCCAACGCCTTGCATAAAACCTCGATCTCAAACTTAAGATTCAGCTTGAGCTCTGCATGGTGGTAAAGTTCAGCCAGAAGGCTTATTAAAGCCATCAACCAGGGATTGGGGGGTCTGAAGACTTTGGAGCGAGCACATGGCTCAAGAGTCTTGCAGACGAAGGGAATGGCGACAGGCAGACGACTATTGGCATAACCCTCAATCAGTAAATCTTTGAATGACAGGTTCTTATGTCTGATTGGCTGATCCCTGGCTAACGTAAATGCTCCGAGCCAGGAGGCAACATTTTTGAGAACATTACGCTCTGGGCCAGATTGTAGCGTTCGCTCAGCATTCAACATGGTTTGAGCTTTAGTGAAGGTCTCGTGAAGAACATATCGAGAAAGTTCTCTGCAGCCCAATTGGTCGAGAAAACAAATGTATAGTGAGTGGTTGTTTGGCTCGGAGCTCACGCGTTGATCAACGAGGTAGTAGGCGAACCAACGGGAATACTCATACACAAATTTTTCGCGCATCTCTTCAAGTTTGGCGTCGAAGTTGCTGGGTGCGAGGTTGTTAACAATGAAAAACATCTTGTCTGAAAGCTCTTCTGGTGGCGTGGCAACGTCTCCAGTAACGGCATCAGGTCGTATGGAAGTAAAAACAGGTGTTGGTTCAGGGAGCGGGAACATTAGATGGTGCTAGAGTCATATTTTGCAAATCTGTGTTGTCCACTGGTCCCCCTGAGGCAAGTATATGCTGGATATTAGCTGCCAAATCAGGACGAGCCTCCACGAGCTGAGGGATATGTGACAAAGCTTCGCACAGAGGCTCCACTCTGGGAAATTGATATTCGATGCGGTTCAAGGCTTGGATACCAAACTCGAAATAGGTTAGTGTGGGGAGCGCAGCCGAGCGCATCTAGGATGTAACGGACAGCGATACCGAGAGGGATGGATTCAATTAATTGATGACGGATCAGAGACCCGAAGAGGTAAGCAGTGAGGGATAGCTCACGAGCGGGGTAGTCGGACTGAAAGAATCTGTACTCGTCGAAGAGAAAGTGAAGCATGCAGGAGAAGAGCTCGTGATCACGAGGATTCTGGGACGCTTTGAAACGTTGAAGCATGTTGATGACCTCATCGATGGACGTAGCAGTGTCATACATCTGCTTGTAGATATTATCGACCTCGACTTCGATATCTGCAGGGGTAGCTCATCACTGCGAAGCCGGGATCAACCTCAGAACCAGGCATGAGATTCATGAGCCGAGGATGAATCTGCAGACATGCGTTACGAACATCCAAACATGCGTCGACATCGGGCGGGTACATTTTCTCGGTGCTACTGTCAAATGAGCATAATTGTTCTTAAAAGAATTACATCGTGCTGACCTGCCCCGTAAAAACCTGAGAATGACAGTGACGACGTGGGCATTGAGGGGCATGGTCCTACTCTCAATGGGTGCCTCTGAAAGACGACAAGTTTTCTCGCTATCCATCTTAGCCGCTAGGAAGACGACCACAGAGTGCAAGAAATCTTCGTGGTATCGATTGGCATGGTCTTGAAGCCATTTATCAAGATTCAAGTATTCTCGACGTGATGCTAGAGCGGCGACATCGAGAGCAAACGTGAAAGGGCGAACCTCGAGAAGAGCTTCCAAAATCTGCAGAAACTTGTAAACGTTCGACTGGGTTCTGGGCCCGAACTTCAGGATTACTCACTTTCAAATCCTGGGCGACGTCTAGAATGCGAGTGATATTTAAGTTATTTTCGTCGTAAAAGTCACGGAAGGCGGTAGTCAGATAATTCGAGTCAATCTGCCAGATCCTCATAAAAACTAGCTGGTGATTCGGATGACCAGCAAGAAACATAGAGAGCAGCTTCCGAGAGTACTCTCGACGCATATCATTCCATTTGGGGTCCTGAAAGAAGATCCGTCAGCTTCAGTAGAAACATCAAAGATAAAATAGCCAATGAACATACCGGAACTTGTAGTAATCCCATATGAACTAATTCTGCGCTAATTTTGATGGCTTTGTCCAACATGTCACGAATACAAGTGCGTATCTCCATCGAATCTGAGCCTGCGAGGCGCACCAGAACCTGGAACAATTCAAGAGAGCTCCAAGTGTGATTCTGAACGTTTGCAGCAAGTGCCCTGATAGTGGGGCTCGCGATTGTGACATCATCAACTGTGACGATCCTGCGGCCAGGGAGAGCGACAAAATTGAAAGTATCCGCTGGTAGTGAAAGTAAGGCATCAAGGAGGCGTAGCTGGTACAAAGGGATTATTCCATGTTTCCCAAAACCCAGTCACCGCATGGGGTTCTACATCGCGAGGTGCATTGAGAAGAATTGAGATTAGAAGTTTCAATGTCGCCGTATCTACACCATGACGATCTGGCCAATCAAACGATTTGACAACACCTGGCCAATTGAGTTTGACATGCTGTAGAAAAGTATTTAATCAAGCCATAGATGAAATTTCAAATACCACCTACAAAACTCGCCAATGTGCGAATCAAAGCTCCCACATCACACAACGGAGTACCCCTCAGCAGCAAGCCTTCCCAGGGCTGAGATTATTTCGATAACTTGAGCTTCGCGCGGGGGATTCTGTTCCATGATACCGAAAACGTTCCAATAAAGCGCACACGAGGTCGGAGTCACTGGTGATTTCTGGGCCGAGCTGTACAAGAACCTCAACAAGAGAAGTACCAGGGGGGAGACTACCAAAGAAGTAAGCATAACATGTACTGTCTGCTGAACTTGAGTTGACTATTACCTGAAATGCGTGAAGATGCGTCGCAGAACTGGCGAAATGGCTTCTTTACCATATTTCGTCTGCGCAGCTAGAACCAGGGCTTGGCGTTGTTGCGCATCCAAGACAGGCGAGTCAGATGGCAGTTCGGAAAGGACTTTGGCCATGACTTTCGCGAACTGATGAAAGCTCAGATCTGCATTTTCGAAGCAAGGAGTGTGGCAAAGGGAAAGAACCGCGCCCTCAAACTCGATGTGGATGAGATTAACAGCCTGGTTCACGAGTTCTTTTCTTGTATTAGAATTAGAAATGAATGCCGCAGCAACGATAAATCGTTCTAATGGACGCAGTCCCACGCGATCCACAAATCGAATGAGATCAAAGAAACGGAGTGTATCTCCCTCTCCCCTGTCGATTGCCTCTCGAAATCGGTCTGCAAGGATCGGGTCTCGACCGATGCGTTGAGTTTCCGAGACAAGAAGTCTAAAGGTAAGAGCATCTGAACCGCCAAACCCGGAGCCAGAAGTGAGACGTTGTTGAGAATGGTAGATAAGACGGCGTATGAAGTGCAAATAAGTTTCTACGCCGTGTTGTTCAGAGAGCTAGAGGTAATGCATCAGGATCATCTCATACCCAATAACTACTTCAGAGTCATAGGAACATACCGAGCGTATTTCAAGCTGATTTCTCTCGAAGTTCTCCTCTGTGAGTATTGAGAGCAAGAAGACGATTTGAGCCTTGACAATGGTATGAATATTTGTGGACGGCGAGTTGTCCATGTGGGACGACCTGGAGGGGGTCACCGAACGCCGCGTAGCGCTTCCAGGCCCGGTCGCCGTTTTCGAATAATTTTATGGGGGTTGAAATCAAAAGAAAGAGGCAGAGACCGCCTCCAACACGGTGTAGTGGCAATAACCTTCAACCTCAACATGTTGAAAACTCCGAAACTAGACTTGAAGCTCCGACAATTCAGATCGATCTCAAATCGATGTCAAACAAATACACATTGATTATATATCTGGTGCGTTTTCAGTCGTGCTTATTCGTATACTTTAGATAAAGAAAAAGTCGCTGCTAACAGCACCCCGGCAAACACGTAGAATACACGTCCCTTGTTTTGTGAGGGTCATCATCAGACAGGAAACTCCGAAGAGGAAGGAAGATTAGGCCAACGAGAAAGTTGGCAACCCCTGCGACATAATTTTGAACAGAGAAAAAGAGAGGAAGATGACGACATACAGTTCAATGAGAGTGCCACTGAAGACAGTGCAGAGACAGCCTAGAACCAGAGTCAGCATACCAATCTCACTTGGGCTTGGACATTCTGACTGATGGCGGGGAAACTTCAGGAATCATTACGAAAGGAATCGGACCTAGGCCGATAGCAAAGGACCTAGAAGGAGTCTATCTGTCAGAGACATGGGCGACAGGGCGAACGTTGAGGACGGGACGACATACATTACAAAAGTGAGTGTCGCGACGCTGGCGGTAGTATGGAACCCGGAGTCAAGACCATAGCCAACCGCAACAAGGGAGACAACTGCTCCAAGAGTTGAAAGAACAAGGAGAGATTTCCGACCAACCCGCTGGGATTATTGATCAGTGGTCTTAACTAAGTCTTTTAATACGAGGATACCTCTATCAAAATGATGGGTGGGAACGTCATGATGACATTCACAATTGTGATCCCGAGCGAGACATAAGGCCCCCATTCGGGCAATGATTTGGACAAAATCTCGTTGCTATAGTAGAGAACTTTGTGCCTAAAGTTGGATAGAAAGATATCGCAGTAGCAAAAAATTCTCACCTGCATTAATACCTGAGTTTGAATCAGTGAGGGCACCATAAACGGTCGAAGAAGACACGGACCCGAAACTTGTTGTGACAGCATTGCAAAACAAACAACCATCAAAGGCTTTCGAATACTTCGCGAAAGGAACAACTGTGCCACTGTCGTCGTACTAGTACATGAATCTAGTCTCCGTACTTCCGGTGTGTCCACCACGGGATCTTCATCGTCAAGCCTAGGAGCTGATAAAGTGTCCTATTAGTTGGATTGATCAATCAGGTTGGCTTACCATACTGAATGACTTTTGTATTCCATAGTCGCCTGGAAACTGACTGCATCTCATCTTGGCGGCCCTTGATCCTTAGATAGGTAGGAGTCTCAACAACGAAATACCCAACAAGGAACTGGAATACTCCTATCACTGAAGAGAGAAAGAGTACGAGACGCCACTGTGATGGAGTAGCAAACCAGAAACCGGCGACCTGTGTAACCATGATACCCAGTACGATTCCAAGCTGGGTCAGCACACCTAGAACAAAATTCAGATTGAACGGTGACATGAAAGAAATCACGACAAACCAACATTTCCACTTATTGTGGAAGGGGGCAATTTCCGCAACGTATATTGGCCCAACACATATTCCAATACCTGACCCAACACCCACTAGAAATCTAGATAGAAGCTATAACTTATTTTCGTATGTTTCTGCGCATGGTCTTACCTGCCAAAGCTCAGAGTAGCAATAGACCCACTGACACCCATGAAACCCTGCACCAATGGCCACCAGAAGGGCAGTTGTTCGCGAAGCCCCTTTGCGCCCATAACTATCAATCAACATGTTGGCTATAAGACTGCCGACAAGCCCGCCAACCGTAAAGATGGTGGTGACGAAAGAAAAGACGAAGTTGGACATAGGTATGCACGCTGTATACAAGTCACTGCCAACCGGAAGTTGTTCACGGTTATCCTCGCACGTCAAAACAGCTTTAATTTGGTTCAGTGCTGATATATGATAACCATACTCATTTTGGCGAGATTAGAGCCTTGCATGATGCAGAACGAAACGGGAAGGTTACCTGAAAAGGGATAACCAGAACCCAGAAACACAGTAGCCATCCATATGTCGTGAATGCCTCTCCATTAATGGTCCCAAGTGTAGGCATGAACCCAGATTTGGTGGTAGAGATGTAAACAGCTATTTATCCCGAGGAACTTGAAGATGTAGACATGTGACTGCAGACTATCGGTGATATCCGACAAATCTAAGATCCTCCGTACGCTATTTACGGCAATTCTTTTGCCTTGATGAGGCAAAGTCCAATTTGAAGGCAGCTCAACATGCAAGGCTTCATTGCTTCCCTCCGCTGTTCTTCTCCCCCTTCCTTTGTGCTCGAGTGAGAATTTTACTCCTATCCCCGTTCTTTATGTCCATATTTTCCCCTACCTTTGTTTTCGCTCTGTGTACTTTGTTCTACGCTGCTTGCGCCGCAACTGCAGAGCAATGGCGCAGCCGTTCTATTTATCAGTCTGTGCATTTTTTCTAGGGCTCAGAAATACTGACCTTACACTTGCCTTCTACTGGCAGGCTAATCACCGACCGCTTCGCCCTCCCCAACGGAACTGACCACACTGTTTGCGATCCAGGGAAGCGATCATTTTGTGGAGGTACATGGAACACGTCTGTCTGTTCCCGCTGTCATAGTTCTGCAAATTTAATTATCCTTCTTCATTGAAACAGTATCCGTGAGAACCTCGACTACATACAGAATGCTGGCTTCACAGCTAGTGAGTTCATTAGCTTTTGAGACAGACTATATTTTGAATGGTCTTTAAAGTATGGATCAGTCCTATAAATCAGAATTATCAGGGTCCCCGTACTGTATATGGCGATCCATATCACGGCTACTGGGTGCAAGACGTCAGCAAACTCAACGACCGCTTTGGCACAGCAGGCGATCTCAAAGCTCTGATCGCAGAGCTCCATGAAAGGGACATGTGAGTCGTTATCAATTATTCAAGCATTTTGTGTGATTCTAATGGTTATAGGTACATCATGATTGATGTTGTCGTTAATAATGTCATGGCCACATCAACTAAACCCGACTATTCTCAGTATTTCTTCAAAAATGCCGTGTGTGGACTCACTATTTCTCATCTCCAGTTTCCTTACCTTCTCAAGTCCTTTTACCATCCTTATTGTTCCATTCAGTGGGGAAACATCACCAGCGAACAATCCTGTTGGCTGGGGGACCAGAATGTGCCGCTTCCGGACGTTGACACAACAAACCCAACCGTCATTGAGGAATATGGAGAATGGATCCAGAATTTGATCCAGGAATACGACATAGATGGTCTCAGAATTGATGGTGCGTTTTTCAAGCTACATTGTCATGTAAATTCCGTCATGCCTTTGGTGTCCTAGCTGCGAAGTGCGTAGACTTCAGGCGCTGTTTCATACGTCTCTAAAATTGCCTTTTTTTCTCCATTCAGACATGTCCAGATAAGCTTCTGGCCTCATTTTTGTGCCAAAGCAGGCGTATTTTGCATGGGAGAAGTATTTGGTGGCCTCGAGGTCGAGTAAGTGACTTCTCTTCATCTAGCGATTGACCAGTCTGTCATATGCTCAGTCCAATAGCCCAATACCAAGGACCTCATGCACTTGACTCCGTACTCAATTTCCCCATGTATTCTGCGTTGACGGAGGCCTTCAGAATTCCTGGTCCGCAGAATATAACAGCAGTTCAGAGCGTGTTTGAGGACTCAAAAACAAAATTCAGGGTAATTACCGTTCGAAGCGTTGAATCCTGATTCGAGACGTCACGATACCGTCATAGGATACCGGCCTCCTCGGAAATTTCTTGGAAAATCAGGACGTTTCCCGGTGGCACAGTCGGTCTGTTGATCCTCAGAGTCTATAGTAAGTTTCCCTTCTAGACAAAAGCGAATGTTGAATAGTGATCCATAGCAATGCGATGGTACTGAATTGGTTTATCGATGGTATCCCGATTGTATATTACGGACAAGAGCAATCATTTTCGGGATCCGCTGACCCAGTAAGCATTTTATTGTATCGAGGACTGTCCTTGCAATAAATGAAAACAGTTTAACCGTGAACCCCTCTGGACATCAGGTTATCAAGAGACTGATGCTTATAAGTTCATCAAGACACTAAACCAGGTAGGTAGAATTAGGTCTGATAACTAGCTTGACTAGAAAATCAACCGACGTAGTTCCGCAATTTTCTGGTGAAGACGGACTGGCTGAGACAAGAATCTCGCATCCTGGCGACTAGTCCTGCTAGCATAGCCGTAATGAAGGGACAAGTGATCACCATTGCCACTAACATCGGTTCCCCTGTATGTCTTTGCCGTTCGGTAAGCACTTGATGCTGATCATCCAAACTAAATAGCCCCAGAATGGTACCCACATTGCTTTTCAATCACCTTACCAGTCTGGTATGGGGATGATCAAGTAAGCATCTCCGTTTGACTCGTCTTATTTCCTTATTTCATATTATTGCTCAGCGTCCTGACGTGCCAGCAGTGGGTGGTAGGCTCAAAGGGCTTCATGGACGTAGAATACACAAAGGTGGAGTGCCTGTTATCCTATTACCGACAGATTTCTTGCAGGGCTCAGGACTCTGTGGTAATAGTCTCGCCCAATTCGCAGGAAATAGGAGTACCGAAGATAGTTCCGCGAAATCATTTTCCTTGTCTGTGCTTCTATTATTTTTCCAACCACTCATCTTGCTTTCATCCACTTACATTCTTTGATGGGCTTCCTATACACTCATGAAATGGAAATAGAGTGTGCCTGTTTTCACCTGGTCTTCGGTAGCTAACCTAATGTATACCATTTCGTTCGTCAGATTCTAGGAGGGCGAATGGGGTGTCTGTTGAAGAAGGAGATAGTGTGAGAACAGTTCAAACCTAGAAACTTGGCTGGAACGAGAATTACCCTATGCTGAGGCAAATCTGTGCAACAAATGAGAAATCGAGGGAAAGGGAAGATACCAGTTAAGTCAAAACTGAGGACCGTCTTCAAGTTGATTCCTGCTACAACTGGTCGTCTCCATAAAAGCTTCTAACCATCAGATACTTGCTTGGACTCCTGATGTATGTCTGAAAGGCTGAACATATTCATCACATCTTCAACTACACAACCCTCAACAGCCGTTGACATACCTATCGACAAGTTTGTCTTGACTGATAGCCGTTGGTCAGCCCAGAAGTTGTACAGGGATCGATGTCCCTGCTATAAAAGTGTCTGGTAGGGTTCCATATTCAAAGGGTCTTCGGGCGATGGACAGCTCAGTATCTTTCGATGTATACGTTATGAATCCGCCTTGACGCAACGTCTGAAGTGCATCGGTTTGATGTTCTGATTTGAGGGTGATCAGTCGTGAGAGCTTAATTGCCGTGGGCATGTGGTGTGACGATAACACGCCCATACATACCCTGTGTCTTCATTATGCCAAGAGAAGTAGTGACAGTTCAACTAGGACAATGTGGGAACCAAAGTCAGGATAAATTCTGTCTTGTTGAAGTCTATAACTTGTACACTGATCTTCTCATGCAGTGGGTTCTGTTTTTTGGCAGCGGCTCTGTGCCGAGCACGGGATTAGCAAAGAAGGTATACTTGAAGAATGGGCGACGGAGGGCGGAGACCGCAAAGACGTATTTTTCTATCAGGCAGATGATGAGCATTATATTCCAAGAGCTATCCTAGTGGATCTTGAGCCCCGAGTATGGTTCATCAATCCGGCAATGAGATATCTACTTGAGAAGCGTTTTTAGGTGATCAACAACATCCTAACATCACCATATGCGAGCCTTTACAACCCTGAAAATATTTTTTTATCCACGGATGGAGGAGGTGCTGGTAACAACTGGGCACAAGGATACTCATCAGGGGAGAAAATTTATGAAGAGATTATGGAGATGGTAGATCGCGAGGCAGAGGGCAGTGACACTCTTGAGGTACGTACATCGATCCGAACACCCCTTCAGCGTTGTGCATTCCAATTTATTTATCCATCGTGCACCAGAAACCATTGATTTACTTCTTCCCTCTCCATTTAACAGGGGTTTATGCTCATGCATTCCATCGCAGGCGGCACAGGATCAGGTCTGGGATCCTTCCTGCTTGAGAGACTGAACGACAAATTCCCAAAGAAGCTGATACAAACGTATAGTGTATTTCCCAATGCACAGGAGGGTGACGTCGTTGTGCAACCGTATAACTCTCTGCTTACACTCAAGCGACTGGTGAACCATGCGGACTCAGTGGTAGTGTTAGATAACGGAGCTCTGGCACGGATAGCAGCGGACAGGTTACACATACAGACACCGTCATTTGATCAGACAAACCAGTTGGTGTGTGTGGCTGATCTTTTGTTTCTGATTCTCTTGTTCAGTCATTTATCTGGCCGGGTGTAGGTCTCAACGGTGATGGCTGCAAGTACGCAGACCTTGAGGTACCCTGGATATATGAACAATGATCTTGTTGGAATTATCGCATCGTGATACCAACACCTCGCTGCCATTTTCTGATGACATCCTATACCCCTTTCACCAGTGATCAAATTGACCAAGTAGGGAACTTCTTTCTAACTGACTTGTCAACATACTCAATTGGCTTGTGGTAAGGTCAAAACCATTCGCAGAACAACCGTCCTCGACGTAATGCGTAGACTGCTACAACCTAAGAATCGAATGGTGTCGACAACGCCTAGCAAGACTGCATGTTATATATCTATTCTGAACATCATTCAAGGTGATGTTGATCCCACAGATGTTCGAGTTCTCTTCCAGTGTCATGTTTCTCCGTTGATTGTGATGTCTGTATTTTAGGTGCATCAATCACTTCTTCGCATCCGTGAACGGCAGTTGGCAAACTTTATTCCATGGGGACCTGCATCAATACAAGTCGCTTTGACACGCAGGTCTCCTTATATCACAACAAACCATCGCGTCAGCGGATTAATGCTGGCTAATCATACCAGCATCGCCTCAGCAAGTTTTTCTCCCCGACGAAAACATGCGAGATGCTGACCTGATTTTTGATAGCTGTTCAAAAGAATGCTAGACCAATTCGATCGCCTTCGTAGAAGGAACGCATTTTTGGAGCAATATAAGAGACAAAGAATGTTCGAGAACGGCTTGGAGGAGTTTGATGATGCCCGGTATTTGGCCTTGCCACTGACTGCAACATTGATTCTAATTTAGTATACGTTCAAGGGCGACATGCGAAGAACTTCTCAAGGAATACAAAGCTTGTGAGAGTGTGGATTACATATCGTATGTGCGTATTTAAACTTCACATTGCGGGTGTTCTTATGACCGAACCGCAGGGTGGCGCTGAAGGTGACATGGGAGCATAGTAGTTGGGTAGGGTTTTGGCAAGATATCTTGTGCAACTTATCGTAATAGTGTATTTTTGTTCCAAAACTCATGCATTGATATGTCAAATCAAAATGACAGTAACGGAATATACGGAGGAAGCGAGGACGAATTGCTTAAGTTTTCTTCGGCCCCTCTAGTTTCTTCCCAATATCTGTACCTGAGAACAATGGCTAAGACATCATCGTCTGGAATGAATGGTAGTGAAAGACTCACCCCTGAGCTTTACCTTGAGGTTCCTCTCAAGCTTGCCCAGGATCTGGGGAATTGGGTATGGCCTTGCCTGACTCATAATCCTGTAGCACAGAGGGTTTCTCATTGATCTTTTGCGCTAAGTCTTTCTGCGAAAGTTGGAGCTCCTGTCGGGCAGATTGGATGGCCTACGGATGAAAGACTTTACTTGGAATACTGACAAGGAACTGTCGACTTACTCGCCCAACACTAGGGGAGATCTTTGCTGGAGGAGCAACTTCGTTCTCACGATCGAGTTTCGCAATGCGTTGATGGTCAGTTCCTATGACAGGCCTTAGAGTGATAATGAAACTATAGTAATATCATACCCTGATGAGCCTTGTTGCTCCCGGCTGTCATTTTTTTATCGACTGACACTACTGTGCCGGAGCGACGGGCCTAGTAGGCATTAATGATGTGGACGGGCATGTTTAGAAGAATTCACCGACAGCTAAGGGGAGATGAGCTCGGCGCAAGATGATAATTTCGAGAAAGTTGAAAGACGTACCATTCAATCGGATTCTCTCCTGGCAACTTTGGCTGTGCGCTTATTGTAGCCAATGACAATGTGAGATTCTGGGTCGTTGTACATGGTTCAGGTGAAAAGGAGGTGGGCGTTAAAGAAAATTAATATACATGTTAACGTGACGTGTCACAGCACCCTTGACCTCAACGTCCCACAACGACAGAGTCAGCGATAGCGGACACGTGATTGAAAATCTAGATGGGTGACCCACTAGTACTTTGTTATGTTCCAAACCATCGGTGTATACCAGCCGTCTATACTAGTCAGCCGGTGAAGCAGCGAGAAAAGCTGGACAGGATCTGGCTGGCCATATTTATGGGTTTATCACGACAGTGGTCATGACAATAGCTCTGACAAGAATGATGTCATTGAAGGAATGCACATGATTTATTCATTGCGCAGCGGACAAGCTGTGGTACATTTCAGCATGGTAGTTTCTTACTCATGGCTACAGTTCTGCCTCTGAAAATAATATATGACAGCCAGGATCCGCTTCTGGGAAGAGGGTGACAAATCCAAATGTAACGTGTCACTCATGACACATCACTTGATGCCGGATTACTTGACAGATAACTGTACGCATTGGTGCTCCATGACTACCGTCTTTCTTTCGTTCTTCCACCAACTCCTTTTTTCTCTTCTGTTTTTTATTTTATCGAGTGCAGCGCGCTCGTCTTTTCTCATATTTCTCGTCTTTCTTTTGTATCTCTTTGACCTGGATTTCCTGGAGCCCGTTGTATCGCCACTACAAGTCTTCTACAAGTTTTCTCAGCAAGGGAATCACCCCGCTCACACTATCCTAAAACAAAACTCATTCTCGCGCGCTTCACCTGTTCAATAACCAAGTAACATGGTTTCCAAAGTACTGATGGGTGTTTGGGCCACTTTCAGTTTCTTATTGCTTGCCGCTGGTGTAGTTTCGCTTACACTTTCTGTTGTCTGGCGTAAACCCAATATCTTGATGAACATGGTGCTATCAGCAGCGGATTTAACTGGTATTTTTTAGGATTATACTTGCGTTTCGAGTCTTATATTTCCTACAGCTGGTTCTATCATGGGAGTTGGATTCATCGTGACGTTCTTCATTGCCATATTTGGGGCTGTACAGCGCAACCACGTCACTATTGGCCTTGTAATAACCAATTATGTGCTTTTGGCTGATGCCATTGGTGTCCTCGTTATTGGTACCTTCGTTTGGTTCTTCACTCTCAGGGAACGTGCCAATTTCCACACTTTGTGGCTTGCTGCTACCCCACAAGACCGTCAACAACTCCAAGACCAGGTAGACATCATCAATCCTTGTCATCTAGAAGTTTCTTATTCTTTACTTAGTTCCAATGTTGTGGATATTTTGCTGGAAACGACTCGGCTGAGATTAGCAACTTTTGTGTCGACCAGAACTCCATCGACCAGCTCAACACGACCGTGCTCAGCAATTTCTGTGTAACTCCAATCACTGCCTTCGCAGATACAACTCTGAACGATATTTTTACGTGGGTTCGCACAAGAAATAGATACAATAAAAAGCTAACCTTGTGATTAAGAACCATCTATGGTTTCATGGCAATTGTTCTGTGCCTGTTGCTAGCCACATTATGTGTGATCAAGAAGGTTGGTAACCCTTTGAAATTCATTCTCACTTGGTAGCTGACGGAATGTACAGAGGCACGAGGACGAACGGTTTAAGAGGATTGATGTGAAGCGGGGAGGTAAAGGCTTTGTATAATTCAAATTCAACTAGCGCAGGAGATCGTTATCGATGTCGCTCTTTTTCTCATTATGCAAATTGTTGTCTTCTAGGTTAGTCAGTGACTATCAACGGCTTTGTACTCTGGATTTAGATAGAGTCTTTGTGCAATTCTACTATTCCAAGAGATTAGACGAAAGAAGACATGATCATCCTGAATCCTGAATCGTGGTACCCACCTGAGTTGATTCTATTTTAGGACGTCTCTCAGACATCTTTGTTCTTTGTTCTTCACATTCTACCACATTTGTTTGTATTTGTGCTGATGCGATTTAATGGTCAAGGTGAAGAGACGAAAGGTACCAATATCAAATATAGCCAGGGACAAACACTTTATCAAGCAAACAGAAAACCAGTCGAAACGTCATTCGTAGATTTCATATTCTGATCAAGAGTCAAGTACAGCTCAGGAATAAGAACTCTCTCACTGTCTCTGAAGCGGAAGAACTTGATAAAATCAACGATGAAATTCGACGGTTGGGAGGGCTGGAATGGTATCAACAGATGTCAGTTGTTGGTCAGGGCAACGACCGAGGAGGAGGCAGTGAGAAAATTTTCATCGAGTGGTTGAAAGAGCTTCAAGTCCATGAAAGAAAGCAAGAGGAGCTACAGTACGTTATTCCGGGCTTCCTGTGACCTACCACACAGGGTCTTGCCTTACCGCGTGTCTCCAGGTTGCTGGAAGTCGGTGCCTTGAAACCTGATAACTATAAGTTTTGTACTTCCTGGATACACAATACACCGATCGACCTGCATTCACGGCATCCTGACATCAAAGAACAGGACTTTCTACTTTTGGACCCAAGCGGAGATAAGAAAAAGTGGAGCGCTGTTAGTCTCAGTCTCGTCTTGAATTTCGTACCAGAGCCAAGAGACAGAGGTGAGCAGAGTAGAGTGATCAATTCAGACTCAACCTACTCAATAACACAAAGGACGTATGCTGCTCCTTGCTAATACTATCATTAAGGATTCCGGATATCTCTTTGTCACAGTTCGTCCTTTCTTCCTTTTTGTTGTTCATTATTGACTTTGACAGCTTCCCTTGCCCTGTGTCGCTAATTCACGTTATATGACATTTGACTATCTTGATCTCCTCATGAAAACCCTTGGATTCGTCGAGCTCAAGCGGAGATGGAAGAAAGGGGGTAAAATGGCATACTGGCTTTTTCAGAAGTACCGGGAGTACCAGCCACAGGAATTCGAGAGATTTTTCAGGAAGAGTGTCCTTCGATCAGGAAACAGGAACAATTTCTCAATCCTTTTAACGCGTTAGCACACAATCAGAATCTTGCTTCAGGCGCCCTATGAGGTCGAGCTTTTAATCTCGATAACAGGAGTATTATTTGACCAGAAGGTTATTACTACATAATATCTTGGACATGTGTTTACACATGGTGGGTTTAGGATAACTTGTAATGTTACCCCCCTCCTAAGGTTGTGTCTTTGTGACATTGCTGTAATATTTTCTGGGAACTTAATATGGTACCAGGATCGTAACGTACTGAGTCTCAGAGACATTACCGGAAAGCCCTCAATACGAGGCGACGAAGCATCTGGATCCTTTCTAGATCTGTACTCTGCAGGGGACTAGAAGCTTGCTTAGTCGTTCTGAAGGAGACTTAGTCCCGTAATGGGTAGCGTCAAGCATCCGGCCCTCTGGTGACTGGACAATTGAAGGCGGGGTTAATTTTCATTGTATCTCCTTTTCTTCAACTACAACCATAGCCATCTTCTCAGGTGGTTCACCAGTCAATGTGCGAAGGCAGTGCGTCAAAGTACCTGCCGCGCTGCCGAGGCCAGCGCCGCCAAGAGTCACTGACCTGAATGAGACAAACATGATTTAAGATGAAAATGATGGTCCGTACAGTTCACTATATTTGCTTTGTTCCAGAAAAATGCCGGGGCCAAGAGGGCCATCAGTACCGCGCCAATAATCGAGTAATCCTGTGACCGTATTCGATTTGTCTAACAAAATGATAATTTAGATTCAAGAACTGGAGACAATGTTTGAATTTTATAGGGTACCTACATCATAAGTCATCTCAACCCGACGTTGATGGACAAATTCCTGGTTAGAAGACTGAAAACGTCTGTACGCTACTCCGCCGCCAGCAGCAGTCCCTGCTCATTTGGGGTGGCGTAAGAATGCTTGACATCAACCTGAGAGCAACGCACCTGTCAAGCCTCCTATCCATGTCGCACGGAGGAATCTATTGAGTGACCAGGCTCGACCACGGCTTAACAGGACGAAAGCGGCGTAAACAGGGGGTGTAAGAATAGAACAGGCCTGATAGCCAGTTTTCATTGCCTGGTGAACTAGAAATTTTGTATCTGCATCATGAGTTGCATACTTATCCATCCTTGGACTGGTGATTGTTGGTAAAGGGTCAGTGCGTCATCTTATATAATCATGACTAACACGACTATTTTGCATGCGCCTGTTCTCGAGTTGTTCGCATTCTCTCTTCCATTCTATGATGACCGTGACAATCATGGAATCATATGACGCCCAAATGACTGACTATCAAACCGACCACGATGTTCCAATGCACCTCGCATCATCGGATCCCTGGTTACAGGATTTTGTTCCAATGGAAGATGATCTCACTTTTCACCAAAAGGGAATGATACCAGATACACTGCCCACTATAGATGTTGAGATGGAGGATTATGTAGAGGACGAGAATATCGAATATGAAATGACAGATGAAACTCACGTCCATTGCCTCACTTCCGACGAGCTGCTTGATGTCGACATCCTAGATGTATCTGCCGTGCAGTCCCCACTTCTCGCTATGGCCTCTTTACCTCTTACACCGGCAATCGAAGCTTCACAATTTCAGCTAGGGGCCGATCAATATTCGAATGCTGAGGTGTCAGTACCAATACCTGCTCTTGCCTCTCATGAATCTTCGACAGACGCGTCTGTCCATCAAAATTCCGAGTCTGTCGTTACTTTTCAGCCTGATACAGTCCTATTTTTTCCTCCAGTTGCTGCTCCTCTTTCGGAGGAGCCTTTGCCTCATCGGAGAGGCACTCCTGGGGAGCGAAATGATGTTCCCCATACAATTGACAAACAGGAAGGATTTTTGACGCTGCAGCCCGATGCAACACTGCTACCACTTGAGCCTACAGCAGAGGTTCCTTCTCAACAGAATAGAATTGCTACCATTGATTCAGTTAATCTTTCCGACAACAATAATCAAGTTGATTCCCACCACTCCGGTCAGAATCTCGAGCAGAGCACATCTGATGGCGCGCCCAATACTGTGAACCCCTCCGAAGCGCCTGCCTTCTTTGGTGATCGCTCTGAATCTCTTTCGCGTAGTTCGGAGGTTGTAGAGCCTGTCCCCTATCCTCACTGTGTTACTGACGGGGCGAATCGAGAATCTGAAGATTCGCGACCCGTACCTATATTTCCAGAACATTTGCGAGAATTGCCGAATCCCAAGGTAGCGCGCGATTTTCTACATGAAAAAGACTTTCCCGACTTACAGACGGCTGGTGAGACGGCCGAAACTCTCAATGAAGTTCTAAATGAAACGTTGGATGAAAATCAGGAAGTACCCCCGCCGATCCTTCTTTCGATATTTTCTGCCGATCAGCCCGAACTTTGTCTATTCAACAAACCCTCAGAGCCTCTCCCAGATGATGACGAGACTCAAGAACGGCACATTCTTTTCCAACAGGCGGTTTCACTTTACAATGGACCCCTGACTAATGCATTCGAAGCATTGCGGCAAGATGAATACGTTAGCACTGTTCTTGAAATTACTGGAAATGAACTCGGACTAGAGGCCTATCAACTTGAATTGATGATCACAGAGGTATACCTTCTGTCAAAATATACATCAGATGTTTATGAAATTTTAGGACAATATTTACAGTCGGAAAATAAGCCTTCAAGATATCTATGCATTGCACACTTCCGCTAATCTTCCTGGGCCTCTTCGGCTTCGGCTATATGTATCTGGTGCACAGTTCATCGTCCGCTATCATATGCTGCAGGAACGACTCATTACCCTTCATGTGAATGAGTCACAGGGTCTTGATGAGACTGGTAAGACAATCCTGTTATCAATTCCTTGCTTGACCAAACTTTTCTCTCAGATCTTTCTCAACACGATGGAAATCACTTGCACGAAGACGTTTACGAACAGGAGGCTTCTGTCGAAACCTCTGAAGGTCAAGACAGCCAGTATGACCGTGAACACGTGCATGACTATGATGAGGACGGAGAGGTCACAGAACAAACGGGTGAAATTGACCTTTCTACTCTTCCTGATTTTGTTGAATCCCCAGAAGCTACGGAAGAGGCCGAACAAGAACTAAATATAGAGTCTACAGATGCACCCCATCTTGAGAACGCTGCTTTCGACGGTGCTCCAAATGATGATTCTGAAATACTTGATGACAACGACAATGATAATATAACTTTTGAAGTTCCAACCACAGAAACCGATCAGAACCAAGAAATCTCATCTCGAACAGAGGAAATTGCGTCAGAAGATCTGGGCGACAGGCACGAAGAAGATATGAGTAGTATTAACTCAAACGGAGCTGAGGCTGCTTTGCGACTTCAGTCTGATGAAGGTACATGGGCTATCCGATTTTTGGAATACCAATGATTTAATCCTTACATATAGCAAATGGCGAAGTCTTGGAGAACATTTTTCAGCCAAAGGAAACCGTTGACGATCAACGTGAGTTCCGTTCTTGGATCCTTGGCTCAACTAATTGCTTTGTTGATGACAGAGTCCTTGGATGAAGTCATTGCTCATGGACGTGTATCCACTGAAGGAGAATCTTTGGATTCCGTGAATGCCGAACTAGATACGCATGCACACGGTAAGTATCTTACTACTCTCTTATGCCCTGGTATATTTAGTGGGGCCATTATTTAGAGGAATTGCAAGATTTCGATGCAGACGCCTGGGACGATGAGTTGGATGGTGAAGGCGACCCTGATACAACGTGGGAAACAGATAAAGATATTGGAGATGAGCCAGTCTCGTCGAACGAGAATTCGACCACACTCTCAAGCAAGGCTTCCAAACGCAGCTTTGATGATTTTGATCTTGAGTATTCTGATGATGATTTTGTGACAGAATCTCCAGGTTTGTTCTATACTTGCAGCCTCGCTGTCCAATTTTTCTGAAAGAAGCATACAGGTTCCAAACGTGTCAGAACTGAATGATCTCAGGCTGCTGTCTCTTCGACTGTCTCACTTCTCGGCTGTGCTAGTTTATGCTGGAGGATCTCCAGTATTTTTTACTCCCTCAAAACGCATGAAGCAAGCTCAAAATCATTACAGGCTAAGTTAATTTACTTATGGAAACTCCCCGCGTTTCCTGTTCACGTTCGCTTGATTTTTTCCCTGCGAGGTAAGTCCTATGATAAATCTTTCCAGGTACATTCGATGCGAAGAGCTGGATGTAAAATGGATCAGTCGAGCCTCATTTACAGATGCATGTTGTTATTGAACATTCTGTTTTTTACTTCATGTTTTTTGAAATGTATTCTCGTTGCGTCGTGCCCTGACTCGGACATTGCCGACAACTATCAGATCACGTATTGCACAAAAATACAATAAATATATCTGCCTATTGGTATTCGATAACTGGTAGACAATTTATGGCAGATGTCAACACCACTCGACTATGCTCTGAGATCATTTACACACATTTTGGATCTCTAACTGCAGTATGGCTTGTTATCTTCCTGCAACCTGGTATCAAAAAAAGACTAAGGCACCTTTTGTTTAGCGAGTCGTTTCTACTCTCCTCACTCGTGGTCGTCTTGCTTTGCCTCAAATCGTTCGATACACTCAGCTGAAACCTCGGACCGTACGAGCTTCTATCCTCGTTCTTGTCCAGCACAATCTTCTATGGCACGCAAAAAGCGACGATGGCACGGCTGTCTTTGAAGTAAATGTGGACGAGTGCCTCATGCGCCTGAGGTTCGGGAAGGTCGTTTGCTTGGCACAGCAACTCTTTGGGCAGGCAGTGAGTTTCCGCTTGATAGTCCTTAACAAAGGTCACAATGTTCAGTTGGAATAGGAGGGAGAAATAGTGCAAGTTACGCTCGATCATGGGAAGTTGCGCTTACGGGACATCCTGAACTTGTTAGGAATTTGTGAACACAAAGGTGCATTGTCAGGATTCGGCCGCTGACAGTCAAATTAACCCATTTGTTAGCTGTCGCTGTTTATCAAGGTGCAGCACACAAATTGGTCAGTGGGACCTACCTGAAACCGTCCACTGCTTTGTCGCATGTATCTCCAAAGGACAAACAGATCAAATACGAGAGTGAGGAGAAGGCAAAGATTTCTGGATTCCCCACTGCGAGGGAGTTAAGAGAAGCAAAGCAGATTGCAGAGGCAAGGTTGAAGCGGGAGGAGGATGAAGGAGAAAAAACAGGATTAGTGAGCTTCATAACGTGTGTTCTACTTCGATAGGAAAGCTTAGGGTTGTGGTAGAAACGCAAAGCCATTAACCAACCCGTTCATCGAGGTAGGAAACGAAAAGTAGAAGAAGCGGATGATTTTGCCATTGACGTGAGTACAACCTACCCTCACAATATTTCTGGTTATAACAAACTTGCTTATAGGAAACGGTATATTTTCGAGTGAATTTCGATAAATTCAACGTCCACATACGAAACAACGTGATTTCAATAATTTTATAATATACCCCAACACTCATGATCGGTTGTAGTTGATCATTGACGCTGCGCGCCAGCGATATAATGAAGGGGCAGCAATTGTCTTACGTAGCCTCCTTAAGATGACAGAAAACTCTCAAAAAAATGTTTCCGAGGTTCGATCAGGTATGTCCACTGTCTTCCTTGCCTCTAGCTCCGATCTTCAAGATTGGTTAGAGCCAATGTCTGTTCCAAGTATTGTGATGCATCTTTCGGAGGAAGAGGACCTAGCACGTGGGCTCATCCTGGATGAAAAAAGGCCCTCGAATGCTACCTGTATCAAAGAGTATTTGGGAATGTTGTCGTGTAATGATAACCCGACGCCTGCGGGCAAGGCTGCTTCCTTCATTTCCCTCAACTCTTCAAAAGCCCAGGTAGAATTCGACGTTGTAGGAAGACGATTACGAAGACATATTTTGGAGTCTGTGACAAGGGAAAAACACGGAAATGAGGGTGTTAGAATTTTGCGATTACTAATGGAGACGGGGAAAATGGATGACAAGCAGGTACATTTCTCCTTTGATAGCTGGGATACTGTTTGATGAATAAGTTCTAGATCTCAAAAGTAGTGATGATGCCCGGGAAGGATGTCCGTTCTCTTCTGGCAGCCCTTGCTGCCGACTCACTTATCAGCATTCAAGAAGTATCCAAAAGTGCGGATCGAAATCCTACTCGCACGTTTTACCTTTGGTAGGTTTGCTCGTTGTCCATAAAGACACCGAGGGATTTATGTCAATAGGTATGCTAATCAGCACAAGGCCTTTTCGATAATTCTAGGGCAAGTGTACAAAACATTATACAATATCAGTATGCGGAGGCGCGCTGAACAAGAAACTCCAGAGGTCAAAGCTGTTTTGGAGAAACGGGAACGAAGTGACGTGCGTCGAGACGAGACTTTATTGACCCGACTAGAACGGGAACTCGTCAGGGAATGGGAAGGAAAGCTGCAAAAAATAACTGCCCTGGAGATGAGGGCGGAGGAAACATTATTTATTCTGAAGGACTTGGGGGTACTGGGAATAGACGAGGATTGACTCAAGATATGGGGCTATTACCCCTTGGGTGCTCCTAAAGATATCAAGTTGATTGGCATTGAAGGCCGTTTTGAGTGATTCCTAAGACAACGACCTTACTGTCTTGCAGATGAAAAAACCTCTAATCAGGAGAAAGGGTTCTGAGTTTCTCTAATTAAAGCTGCTACAGAGCTGGCTCGCGCCCATGTCTGTTCCTTTGAGTATTTCCCCTGACCCAAGCCTGGCATTTGTAAGACATGATATGTTCCTGACAGATGCACTGTTTCTTCCCGAGTCTGAACGATTATGTATCTCTTGGCTGCCCCAGACTATTCCAAAACGTGGTTATCTTCGTGCAACTCATTGGCGGAAATTCATCGAGTGGTACTACTAAATTGATGCTAATTCGTCTCTCAATAGCGGAATATATAGCGAATGACATAATTCATACTCCGCCATCTTCGAGGCGCGTCCCTCATAATACAACGCGTTCGTTCTCTGCCTTTTCCCCTACCGCCCTGGGATGTCCTCTCTACGTGTCGAGCTGAATAAGGAAACATTCTGTGCTCGCGTACAACGTATATATAATGGCTGGCTGGTTAGTACTTGGTATCTTCTAGTTTTGAGCTTGTTCAGGAAGTTTGATGACTCGAATTGTGCTTATAGAATGCTAATGAAAATGATGAATATGCTTCCATAGCGAATGCAGATGGTCTGCTTATCGTTGCTGGAGATCCTGTAGCCGAAGATGAAGCCATGCGAAAGAGTACATGCCTACAGGTAAGTGCAACTGTCGTTCGTCGCTGCGTTTGACTAACTATACTCATAGCAATGGTTATTAGGTTATGAGTTTCCCTCGACATTGATGTTATTTCAAAAGAAACAGATCTCAGTACTATGTTCCGCTAGCAAAGGTTCGGGCGTGTTTCTCTTGCCATGGGACTTGGCTGATGAGTAAATGTAATCCTACAGCTAAAATCCTCATGCAAGTCGAACAGGTTGATGGCCTTGTACCGATCAAAATATTTGTTCAAGCGAAGGGAAAGGAGGTCTCCAATGATTCGTTGCCCCAGTTCATCGAACAGTATTGCCGTTCTCAATGTATTGGCACGTTCCTTAAGGAACAGCATACCGGAAAACTGGTTTCGGAATGGGAGAAATCAATCAAAGAGATGTCAGAGAGACCTGAACTAGTTGATATGTCACCTGCCATCTCGGCAGCAATGGCCGTGAAAGACGAGGAAGAGCTCGTAAGTCTCTACATCTTCTGGCCTTTCATTTGACTCAAGTAAAGTAGAAAGCTGCACAGACTGCTGGCTCTTTAACATCTACCCTCCTCAGGTATCACATTGCACCCAAACTCGAGTCAATACTGGACAAGGAATCCAAAATCACACACGACATGCTGTCTGCTCAGATTGAAACTCGTTTGGGCTCAGGAGAAGGGAAGGATGCGAAGGGTCCTGATATGAAAGTTTGGAGTAAAGGCAAGAACCTTGATAAGGTATGTGGTCAATGCCGAGCAGCGTTAAATCTGAGTCTAACGAGCAGCAATATTTGCCAGGTGGATTGGCCTTATGTGGAATTCTGTTTCCCTCCTATTGTCATTTCACGTTCTAGCAAGAGCGGATACGACCTACGCTACACTGCGGAGCCAACGGAGGATAATATTGCGCACAAGGGTGTGCTTTTGGTATCTGTTGGGCTACGATACAAGTCATACTGTGCTAGTGTTGGGCGCACATTCATCGTCGACCCCAAACCTGTCAGTGATATCATGACAAATTCACAGACCAGCATCTGATTGTTTACAGGATCAAGAAGCTCAGTACAATCTCTTGCTTTCCCTGCAAGTAGACCTCATGTCATTTATCAAAGATGGGGTCATCGCTCGCGACGTTTACCAGCATGCTCTGACATTTATTCGACATAAGAAACCGGATTTGGAGAAAAATTTTGTAAAGAGCATTGGGTTCGGGGTGTGTATAACCCATATCATTTTTTTTGTTGATTCATGAGAGTCATTTTCCGCAGACTGGCATGGAATTCCGTGACAGTACTTACCTCCTTTCACCTAAAAACGGTCGGCCATTAAAGAAAGATATGATCCTGATTCTTGGACTCGGCTTCACCGACTTGGATGACAATGGCCAAAAGTGCATATTGCAATCTTGAATCTGGATAGTGCTCATATGTTGGTTTCAGATATGCTTTGCAGTTGTCGGATACAATTCTCATCGGTCAAGACAAGTCGACCCTGCTCACAGAAGGAACGAAATTAACGAGGGATACCTTGTTCTTCCTGAATGACGAAGATGAGGCTGAAACAAAAAAAGAGCGCAAGCCTCTTGCAGCTCCTCGTGCCAATGGTTCTCCTGTCAAAAAGACGGCGGGTACAAAGGTCCTTCGCAATCAATCCCGGAGAGCTGCCCAAGACGAAGTTCATCAAACTGCCGCAACACGATTGATCGAGCACCAAAAGGAACTACGAGACAAATTGCAGGAAGAGGGCCTACGGCGCTTTTCGGAAGAGGGTTCTGGGATTGGAGCTCGAGAAGGGAAGACGTGGAAAAAGTTCCAGAGTTTCAAAGGTGAAGCTGCGTTACCGCCAGACGTGGACAAGCTTAGAGTCAGTTTTATTCTGTCCTGTTTGGGACAATTTCTGAAAAACCGACATAGATCTACGTTGATAGGAAGGTTCAGACAGTCATTCTTCCTATACACGGTTTTGCTGTGCCTTTCCACATAAACACCATTAAGAACGTTAGCAAGAATGACGAAGGTGACTTCACCTACCTTCGTATCAACTTTCAAACCCCCGGTCAAATGTCGGGCAAGAAAGATGACACTCCATTCGAAAACCCAGACGCTACATTTATCCGTTCAGTGTCCTACCGTTCCCCTGATTCGCATCGGTTTGACAACATCAGCAAGCAAATCACTGAGCTGAAGAAAGAAGCAAATAAAAGAGAGCAACAAAAAAAAGAGATGGCTGACGTCGTCGAACAAGGCAACCTGATCGAGATGAAAGGTCGGCGACCTATCAAGATGACAGAGACATTCGTTCGTCCTGCATTGGATGGGAAGCGATTACCCGGAGAAGTCGAAATTCACCAGAATGGTATTCGTTACCAATCTGTTGGCGCTCAGAAAGTCGGTGAGTGGTATGGCATGTTTTGATTTACGAGGCCCTGATTGTTGTTATCAGACATTCTCTTCAGCAATATCAAACACCTTTTCTTCCAACCTTGTGACCATGAGCTGCTGGTCATCGTCCACTTGCATCTTAGGTCTCCCATTATAATCGGAAAGAAAAAGACTTCGGTAAGACATTACACATCGTTGAGGAGTTATATTGACTTAAAGTGTTCAGGATGTGCAATTCTTCCGTGAAGCAACGGATGTTCAGTTTGACGAGACTGGAAATAGAAAGCGCAAGCACCGCTATGGTGATGAAGATGAGATTGAGATGGAGCAGCAGGAGCGTAAACGTAGAGCTATGCTTAACAGGGAAGTTAAGTCTTTTGCTGAGAAGATTGCCGAAACAGCCTCAACTTCGGTGAGTGAAGTTAACGCATCCATTACCTGGACACCCAGAAGTTGCTTATTGGGCATTAGCTTGGTGAAACTGTCGAATTGGATATTCCATTCCGAGAACTTTCCTTTGAGGGTGTACCATTCCGTACAGGTGTCCGTATGCAACCGACGACAGATTGCCTCGTTCATCTGACGGACCCTCCGTTCTTGGTTGTCACACTCGCCGAGATTGAGATTGCCTCTCTGGAACGTGTCCAATACGGATTGAAGCAATTCGACCTTGTCCTCATATTCAAAGACTTCACAAAGACGCCCTTACACATCAACTCGATTCAAAGCTCACAGATGGATGACGTGAAGAATTGGCTAGAGTAAGTCGCATTGATTTGGCTAGCGCCCGGTGTTAATACAATGTCGTTATAACCATAGTTCTGTTGACATTCCGATGAGTCAAGGCCCAGTCAACCTGAATTGGGGTCCAATCATGAAGCACATCAACGAAAATCCCTACGAGTTCTTCCAAGGCGGTGGATGGTCTTTCCTGGGTAGTACTGGGGGAGCTGAAAGCGACCTGTCTGAGCAATCTGACTCAACATCCAACTTCGAGGCCGATTCGGATGGCTTCGTTGAGTCAAGTAGTGAGGATGAAAGTGACTACTCGGCTGCGAGTGATGGTAGTTACGATAGTGGGACCTACGACGAGAGTGAGAGTGATGAAGGTATTTTCATATGCGCAACTTGTCGTATTTATTCTAAGATTTTAACAGGTGATGACTGGGATGAGCTGGAGCGTAAGGCTGCTAAATCTGATGCAAAACGTGCAGAAGAGCGGAAGAAGGGCAACCACTCCGACGACTCGAACGATGATCGACCAAAGAAAAAGAAGGCTTCAGCCAAGGCAAACGGCAAGAAGTCTGGCAAACGATGAGGCCCCGTCATGAGGTACTTATCTGTGATCTGCGCTGCATGTTATACTTCTGTTTCTTTGTTCACATATAATGTATTTACATGTATCTTGATGGTTTCCTAATGAATCCTGATAGATCAACCTAAATCTTCTTCTCCTTAACTACAGGAGACGGTCACCAATTTGCCCTAATGGCAGCTGCGCCCGGATGAGAGAAGGGAATGTCGATTAAATACCACAAGAAAAAAATGAGATCTACGTGAGGTCTGGAACAAACCAGAGTTGTACAATCACCATTGAAAGCAGGGCGAAGGTGAGATCCCGTTTCAGGAAGTTTACGACTTTGGAGTAAACAGTATGTCCCAACAAACAAAGGATATATGGTAGAAGAGCTGGATAGCACCAAATCCGGACTCAGCATGGATCGAGCGTTCGATAGTGAGCTGTAGAAGAGAGGTCATAGCCATGAAAATGGGGAATAGCGGCCAGATTTTGGAATATCACCATGCAGGTGGAAAAAGATCAGCTCCAATTATGAATCCAAAGATGACAGCTTGGGCATGGGTTCTGGTAATAGAACCTCGCAGGCCACCGCTGAGAAAGAAACAAGATCATTACTCCTGTGGTATAAACTTGGCCGAGAAGAACAAAGACGACGTGGAGCGCTGTCGTCGGTGCGATAACTTTCGGCTATAGGGATTACATAGAGGATGGGTTCAACGCTGATGAAGTACTTGAGGAGTGTGATGGGGTCTCCTGGAGATAAATGTGGATCTTTACATTGGAAGGTAAGAGCAATTACTAGTTCAGAGGCCAAGAGGTGCTCCCACGTAAGTTCGAAAGCACAATAGGAGGGCCAAAATAAACAGCGGTACAATAGCATCGAAAGTGTATGATACAGAATGCTGACAAGAATATTACCTCGCAGGACACTACGTGTCAAGTTCCGTTACAATGTCAATTCGATGAAGAACAACTGAGTGTGATTCAAGATGGTTTGCGCGACAACTAAACGACAGTGGGTTATAATTGACGAACTGACCTACTACTCCAGGCCTTATGTTATGACGGGCTGCTAAACTAAGCTTTGTAAATCAATTACTGATGATCTCTTTGATATGTCATGGCAATAAGAAGGAAGAGGTCGAGAAGAGCAAGCTTTGAAATAGGTAGCGCTGGAACTCAGCGTTCCTTGAGCATTCTTTTGAGTTGCGTTCTAAGCTCCCCTTGTACGGGCCTATAGACCTCCTTCTTCACCACAGGCTCTATCCGTATGTTCCCCGGCCAATCAGAGCCGGCTGTCTCGCGTTGGTTCTGTAAGAGCTGGAAGAAAGTCGGTTTCTGAAGATCCCGCGTCTGGGGACTTGGAGCATCGAGGACTCTGACCGAAGTGGGGTCAAGAGATTTGCGGGGGATGATTCGAACAAGGCGGACCGCTGAGGCTTTCATTATCCTAGACCCGCCACCGCCGTCCACAGACTTGGAAACATATGCATGAGTCAGGGAAATCAGATTGTAACTTGTTGAACTCACTGAAAATAAATGTATCGTTAAGTGAATTCGGAGGAATTAGTTCGTCGAATCAATTGATGTCGGAGCTGGAATCAAGACTATATATATCTGTGAGTGGTCTCTGGATATAGATATATGTACCACGATAGATTCGTGGCCTGTTGTGTTCAAACAAATATGGAGGCAATCCACGCAGCACAGATGCTCTTCTGAAACTAATTTCAAAAGATATGAAGGGGGAATCACCACGCAAGAGGCCTGTACTTGTCTAGATGTTGGTTACTTTTCCAAATGCCTATGTGCCAGCCTCATCTTCTATATTGCCATAGGCAAGGGTAGCTGGATTGTAGCAAAAGCTTTGGCTATGGTCTGTAGTGATCATTTTGCAATCAGTTCAAGGATATGCTCTTATAGCAGGGCGGATGCAGCCCGCGAAACTTTAGCTCAAGCTCAGAGTGTTTTTGAGATACATCGTCGTCAAGACGGTTGCACAATATAATTCGGCACTTTCTTCAAGCCACACTAACCTCGATACAGACATACAGAATGCGAAGATAGAGTGTCCTCGAAAACGGGAACTGGTATCATTATAAAGGGTATCCTTGGTTTATCGATCAAACACAGTACCGTACGAAAGAGTCGAACCACAAACCGAGGTGCCAGATACAGTCATCAAGGCGACAGTATTTTAATATGGAGATAGAGGGAGGTAGATATCCTATCTAAGCCAGAGGATCGAAACCCTCCCAATCATTTTGTGAAGGTTTCTTAGCTACACTCCAGGGTGATTGCATAGGCCGGGACGGCGTAAGAATACCTCCCATGCTTGACGTTTGAGATGTTTGAGCCAATGATAATGATTGTAGCGAAGGAGGGGATGGCTGCAAAGGTTGTAGCATAGACGGCTGGGAAGGGACCAAAGAGCCCATGTATGACGGTGATCTGGGCTCCAATGAAATATTGTAATTCGGCTTAGTTGGTTGATTCAGCTTTTGAAATTGAACCTCAGAACTGGGTGGGGACAGAGGCTTAGGTAAGAGAGGTGGTGCAGAGGTCGACTGAGCGAGGGCGCTGAAAAGGTCTTGAGAGTTGGGTGGGGATCTTGTTGACCTGACGCTTGAATTTGCAACTTTTGTCGAGTTCACTTTAAACGATTGTTGAGGTTGGGGTGAATTCAAATGAGAGTGGTCACTTGATATCACAGAAGACGATGCTCTCAAGCGAGGTGACTGTGTTTGAGGGACCACAGACTGAGTAGATAGGGAAGGCTGTGTAAATTTTCCTGAAAGGATAAAACGGATACGTAGCGTACCGTATCAAGAAAAATGTTCTTCCATGCATCATCATCATCCCATGAGGTATTACTGTCTGTATTCTGACCCTTTCCAGAACCATTAGTATCTGCTCTTCCCACAAGGCTCTCAAAATCAACCGCTACGGACGGAAGTATCCCGGCAGAATCGTTGACTGTAGTTGAGGACCTATCTTCAATACGTTGAGCATCGCAAAGGTACTGATTATGCTCGCGTTCTACTCTGTCACCAAGTTTCTTGATTACAGACATAAAGCGTTTAAATTGCTCCACGTTTAGTACTGGAATGAGATGTAATTAGTCTCAACAAAGAACAAAAAATTGACAACATACAAGGTCCCATTGACATTGTCCATAGTTGAGGGAGGACAAGCGTGGCGACGGCTTCTTTGTCGACTTTGAAACCCATGGCTTCTTGAACTGATAAAGTCGCCATCTAGATGACAATACCAGTCGTATCGCAACCAACGGCGGAGACAAACATAACTACGGACCATCACGGCTGGCTCATTTGTCCGAGTCTTGGCCAAGAGCGGGACTAGCTTTTGAGTGAGACTTGACTGAATACAAAAACATTGAGAATACCAAAATCAAGGGTAAAGGGAAGACCAAATGTACATACAGTGTCGAGTGTCTTGACCATGACAAGGAAAGTGGCCAGAGTGGCAACTTTGACTGTCAAAACCTTTGTCTTTGAGAAGACAAGCTGTGGGTGGTGTTCAACTCAAAGCTGGAGGATGATAGTATTGTAGCACGAACAGCGACGCGAGGAAAAAGAACACCTTGAACTTCAGCATAATCAATCGTTTCACATAGATCAGGCACGGCTTTGAGCGCCCGTTCTTGCACATCAGCATGCTCAGATTCAAGAGCATTATAAACAAGAGGCAAAACCTCTATTGATTGATAGATCAACTCATGTAGCACGAAGAGAAGGGTCAACATACGCTCTCTGAACACAGTTCTTTCAGTCTTCTCTTGGAGTAAATGCAGATTATCCAACAGCGTTAGCATGTTTTGCGGAGGCTCTTTGATAACGAAGAGTGGTTTCAGACTTGATAACACCAGACTAGCAAATTGGGAGGCTGTCAAGACATTCGAAATCGCAAAGATATTCGGAAGGATATAAGGTAGGAGGTGGGTATCTTTCATCTATCAATGTCAATTTAACCGCTTTGGTGACCCGACGGACGGAGAAAGCTAACCTCCTCGAGAAGTGAAGGAAGAATTTTTCGTACCCTGAGACCTTCAGAGAACCGATCCAGCACTCCGAGCAGACCTCTCATGAAAGAAATCTTTTCTCCCCTTGTTTTAGCTGTGAAATTACTTCTATCCAAGAAGTTGAGTGTTGAGACAGGTAGAGAAGAGAAGAACGAATGTGAAGGTAATGTTGACGGAGTTGGACGTGATGTAGGATGGCGATTGACGAGGGATTGCAGGAGCGCTAAGATTCACAGTGAGGGACGGACTTGTAAGAAGTCACAAGACATAACTACCTTGGAGGTCTTTGTCCAGTCTTTCTATCCCAATAAGAGGTTTTCTCGCATTCTCGCGCAAACTACTCAAGTTCGCATGCGTTTTATATGGAGGCGCTCCTTTACAATGGACGGCAAAAATAAGGCATCCAAGAGAATACATGTCTGAAGCTGTCAGGAGTTGTTCGTCTAATGCATATTCTGGGGCTGCAATCTCAATCTTCAGGAAGCGGGCAAAGCGATCTCATACGCGTTCACGTACCCATGTAATCGAAGGAGCGCTGAATGTATGAAGGGACTCGGCCATCATAAGTCGGGAACTCCCAGCGTGTAGGTCGACCATCTGTTAGTAGAGGAATTGTCAGACCAAGACCAGAGATCTTCCAGTCGCCAGCAGTGTTAATTATGACGCTCTCTGGACATATGTTACTGTGGATCAATTGGGCCGAAGAGTGTAGAAACGAAAGGCCTTTGCAAAGTTGGAGAATGCCTTTCTGGATCTAATGGTATAAATACATTAGTAGCTGCTCCAGGCATTTAGACGGTTGACAATACCCACTTCAACTTCATCAAGCTCAACAATTGACGCGTGCCTGCCATATCCAGGTATAGATAGCTCAAGGCTCGAGAGTATCGGTTCAGTCGCGAAAATCAGTTCGCTTCGTGTTTCTTCCAGGGGCTCGACCATCTCTAAAATGTTCGATGAGGAACGGAACACTTTGTAACCATCAAACTGTGTCACCTAGGATTGAAGGGTGTCTTAACCGTCCCAAAGCAGAGGCCTACTAGGACAGTGAATGTAAGTCTTTTTGACAAAGCGACAACCACTCACCTCGGCCTTCAAGACTCTTAGCGCCGACTCTCGAACAGCCACTCCCAGTTTCTCAATATCTGCCCCACGTTTATCAAAACTCCAAACCGAGACTCTCTTATTTGTTACTCTGTGATATGCACTCTGTATTTTCCATAATCCTACTGCAAACGTCGGTGTGAACGTAATCGCAAGGACTCCATTGCCTCCAGAACCTGAAGCTATAGTAACAGAAGATGAGGCGACGCCTGGTGTAGTGGGCCTGCTCGAGCTTGCGCCTGGGCTCGGTGATTGACCGATGTTGTAGGATTGGGAAATATTTGTACGAGCGAAGAATGATGTCGCCGCTGCAAGCATGTCCAGGATTTCAGCACAGGAGTTATTTGTACGAATGTGGTGTCTGTGAGGCAAGCGGTGGAAAAGTTGATACAGGGGCAAGTCGATGAACAGGACTGTGTAGATCGAATCATCGAATCATCTTACAGTCAGACAGTTCCGATCATGTAGCCAGAAGATTTGTTCTAACTACTACAGATTAAGTCTTGTATTATTGGATCTTTGATTCTGAAAATTTGCTTGATAGAAAGAAACATCATAGTGAGAAAAAATGATCATTTGGATGAAACACGCGACGACGCCCCATTGGACATATAGAAAATAACGAGACCGATTGAACGTATCATGCCACTGGTACTGGCAGGTAGTCAATCCATCAGTAGACCATTGAGTGTAGGGATGGTTCGGAAAGCGTGGATTCCAGTACAAGAACTAAAGGCTGGGTTTTATGGGTACTACAAGATTTCCGCAGAGTGAATGGAAATTGCGAAGGAGATACGTTGAGGAGACGAACTAACCTGTCATTTAAGATTCCATGGTATTGAAATTCGGCTGCGTCCTTATGGAGACTGGAGATGTATTATAGCATGGTTTTCGAGCTGAACAGGGTATTTTAGAAATGTATATTCGACGTCATCTATTTGGGCAATCAGTAGCCAAGCTCCGGCCTTTCCTCTCACTGGATTCTGTCCTCTTAATCTTCTGTATACAGGCAAGCCTCATCCCACAAGCCTTGATGCGTCCGACCATACAATGGCTCCAGCAACTGGAGCGGTCCGTTCCTCGTCTGAGAAGCACAAGTTTCATCGGCTTGGGTCGAATGGGCTCCGAAATGGCATACAACCTTTTCTCTAAGCAATATAACCAATCACAAGATTCTCGCTTTGTTGTATGTGATGCTCTGCAAGAAAATGCCCACACTTTTCGTGACAAATTTTTGGCTAAATTTCCTGGAGCAAAGTTGGAGGTCGTCAATACCCCTGAGAAGTGAGCATACCACTGATCGTTTCTGTACTAGAGTGCTGATCTAGAAAGGGTTTAGAGCCACTCTGGCTTCCAAGACTATCATTACTATGCTCCCCTCTTCGCCACACGTCAAGCAAGTTTATTTGCAGGGCATCATCCCAGCACTGAAGGGATTACCCTCTCAAGATGTCGCTCAAACTCTCTGCATCGATTCAACTACTCTTGATGTCGATGTTGCCAGAGCAATTGCTACTGATATTAGTAGTATTGGTGCACAGATGGTCGATGCACCCGTATCTGGTGGCAAGTCTCTATCCCATTCACGACCGTTTCGGTTAACAACTATCCTTATAGGTGTTAGTGGAGCCAAAGCAGCTACTCTTTCTTTCCTTGTAGGAGGTACAGAGCAGTCGTTTCAACTTTCACAACCAGTTCTTGCCCAGATGGGACAACGGATTATTCATTGTGGTCTTTCTGGTGCCGGTTTAGGTGCCAAAATTTGCAACAACGTGAGTAACCAAAATACGTCGTCTTGTCCTATTTGACACTTGCACTTCCCTTTTGAAGCTTATCCTAGGTGTACAACAGATTGTGGTTGCTGAGGGTATGCTTTTAGGTCAAAAGCTAGGTCTGGATCCAGCTGTCTTGGCTTCTGTCATCAATAGTAGCACTGGCAGATGCTGGGCATCCTCCGTCAATAACCCCGTCCCAGGGGCTCTGGAAGATAAGTCTGCACCATGTGAGAGGGATTATCAAGGCGGGTTCGTCACAGCGCTTATGTTCAAGGTAGGCTGTTATGTCATCAATATTCCCGATGACATCATGACTGATTGTAATGAACTTGCAGGATATGGGGCTGGCAACCGAAATTGCAAGAAAAAATAACAGTGCATTGCCTCTTGGTGAACTCGCAGAGACACTGTATGGCAGATCAATCCAGGAGCATCCTGAATTGGCAGCGCAAGATTTCTCATGTATCTATAAATATCTCCGATCTTGATCAGGTTCTCAATCAGTAAGCCTCACGTGTGTAATTATGTAATCAATCTGACAGTCAGATTGTGTGGTTGTGTGTTGACACCAGTGTGAGGGTGAGTGAGTCCAGCGGAGTCGGAGGTGTCAAAGAAACTTAGGGAGAAAAAGTAAGATGTAGTAAGGTGTATGGTGAGAGAAGAAGAAGCCTTGAGAGGATGTTTCCAACGCAACGCATCGAGAAGATGCAAGGACGGTCGTTGATCCTTGTCGGCTGTTAATTGAGACTCCGATTACATAACAAAATGACTTAAAGCATCTCATCTCCTTCCCTCCTTTCTCTAATACCCCGTCCTTTGTGTTTCCTACCTTTATCCAAAGTAATGAATCAAAAGCCCAGCGTTATCATTTTTGGTCAGTCTCAACCCTTTCCTCCCTTTCCCCTTCCATATCTTTTCCGTCATGTCGTTGTTTTTGTCCCTCGCATTTCGATCGCCACAATAAATCGCTGATCTTTGCTCCTACCTTCAATATTCAGGCGGTCTTAACACTTGTTCGCGTGCCCTTGCCTCCTTCCTCGTTCCTGTGCAGGGTGAACCTCTCGTTTCTGTGCGCTACCAATCACGCCACTCGATCTTCGGAAAAGTGCTGATGATCCATGAACCATAGTACTTACTAATCGTTGACAAGTACTCCGTCAAACCACCTACCACGTGAGTTTATTGACGGCTCTTCATTTCCATCCTTCTTTCTTATGCTTCTATGATTTGATCATAACGTATCAGCTATATCGGCTCAGAGTTTCCTGCTGTACTAGAAAGGCCAGAGGTGGAATATCGCCAAGTGAACCTGACTGTTCCTGGTGCAGTTTCCTTATTTGTTTCAGCCTAGCTGCTTTCTGATAAGTTCTGCGCTGTCTAGATAGAATTTCCGGGGTCTTTGAGCCTCCTGCTGGGATTCCTCGTTATGAATACGTGTTTGACTTTACGGGCGAAGTTTGGCCGGATCGCTCTGAGGAGGTGCGTGAATCAAGATTTGCCTTTTGCGCCGTCGTTTCTGAATAAACTCTTTTCGGTTCGGAATAACGTTTTCAACCTTGACCTGCACAGATTATTATCAGTTTCACGTGTCGCATAGCCAGACTTGTTGCTGAAGAGGCTGCCAGACGAAAAGTCAAGGCGTACGTCCGAATTCATCACCCGTTCTACAGAACGCTGGGTAAAGGTCCTCAAGACGAGAAAAGTGGAGTAGAGCCATGGGGTGCTATAGGTCTTTGGTGGCATGAGACGTTGAGGATTATCGGAACTATCAAAGAGTTGGTTTTCTTAGCCTGATAAAAAGTGTTGATTGACAATTTCTTCGACAGGCTCAATCTTGTTATTCTGAGGCCTGGCTTCGTGTATGGTCCATATACGAATTACGGTATCAGTACGTTTCTGTGCTGTCATCTTTCCCATCCGACGTTAATCTTGGTTGTGCATAGTTGCTTCCGCGATCATTGTCTCGTCTGTTTATGGATATCTCAAGAAACCCTTCAAGTCTCTGTACGTGTTTCCAAGGTTGAAGGGACAGTCGATGCTTATGAACGGTTCTTAGGTGGTCACCTGGAAAAAACCCAATGAACACAGTACACGCTAAAGACCTCGCTGGTGCTGCTTGGACCGCCGCAAAATGGATGGCGCCTTTGGGGAGGAAGGCCGCTAACGACCAGGCTGGTGTGGAAATTCCGTGTCACATCCCATCCAATGACCCCCCCAAGACTGATGAAGCCATTCCGAAAAGCCAGAAGGTTGTCGCTCCAGTCTTCAATGTGGTTAGTAACTATGCATCCTTTTATATGAAAGAAAAATGTTGCTCATTTATTGTAGACTGATGAGACAAATAGTACCCTGCTCAGTGTTGGTGAAACGATTGCTCCTATTTTCGGCACAAGTTTCCAGTTCTTCAATCCACTGACGGCTACTTACATGAAAGTTTGTTGACAAATGCATCTATCAGTTTCATACTGCTTACTATAGACTAGCTGGTTGACGATGGCTATACTGAAGACGCTAATGATCTGCACGTAACAACATGGGCAGAGATGATGAAGAACAGCAACCCTCCAGTCATTCATGAACAACTTTCGGCTTACATGGACAAATTTTCCTTTGACAAGCACACTGTCGCACTCAGCAATGCGAAATTAAAGAAACTGACTGGCTATCAGTTTTCATATCCAATTTTTAACCAAGGGCGTGTTTCTGAAGTTGTTCAGAAATGGAAGGCCGAACGCACTTGGCCTATCCCAAAGTAAAGAACCCTGCTTGAACTAGGCGGAATACCTTCTAATTCATTTGCATTTGTCGCTGCTGTCTAATTCTTAATTTGAGCTGACTCAGTTTTGTTTATCACCTTATCTGCTCCCCTGTTGCTTCCATGTTTTCTCTGTTTGATACTCAATCGTTTTAACTTTGATACTTCTATACCATAGTATCTGCCTTTGTGTTTGCCCGTCCTTGTTGCGCGTACCTTAACACACATATTGATATAACAAGTATTGCGCATTGTTCTCACCGGTGCTGTTAGTCGAAGTACTCTGATCAGAATCGAGAGGCTGGTGGGCGCTCAATGTACATCAACCATCAATGTCGCTGACTTTCAACTGCACACTGCAGTAGCAGACGATGTCAAGGACCCATAGTTCTCGCCTCTGGGCTATCTCTCAAATTGAACATGAACATTTGTTGCCTGATGGCACTCCAGATCCCGAGGACTCTGGACCTGCACAACCTGGCGTGGCCTTGTCTTCCATCACCGCAGGAGACACAGTTGTCAGCGAAGAGAGTGAAATCAAATTTGAAGGCCGCCAAGGCGATGGGTGGGCAAGGAATCTAACTGTTGTCAGGCTTTTTTTGTTTGATTTTTCCCGTATTAATGACGAGCGACGGCGGCTCCGACAGATTAGCATGGTGGTGAGTGGTATCTTAGCGAATATTGGGCCAGTATTCTCATTTACGTGGCAGGTGCTTGTGATAACCACTTGGACTGCGACTCTGGTTAATGACCCGGTCAGATATAGCTGGTTCGCTTTTCATCCTCCCTTGCAAACACTTGCTCTTTGTTTTTTCACATACGGTCTGCGTTCTTTGTCACTTTGCCATTGCCATTACCTATCATTGACATATCCCACTTGAAATTGATCAGGTATTATGACTCTCCAGCCAACCCATCAGGCAAAAACAAAGATATCAGGATTTATCCGCCACCAACGAGCGATATTTTTCTTCGGAACCCCTATTCTCTTTCTCGGAACCTTGGCATCTGTACTGTACAAGATTGAGAAAGGATACCCACATTTCTTGACTTGGCACGCCGTAAGTTTTTTGACTTTTGTCAAGTGGATTTGGCTCAGTGAATTTGGATGGGCAGAGATTCGGTCTAATTTGCTGGATTTGGATGATCATCCAGATATTCCTAGGCGCAGGAAGCGTTTGGAATGGCGGGTCACTTTTCGGCGGAGGCACGAAGGCCAAGGCTGTCTGGAAGTATCACAGGTAACTGCTGTGCTTTCTCGTTATCCGGCTGAAGTCCGTTTTTTCGCACTTAAAATAGGCTGTCTGGCTATCTTCTCTTTGTACTCTGGATGTTTACCATTCACTTGGGTGGTGGCCAGTCTACATGGGGAAGAACGTATACAAGCCAATCAATCCGCCTCTTGGCTTATACCGTTGCTCCCACAGCCCTTGTCATTAGTGTCTGGTCTCGTACTCGGTAAGTTGAACTAACTAAACCATGAAAAAGATGACGAAAGTTTGGTCCAGAACCTCAAAAATGCGATTCTTTTAGATGGCCGAATGCAAAAAACTATGGACAGTTGCATTGGTCCTTACTAGTTTTTGACTATATCTGCTGAGTGGTTTTACTCTAGTTTTGTCTTTGTGAGCTTGCTTGTCATTTGCATTGCATTGCTTTTGCTTTCGAAATATTATTGAAGTGTGTTCAATTTTCTCATGGATTTGAAGTAGCCAGAGTAGGGTCGACTGATTGGCGAGGGACGATGTCGTCCAAGAAACCAGGGAGGAACTGTTCGATCCTTTCGTATGTTGCTGACCATAAAGTTCGCTGGCGGTCTTGTCGAGCATCATCGTTGTCAATAGGAGGAGGCACGAGGATCCCTGTGGCGTTCATCACAAGAATCACATTTTTGAGCGACTCTGGTACCGCTTCGTACTTGAAAAAGCATCAAATTAGATCAAAGAGAAAACACAGATACTGATGGCCTCACCAGTTGGTCTCCATGATATATGTTCATCAATCCTTCTAGCAAGTCTAAAACCCTTATCCAGAAGACCTTGAAGTCTGCTTTCACATCCTCCTTGACTTCTAGATGCATGAAGGTTTTGCAAAGGAGCGCACAAGCCTTGACCCGGGTCTCAGGTACGCCAAGGGGGTCACGTTGATACGTCTGTGGTTTTAGGAGCTCATCAAGAAGCGGAAATACAACCATATTAAACACATCTTCCATCTGATTCTGATTGTTCTCATCAAAAAATAGATGTGGACCTAGAAGAACACGTTGCAAGTGGGTGATGGCCGTGTGGCGGACTTCGCGAGCTGCGTTCGCTGATTGGCGACTGAGAGACATGAGCAGGGGGAGAATATACTGCCGCCAAGTTCCTGCAATACGTTTTAGCCATCTAAGATAGGTTATCTAGTTCCTGTACTTGATTCACCTTGATCGTGATCTATCTGAGAAGACTGAAGCAAAGGGACTAGATTATCCCGATGTAAGCGTGCTAGGATATCGACAGCTTGTTTGCCACGCTCGATGATAGGGGAGCTAGACCCGACGAATGAGACTTCAGGAGGACGCAAGTCGAGACCTGAACTTACTTAGCTGACGTCAGAGGTTCTACTCTTCGCCCACGCTGCTGATGCTTTTCAGCAGCGAAGCCCGCTACTGCAGCAAAATCATCCAATATGGTGACAAGTCCTGGAAAATTGTCTAGAGAAACGGAAGAACTATTTCCAGAGGAAGTGAGACTAATCGTCAAGTCAAAGGATAGCCGTGCTGCCTCTGAGTGAGGTAGAGTTGTCCTGATCATTGCGAAGACAAGATTCCATTCGGTTTGCGATCTAGATATCTCTTATTCAGTCGATCCCTGCTTCGTGTTTCATCAGCCGTACCTAATGACATCTCGATGGTTTCGAACAATGAGGCTAACACCGGATGCTACCTGCTCTCCCACAGCATTTGAAACGGGGGCAGGAAGCCCAGCGAGCAAATCAAATGAGATATAAATCTGATCACGGAGGGAGGTCTATATGTCGCTAACAGTTAGTAAAAACCCTGAAGGTATATTAGATCTACCTTCTGCGCTAAGATACGACATAGTCGCAAAAGGCTGACGACAGCACGTTCAATCAATAGCACACTGTACTGGGTTGGTGTTGACAATAAGGCGGAAAGATGCTCGAAGACAATGGGCCTGAATGTTGTGAATCACTTATTCGGTCTCAAATTACAGAAGAACCCACCAGAGGTCTTCTATATACTGTGATGCTTGACAAGATATACTGACCATAGTCTCCAATAGAAAGACTGAAGCTGGGTCGTATGGTAGCTGGTATTCACGATTGTCCGGCCCAGGTGAAGAATCGTCAGATTGCAGCTGAAGCTTGGCGACAGCCCTTTCGTGTGCTAATGCTTCGAGCGCACGAACCGCAGCCACCATTGCCTCGGGATCTAATTGCCTGAAATTCGTCAGGACTAGGAGACGGACCCAATTGAAGCGGGGCACACGTGATTTGACTGTAAAGTTCTTCCAGTCTGCAAGAAGCAATGCAATCGATCGCACAGAGTGTGTTTTCCACATCAGTTTTGGTTGCTTCTGGAACCAGCATTTCCGAGCTTGCGCTGTACGGCGTCATGAGATAGGATGACAACGCTGATAGTAGACCACCCTCATTTCTTGGCTGTGCTCGCGGTGGTTGACTACCACGCAAGGGTATCATCGTCACGCCTCCAAGGAAGTCTTCCATCTGTAACATCCTTGTCGGGAGAAGTGAATGTAGGAAGAGATTCTGGAACATCTCGAATATCTAATAAAATACTTAGCTATCATTGTAGATGGAATGGGTTCACTCGCTTACTTGCGTCCATCCTTCCCGGAGTGCATTGCCATTGCCATTGACAATGTTGAAGAGCACTACGGCTGCCAACTGACCCTTGAAATTGGTACCAAAGTCTACGGCAAGTTTTGACACCGTGATAGACTGGCCTTCAACATCAACAACAGGGTAGTTGGGAACACTCGCTGGTAATGAGTCCGAGAGGAGGCTTGTGGCCTGCGATAATGACAAGACGACAAAATCAAAGACATCTGGCAGATGGAAATATCCAGCGAGGGTAGCACATTGTCGGAAGCCTGTTATCGCTTTCTGGATAAGGTAATCGTCGTCGAATGTAATAAAGGCGTGGGCGATGGCTGAAATCACAGACCTCCAGACTGACTTAAACATTTGGACATCGAATAATTGTGTATTAGAAACCATGAAATCACCCGCATTCCGTGATCTTGCCAAGAGTTCTTTCCATGCATATTCAAAGCCTAATTGGCCTGTATGTTCTTCCGGCATGACGATTTCCCTCTTGCGAATTGAGTCATAGATATTTTGCTGTAGTATTTCGTGAGACAGTCGCATAGGAAGGCCCCTAACAGACAATGAACGTACCAGAAACTCTGAAGAAAAATCTGATCCGTCGTTAACTCCACGTAAATTCCGCTGATAATCCTCGATTGTCATCCTTTTCTAGCAAGAATGTTGGCAATAAGTCAGCCACATCTTGTTGATTCTACTCACCCTGATTTGGGGGTTATGAAGGTCAGTGTTTAACAAGATGACAGAGTAGGCAAGAACATAGACAGCATCTTCACTCTTGATCTCAGCTGAGACACCATTCAGATTGGATTTTATATTGGATCACGAGACACTCACCAGGACCAGAGGCAAAGTAAATTGAAGCAAAGGTTTCTGTGATTCGTGAAATCTGCTGTGATTCACCAGGTAGTCAGAAGCTCTCTAGAAGTTCACGCATCGCATCGGCGACACCTTTCTGCTCTCTGTCAGCTATGTTATCCTCAATCTATCTATAATAAACCTCACATTTTTGAAATCAAAGAGACCGATGAACGCTTTGAGAACTTCGATGTTGTCAGGTTTTGATATGTACTCTCCCAGCAAACGTTTGTTGAGTCTTGTACACCCTTTCAAGAATTGTGCTAGACTTTGGGGTTTGGAAATTTCAGAGGGATCATTATAGATGACACGGTTTTCCTCGAGGAAGGCTAGCCCACTCTTGGGCTTGTTATTAAACATGTTGGCACCAGTGAGAATTATCTGTTTTTGTGATTTAGCCTGGAGCAGAAGCTCAGGAGATGGGAAACCCTGTGCTCTCAAGTCAGCATTCGAAATTCAATGACAATCGTCTGCAGCCCTACACTCGGCCATTTTTCTGTAGCCTTATTGCTGAGTGTGAGTAGATGACGAATGAAGTATGGATAAACATACACCCTCAGCTCGTGCCGCCATATTATGGACAAAACTCAGGAGCAGCTCCAAGCAAAGGACCTGTGTGTTACGTTGTTGGAGATCAGGAACATTAGCATTACTGGATTGAACAGACTAGGTGACCTCCGATCAACAGACCACTGATGAACATCAAATAACGCTCACGGTAGTCAAAAAATCAACGAGGCGTTCGAACAGGTTCTCGCAATTGATGTCACAGTCGTAGTTTGTGTACAGATCCACCATGAAACTTGGGTGGTCAGATATATGATTCAATGTTTCAAGAATGAGGTCCCTCATTTCGCCTCGAGCAGGTGGAGCGTGCACTCTCGGCGTAGGAGCATGCGCTTTGTCAAAATTCGACGTTATTTCACTTGTTTCTGATGTAGCCGGCGTGCCTGGCCTTGGTGAGGGAGACTGTCCCTTTTTCAACGGTCTTCCACTTTGGCCAGGGAGAGGAAGAACAAGTCGATCGATGGTAAAGGCCAGGAAAAGTTCCTGCTGAAGTTTCAAGTGCTTGCGCATGTGAAAAAGTATGGTGGATATTGTGCGAAGTGTTGACTGGAGGATAGTCATGTTCTCAGAGCGTGCTAGTTGGAACAGGAATTTGGAACCTGGGTCGACAATGAGGGCTTTGAGAGAGGGAAATTCAGCAATGACGGTTCCAGATTCTTCAAAAGCAGTGTTAAGTACACCGAGGGCAACAAGCCGTGTTGAGTCCGTGTGTTGTTGATCATTGGGGTCCAACACATTAACCAAAACACGAAGAAGTTCTAGAATGGATGGAAGCCCAACTGTTGGAGGAATAAGATCCAGTTCAGGCCGCTGAAACGGACACTTACAGGCTGTTCGGGACTTGGTACGATCAACTCCAGTTTCAGGGTCTTCTGTTAGATGTTTGGCTTCAGGAGCGATTTCTTGCTGATCTCCTATCACTTCATCCTCTTTGGTCTTATCGGCAACAACCTCCCCTTCCGCTGTTTCCACTGGAATTTCCGACACTGTCATCTTAATCTCGCTTTCCATTGGTTCATCACTTGCAACCGCAAGTTTCTCTTCCTCATCACGAGGATCCAGGACATACAATCGGGCAAAGACCGTTCGCACTACTGAATGCATTACGTTTTCCGCAGATCGACGAAGTAGCTCTACGGCAAGATGAAACGGGATCAAGGAACAACTGTCATAATGACTTACCACTGAGCCTCATTTGACAACAAGTAGTAAGGACTGTCTCTAGCATTTCACATACTTCCACGTCTCCGAGGCTTGAAGCAACATCTCCACACAGACAATCATAGATTACAGTCAATATCTTGAACAAAACAACCTCATCCCCCGATGTGTCGCTGGTTTCAAATTTACAGTGTGACACTGTACTGCTGAGTTCCACTAGAGCTTGATCAAGTGACCGAGAATTAGAATTGATGAGTCCGCAACTAAAGAAACTGTGTAGAGCAGATAATGCCGCAGAAGTGATCGGACCTGTGGAAAGTGGAGAACGAAGAATAGAAAAGAAAGGATTTAGGAGTACTGGGAGGTCCACATTGTCAAAATCTACAGGACAATGCATATAGGATCAGACCCGCTTCCTGAGAAATGTCTGATTTACCTGAGATGCCCTTGATGATCCCCTTTAATTCTTGAAAGTTACGCATGAGTTCAGCTTCTATGCTGCCTTTTGCAGACATTCCGATGTTTGTGTGAACAGCTGATGATATTTTGAGCCCTAGATTACTACCAAGGACGTCCGAGTCTCTTGCGCCGATGTAGCGCATCGGAGACGCCCAGCGCGAATTTTTGCGCATGACGAACATGACAGAGAGAATTTCTGAGTAGATAACATTTTTTATGCAGGAATTTCTCCCGTCTTTGGGTCGGATGCTGGAGGGTGTCATTAAAAGGACACGTTTACCCATTGCCAAATCTGGACGTGATATTGATGGCCCTGATCTCGGGATTGACAAACGACATAGCATTTTTGTATTAAAGGTTAAGTCTACTGGCCAGAACTCTCGCCTGCAGATGCTCTCTGTGTCATCGCAGCTTGGCCAGCAGCCGTCGCTGCCAACCGCGACCTCTTGCGTTCGGCCTCTGAGAGAACAGTCATTGAGAATCAGAGGAGTGAAAATGACGATGGACAACTGACCGGCCTCTTTCTCTCTCTCTATCTCTGAGACAATCGCTTCAATTTCTGCCAGTTCCATGTTCTTTAACAAAATGCATGAGCCGAACCAGGAATAATAAACAATGGCTTGACGTACCGTCACTTTACTATATCCTTCCATTACACTAATTTCTATGTTCTTGGCTCCAGTCTGAACTACCTCCAGTAAACTCTTGACAGTGAGCTTTATGCTCTCATCTCTTGTCATGTCGTCCCTGTGGTTCTTCTCGAGAAACTCTCGCACAGTCTTAGATGATCGTCCAATGGCGTTGGCCTAATAGTGAAAGTAAGAGTCTGCTGTTATCACAAACAAACCGACTGACCTTCCAAGCACTATAAATTCCACTTGGTTCTGTCTGGTACAGTCTAGGCTTATTGTCATGCGGATCGAATCCGACTATGAGTGTTGAGATACCAAAAGGTCGGACGCCTCCAGATTGTGTGTACCGCTATCTGACTTGAGTCAAAATGAAATGACAAGGATGAAAGGACTAACTTGCTGGATACCGGCAATATGTCTTGTAATATATTCTACTGTGACGGGATCTTCAACGGTCAAACGATGGCTTTGGCACTCCACGCGTGCTTTATCAATGAGGACACGGCCATCAGCGGTCAAACCTGGAAAAATCTTTGAGCAACGTCAGAGGGCATGCAGAGTAAATTGTACCTGCAAAAGCCAAGCAAACATGGTCATCTAACATTACCACCTTCCTCACTGTGCGCGGATCTTGAAGTTGCAGAACCGACTTTTTCTCAACACCAAGCACAACTACATCTTTGCCTCGGACGCCGACCTTGATGATAAAATTTGGTGAGGTGCAATGTTTTGAGCTACTGAACTCACAGCACATGTTCCTTTGCGTACGGCCTCAAGTGCATACTCGACCTAGAGTTACTATTAGTGTGCAACTTGATTTCTTGTAAGATAGTTTATTCACCTGGAACAAATGGCCATCGGGGGAGAAGACGGTAAGGGCTAGATTCAAAGTTTCAATGAATATACAATGATTGTAGACTGAACGAACCTCGATCGTAGGATCTAGACATGAATCAATATAGCAATATTACCGGGACGCGTCACATTCAGAGTTCATCTATAGCTTACGTCACTATCACGTGGTCATGCCTGAAGGAGCCGCGAACCTGATATCTAGTCGTAATATATGTCAGACGAACTGGTATGTGGCTTTTGCTCGCAAAATATTCAAGCTCTCGCGTTATCTCAACGAGAAGATCACTATGAGGCTCACTTCCTTGCTTTTGGCAACGAAAGCGTTACTACTGGAGTCAGCGCCGAATTGTCTCGACAGAATGCCACAGGGAAGGATAAGTTAAATCATAAGCCTTGGAAGAACTTGGGTAAGAAACTCGAGAATGATGTGTTTTGGTATCCTTCCCTCGGTATTCCACCTCCTCGCAATTATACGCCAGGTGATATGCCAATGCTTTTCTCTCCTAGATCTAATCGAAACTCCCACACACGCACAGGTCTCATACCATCCATTAGACAGTCACTAGATACGCTTTGCGACAATGGGAAGGTCATAAAGGCAGTCCTTTGTCACGAGAAAGTCGTTCATATCAGCAAGGAGTTTTGGGATGCGCAGTGGGGATGTGGGTAAGCACCTGTTTCTCAAGTTTCTATGGCAGTTCTTGATACGCTGGCAAAAAAGGTACCTCAATTTCATGATGCTATGCACTGGTCTTATGGAACAACAACAACAACCTCTCTATCTCTTGCTGCTCAATGCATCTCCTAGTCCAAGCGTACGCAACCTTCAGCTCTGGATACAGTCTGCCTGGGACGACGGCAAGACACTTTACTCCTCTCCCTTGACAAAGCTTGACATTAAATCAGGATTCGATGACATTGGTCGCAATGAGCTACAAGATAAGATAATTGGCACAAGCAAGTGGATAGGTACCGCTGGTGCGACAAAGCCATTAACTAGCCTCGACCTTGGGTCTTACGATTGCTAGAAATTTATATTGCTCTGTCGCATCGAGGAATACCGTAAGGAATTGCCGTACATGGAATGAAAAGTTTCTAATCGATGACTTAGAGCTGAATTAGTAGACTTCGACGAGTTTCAAGACCAAGAAAACTGTAAGTTCCATAAAGCTTCGTATCTGTTTTCCCAGCTAAGCCGCATGGGCCAACAGGTGCGGCTGCCGTCATTCAATGGATGATTCAGTATTTCAAGCCCCACGATCCAAAGAGAGCGAAGTACACAAGTGTCAACGATGTGTTGGGCAAAACAAGTCCTATTTCTGCAACGCATTTGATGCCGGTCATCTTACAACATAGAGGTCACTCTCGAATCATAATTGGATATGAACAAGACGTTGACGGCACTGTCCATCTTCTTACCTTCGATACAGGACGGTGAGTCCATGTCTTGACTCGAACTACAGCATAATCTCACAACATTGCAGTATCCTCCCTTTCGCACTGCGTAGCCTTGGAAGGTCGTCTTACCATGCCCTACACAGTGATAATGGCTCAAAAGAAACATCCACAACTGGATCCAGCAGCACACATACTGCAGAAACTCAGGTGGATGATGATCCGGTGGCTAACGCTCACAAGAGGCCCATTACATTGGCAGATCTATTGACACCCTCGGAAAAAGAACTCGCCAGGGAACAATTGTTCCTGCCTGAGAAAACCCAGAACAATCAAGAGCATGGTAGAAAGGCAAATTTCATTTCGCATCTGAAATTTAAAAAGAAAAAGGATTCATCCCACAAGTCTGAACGTAATTCTGGACCAGATGCTCATCAAGTTCAGAAGGCTTTCAAACTGACATCGCATCAACTTAGGTATGTGTCTCCGACGTTCAGTTGTTTTAATCTCTCATTTTCGATACCAGCTCGAATGCAGAATATCAGGTGTTATATGTTCCTCTGCGAGCACCTCTAAGCGAGGAGGAAAGATTAGCCCGTAAAGTAGTCAAAAGTCAACGAATCACTTCTATCCACAGGGTTTGAACGGCTCAGCTAGAAATGGTGTATACATGGTAAATCAAGCTGGGAAGTCATAGCTATATCCCTACCTTGATCTAGCCAAGATGATTGAGGTGGAAGGTCTAGTGCAGCGACAGCACTGCGAAGAGCTCGCTCCCAGGCTTCTTCTACCTTGTATCCTCCACCGCGCATGATTCCTTCTCTGTCCTTTCTCACTGCTTCACTCAAGAAATCGTGATACCCTTCGGGTAGCATTGTGAACTTGTCTGCGTAAGCATAGTAGTTGTCTTGTATTGCGACGTGTGGCACGTCGGGTATATTGGTGCTCCGTGCCGCCCTCGATCTCAGCAACTGCGAGTTGCTCATGATTTGGGATGATACCGAGCGTGCTTGACTGCGTTTTAGAGCATTCTTTCGTGTCTGTTTGATTACCTTGGCAGCATCCTTGTTACTGGTTTCTAATTTATCAATAATTTCTCGTTTCCCTTTCTCTCGCTCTTCGCGTTCTTCCTCTTCCTCTCTTTTGAGTTCTTGCGCTCGGAACTCTCGTTCTCTGCGCTCTGCGTCTTCCTGCTCTTTGAGCTGATGAGCATAAGCTTCATCACGTTGGATATTGAGTTCGATAAGGGCTGCATTTTCTGCTCGATATCGAGCTATCCGAACTTCCGTCTCGGGGATGTCGATGTCATTGATGAGATTGAAAGCTGAAATACTGTCAAGGTCTTGATCACAAGATGGGTAAGGGACAATAAGAGCATACTGATATCCTCGACTTCTTCAAGGTAATCATTGTATGAACGGAGGTCTACAAAATCTTCTTTCCGTTTATTGAACCTGGACAAGAAAAAAACCAATATCATTACAACAGTTTTTGCGCATTTGCGAAAAAGATCTCTCAACTCTTTGGCCATTCGTCGTCGTACGGCAACTTCCTTCTCCACTCCCAAGTCTTCAAACGTTTGTGGTGTGAACGCCAACTTGCGTAAAACTTTGTTACATAGAGGACAAGGTGCGGGACCTAGTGTAAATAACCGATCTATACATGATTCACACCTACAATTAAGAAAAAAAGGAAGGATGACTTTTGACATACCAACAACGAGTGGTCAAGATTACTCACATTTTATGATAGCATGAGCTTACTAACAAGCGTAATTTAGGATTCAAGTATCGGTCACTCTTACAAACGGGACATTGGTCTTCCATTGACTGGCGAGCGATGAGGAAGTCGTGTATATCGGTCTCAGTATAGAGAACCTCACAAAGTATTCTGATACTCTTCCAGAAGGGTCTTTGACACCACCTCCGAATATGGTCGTCGAGGTACTCTGAACTTGCTGAGGAGTCGAGGAACGGGTATGAACAGACGTGCCAGCTGCAGACTTTTTCACTGTTTTGCCTTGGAGCCAACCTCCAGCGTTTATACGAGAAGACATTGAAGAGTAAATCAATAATCAGTACTTGAGCAAGGTGGAAAGACGTTTATACGTTTATTTGTCCTTGATTGACGTCTCCAAGATCCCTCTAGATAACACTCACGACCAGACCATATTAATCGCTGGGAAAGACATCTTGTTATACGTCATAATCATGAACTCTTTCATCATCTGTTAACAACGCAGAAACAAAGAAAATCACACCTAATTACTTAAGATGTTATCAAAAATGAATTGGAGAAATTCTCCAATCAAACAGTCAAAAACAAAAATGTCCTTGTAAAAAAAACGAACGGAATTTTTCAAGCTCAAAAAAGAGCCCACGCATAATCAAAGAAGGCTGAGAGAGTTAGAACAAGGTGAAATAAATGAATAGAAAGGATTGTCAATGGTCGGAAAGTTACACACACAGAAAAAGAGAAAGATCCGATATAAGAATAATAAAAACGAGGACGTATCATAGCTTTTTTTAACCCCCCACACGGATCACATCATTGCAAAAGACTGTTGATCGCCAGAGGCACATTATATCCAGTTTTCTCAAGGGCTTGAACAGCCTGTTCCCTTTCAAATCCCATTCCAAGGATTTGCACCACAGCCTCATCGTCATCAGGAGCCGATGTCTTTATCCCTGACCCATCAGCCGGTGGCGGAGGAGGAGAAGAAGATGAAGAAATCGGTGTCGCGGGTGGGGCCAACGTTTCTTGATTTTTATTCTTCTTCTTCTGCTTAAACGAAAATAGCATCTACAAAGACAAAAAATAAATAAGAATCTCCCTGACCCTTGCAACAAGCGATAATCAACACTTACATTCAACCTAGAATGTTTCGTACCAGACTCCTTCAACTTCTCATGGCTCTCTTTGGACGAAGTCGATTTCCTGGGCACAGGGGAAGTCATACGACCAGAAGGTGACGAAGGACGAGGACCAGGAGATGATGTTCGATTCACCGAAGATCGAGGAGACGAAGCATCAAGTCCTCTTGGTGACGTCGGAAACAGCTTTGAAGACGACGGAGTGTGAGGTTCCGGTTCTTTAGAAGAGGTAATGTAAGACGGCTCAAAGCTCAGATTGGGATTGGTATCAAAAGAGGCAAAGGCATCATCAAACGAGGTAGACTTGGCAGCCTCTGGCCGCGCTTCAGAGCCATTCGGTATCGGGGTAGACGCCGTTCTTTGCTGAGTAGCGGCAGCCGGAGCGGTACTTGAAGTCGCAAAGATATCATCAAAAGTCGACTGTACAGGAGAAGTCACCATCTGCGGTGCTGAAGACGGGACCTGAGTCTGCGTTGAGATAGAAGAATCCACCGTCGTCGCTGGTTGAGGGAGAGACGATACCTGTGTCCCTCCAGCAGCACCAAAATCGAAACTGTCTTCAAAACCTTCAAAAGTAAACTGAGCCGGCGTTGCAGAGGGAGGCGAAGAAAATGAGCCAAGCGCCTCATCAAAGGCATTGACACCGGCAATATCAGTAGGCTTGGAAGATGTTGGAGATTCAGTCGCGATGGGGTGATCAAAAGGACTGGACGATGGCTTGGACCCTTCTGGTGACAAAGCACCATCATGAGCTTGAGCAGAGGCATCAGACATATCACTCGAACCAAAGATGTCATCAAACGAAGACTTGATCTGATCTTGAGAATCAGTGACGATAGGTGACGGTATCGTTTCCCCGGCCTCGTCTTTCGCTACTGGGCTCGTAACCCTATCTTTTGCCTTTTGAGCCACCTCAGCCAATGGAGCATCATCATCATCATCACTTTCATCGCTATCGGATTCATTGACCACCAGTTCCTCAAGTCTTGTATCAAGGTCCGTCATAGGCTGCTCAGGACCTTTCTTCTCCGACCCAGCTAAAGCTACATCACCGAGCAGTGATGAGCTACTCGGACTATCTACAACAAGATCTGGGAACCTCGCATTGGCCGCATCAGCGAGATTGTCCGAGCTTTCTGGCGGCGGATCATAGTTAGCCGTCGTCGAAGGAGTTACAAAATGTTCAGTGCTGGTAGAAGTCGTAGGCGAAGCTGGAGCTGCTCAATTCTTCAACACCTTGACGACAAAAATTGACAAATGTGATCACTCACGTATGTCCATGTCTTTCAGCACTGAATCATCGTGAATCTGAGCATCAGGTTTGGAAACCTGTTCCTGAACAGGGGCGGGTTCGACTTCTTCAACACCAAAGAAATTATCCAACTTCGACTGAGATTCCGACTTGGTTTGGTCGTTCTGATCTTCCACTGGCACAGTCAGACCAGAACTACCAAAAGGAATGAAAGGTGATTGAGACTGGGGGCTGGAAGGACCTGACATGGCCAATCGCTCAAATGGATTATTACTTTTGGTGGTTGAGACAGGCTCAGGTGAAGCCGGGAGGGGCTGACCGACGGCTCTATCAACGGTATCCTGCGAGAGCACTCGAACCGAATGTGGTTCTTCATCAAACTGAGCAATTTGATCTTCAACTTCTCCCGTTTCCTTGATAGCGCTCTGAACCTCGACATTAGCCTCCTCCACTTCTTTCTCAACTTTGATCTTCTCCGCTTCCTTGGTCGCTAACTGCTTCCGCGCAATGGCAAGCCGGCCTTTCTGTTGTTTTGCTTCCTTCTTAAGCTTCTCAACCTCGCCTTTGAGTTGTTCTGCCTGCTGTCCAGCATCAATCATACGCTTATGGAGATCCCTCACTTCTTCCTTATCACGTAGAAACGCCTGTTCAATCTCCGCCTTCTCAACACGGATAGCACTGAGGTCACTCTCCGAACGGATCAACTCCACTCTGTTTCTCTGGATCTCAGCTGACTGAACAGCAGAACGCTCCTTGAGCTGCGAGAGTAATGCCACCTCAGTCTCATAGGCTGCCTTTGCGGAGGACGATTGAGTTTGGAGCGCTATAAGCTCGGCAGCTTGACTCGCAACTGTGCTCTCCAATTTTGCCCGTTCAACTTTCGTGCTTTCGAGAGCCCTGTTCGTAGACTGGAGCTCGTTTCGGACATTCCCAAGCTCGGCGCCCTGATCATGAATGGAAACGGAGGTAGTATTGGGATGGTCTTCGTGCTCTTCCATGAGGTCAGAAGGGGGATTCGCTGATAGGACGTTCAGAATGCATCAAAAGTCAGCAATGAGATAAACCACTTACTTGGGCCGAAAGGTGACGAAGAGGCAAAAGGATCCTTTATAGTATTACGTGGAGGTATAGGTGGGACAGCAGTTGCACCAGTGCTTTGAGGTTGGAGCACAGACATAGTACCAGTAATCTGTGGTGACATAGCACCAGTAGCCTGAGGTGAAATAGCTGATGCAGGTGGTGTGTCATCGAGATCCAAAAGATCACGAGGAGGTTCAGGCTGTGAAACCTGGAAGACAGTTGCTTGTTTTCGCAGCGAAGGTGGTATCAGAGAAGGTGGTAGTTGAGCAGGTAACGGCTGGCCAGCTAGTCTCTTCCTTATTAGATGAAATGCAATTGCAAATCCATCGCGCGTCAAACGACCATCGCCATTGATATCAGCCAAATCCCTAGTATATAATCAGATAAAATCGTCAAGTCAATAGCGGAACGAACCATATCTGTGCGAGAACCTCGCTGGGAAGCTGCGACTTTAGCATGAAGGGAACAGCAGTTTCCCCCTCGATAAATCCAACATTCTGCTTGTCAAGTTCTCCACTGAAGATGGCGTCTGCATCGGCTTTTTCACTCGGACTTACATCCCAAGCGTCCCTTCCAGTTTGTACGACAGAAGTGGGCTTAAAAGGAGCTTGGGAAGGACGAGAAGGAAGACTTGGGGCACCGAACTGAGAAGGACTAGCATGGTCTGGAGCAAGGGGTGAACTCTGACCCGTATATTGAGGCTGTAGTCGACTAAAGTTACTGCCGACGGGACTCAAGGAGCCACTGCTGCCGGAAAAATGAGCTGATTGGGAAGGAGAGGTGGTAGTTGAAAGACCTCCAGCTTGTTCGTATAGACCAGGTGGGAGTGTCGTCGGCACGAAGGAAATTTGCTGCATCATCAAGCCCTGGATGAAGTACATAGCAATCGTAAAGTCAGTAATGTCCAGGGCACCACGATCACGCGTGTCTGCAAGGCTCCTTCATGATATCATTCAGGATGAGGCTTCAGGAGCGAAAGATAAACTTGCCAGACTTGTGAAAGTTTGTCATTGGACAGTTGGGATTTGAGGAAGATATCCCGCGCCTTGTCTCCTATAGATCCAACAAGCGGTGAGCTTCGTGAGCGGGAAAATAAAAACTGGGACGTACCATTTAATAAACCATTTGTGGGACCAGAACGATTGAATATATTCTGGAATTTGATCTTATCTTGGGGAGAGAGTGGAGGAAATCCTGGAGGAGGAGATTTAGGAATAGACGCGCCCATGTCCTGCTGTGGGATTGAAGTGTAACCCTCGATGACTGCCAGTGGACCCGCTTCACACACACCAAAGTCAATACAGCTGGTTGCGGAGAATACCCGGAAATTGGAACTCACACTTCGTCAACAGGGTAGGGGATACTTTGGAGCCCTTCTGGGCGTGTCCGATGAGACGAAGCGCTTTCGCAGTTCCAGTCTTTGAGAGCCAACCATTATTCTCCTCGTCCGCAATACTCCAAATTTCTCCCAGCACGGATCCCGCTAACTTTGCTCCATTAAATACTTCGACAGCAACGTCACCTTTCAGGATACCTTGCTTCGGTTTGTCAGCCTTGGAGAATATCTGGTTGACGAGATCGAGCTCAGCAGGGGAAGCTCTAAAAGATGCGGACATGATGTCCGAACGGAGGGAAGTAATTGGTACAAGCCGAAAAGGCGTCTTATTAGACCTTCCCACGCTCAACCGATAATGAGACCGCACTGGAATTACCTTCGTCCTCAAACACGCTAGTACCCGCGAGCATGTGCTAAGCTCTGTGACTCTCTGGAGAGCTTAGGCTTTGACTTTAGGATCTACACTCACGGAACTGCGGCGATTTTCCGAGAACGGGGCTGCACAGGTCCGAAGAGGACGCTCATTAATATAAATGCACGTGATTGTAACACATTCGGTTCAACTTTTGAGGATCGCGGTCTCTGAACTTACTTCTCCCATAGAGTCCAGCCACATTCATGGAACAAGTCACCTCATCTCTGGCCTCCCGCACACCTGCCAAGTCAAATGTGCAGAACTCAACCCAACAATCAGCGGGGAGTGTCACAAAACGGTGAGATTTCGAACTCGAGTTGCAGATGAGTGGGAAACCCATAGCAAAGAGCAGACTTTCTAATGAACTCATGACCTTGATGGTATGTTTGAGACATATGTGATGCCGCGACTGTAGCTTACTATCTCCTCCAGATGTCTTCTTCTCCCGGCATCGTGAGTGGCCACTCGAAAAGTGTTATCTGTGTCGCTAAAGTCGAATGATCAGTCTGCTTTCCCCAAGAGCGATGGGAATTTGTTTGAATGGGCTGGGACAATTGAGGGCCCAGCAGAGACAGTGAATATTGTTCATTCTCTTGTTTGAAGACTGATGTTGATTGAACTAGATTTACGCCGGCCTTGCGTTCAAGATCTCGATTTCTTTTCCCCCCAACTACCCATATGTTGCACCCACCATCAAATTTGAGACACCATGTTTTCACCCCAACTTTGATATCAACAGTGGCGGTATCTGCCTCGATATCCTCCAGGTAGATTGATTAAATTTGATAGATGTGCTCCACTAAAACAGCATATCCTGATAGGACAAATGGTCTGCCGTGTACAGCGTCCAAACCATACTTCTGTCCTTGCAGTCTCTACTTGGCGGTGCAGTAAACCTTTTCCTTGCGGGCAAATAATGAGTTGACACAACCTCTAGAACCTAATAACAACTCCCCTCTGAACCCTGAGGCTGCGTCTCTCTGGGACAATCCTGAAAGTAGGTTTAGATCCATCAGATTCATTGTTATATCTGGGGTGATGGTGGCTATTACAGTCTTCAAGACACAACTCATGAAGCACTATCGTCCGATCAATAACGACTCTGCATAACAAGTAGACATTGTATAATCTAACTTTTCCCATCCCTTGGACAGTCGTCGTTATAATACTCTTACATGTTTTGACCGGTAATTTGCATGTATCATGGAGTAAGCATCTGGGATGAACGTCAGTCAAACTGTTGAAAATGGCGTGCCAAAGGCCAGGTAGATCAGGTATTCGATGCGTATCAACAAGTGCTTTGCCCGCCTCCATTTTTGTACACTAGGAGACTTTGGTATGGGCAAAGAACATTCATGTCCGCCCATCGAGCCAATTTCATCACAGAAGTGCAACTGAATGAATACACACCTGGGAAGCAGATGGACCGCAAATAGACCAAGAACTGTAGCCTGAAGAAGGGGTCAGAGCTGTTCAAGGGGCCAAATTATGAGAGGAAATGAATCAGACAAGGCTGAAATCAATGAAGCATTCGTCACTCGGCACCAGGCGCTCAGAATGTGGTAAAGTATGGTAATTGTAGCTCATCAGTGGAAGGGGTGGAAAAGAACGCGATGCTCACCCGACGAAGAAGAGAGAACGAAGAAGAGGCTGCGAGAAAGAAAAAAGCAAATGATGGGGCACGTGATGTGATAGCGCGTCACCTATCTCAATTCTGGCAATGCAGTCACTTTTACGTTGGTCGATAGAGAACTCGACGCCGCAGCAAGATGGTGACAGACAACCTGCGACACAACAGCAAAAGCTCGATACAGAAATTATTGACATGATTCTGGGGAGATCTGATGCGGAACAAATGAAAGAGGATGTTGATGCCGCTAGTGACAGGAGCAAGAGTGAAGATGAGAGATTGGCAGCATTGGACCATCTAGAGATGGTGGGTGTTGAGCGATTGGATTGAAGATATGTCAACTCAAGTGTGTGTAGCTTGTCGAGCAAATTGATAATGCGAATGGTGAGGGATCTTGTTCATGCAGAGAATTTCACTAAGGGTTGGCAGATTTGGAAAAGCTGGGGCTCTGGCCGGCATTGATATCACTGTTGGATTCACCAGAGTCATCTACGGGAATCAAGGTGATGGTTTTGTGGGTGATAGGTACAGCGGTACAAAACAACCCTCAGGCTCAGGACGTGGTGAGTCTGGTGATGTAAAAGAGGGGCAGGAGCTGAAAGTGGCTGCCAGTATCTCTCGTACAATCCTCTACCAGGACTTGTTGGAAAGCTGACACCAGGGGCGTCATCGACACCTGAAATGAGGGTCAAGGCGGTGTATACGCTGTCGGGCCTGCTGAGGCACAATGGACCTGCTGTGACAGAGCTGGACAGACCGGATGTTGAGGGCTGGATTCGACTGAAAGAGGGGCTGCAAGGTAAAAATAGTTTTTTAGAGTGATCGGATCTGATGCGGTTTAGATCCCGATGATTCTGTGCGCAGAAAAGTGGAGTTCCTGCTGCAGACGCTTATTCTGGAAGAGGAGAGCACGGAGAGTGGGGCGGTGCTGAACGAGCGGATCCACGTGAACTCGCATGCAGCGGCGCTGCGGGACAGGTCGAGAAACTCGACCCGGGAGATAGCGCTGGCTGGGTTTGCAAAGTATGGTATCGTGATCTGAACATGTGACTGTGAGGTAGCGTGTGACTATGGATGAGCGAGTGACAGTGTGACCTGGACGTGATGCAGAACCCCGCGATGAGTGCGTCGCCGGTGCTCTCTGGCTATCCTGCCTATTCCCGTGCGCGCGCTGCCTTGCCCTCGGTGCGTCCGTGTCGCTCCCCCGGACACCCTGCTGACTCTGTTTAGCAATGGCTCGACAGCTCCCCGGAGTCCTCCGATGATCTCTCCTCTGCCGGCTCTCCGCCGATGCCCGCCCTCCCGGCGTACTCTGTGGACGACGAAATAATTCCCACCGCCATCGTCATCAAGAATATTCCATTCAATGTCTCCCGTGAGACTCTCCTCTCCATCATGGTCAGTATTTCTCTTTTCTTTTTCTCCTACTCACACATCAGCCCACAGGAGTCTCTCGGCATCTCTCTTCCTTATGCCTTCAACTACCACTTGGATCAGACAGGCGCTTTCCGTGGTCTTGCATTTGCAAATTTCCGCCATGCTCCAGATGCAGATGCCGTCGTCGCTGCCCTCAACGGCTTCGACGTCCAGGGCAGGAGACTCAGAGTCGAGTACAAAAAGGTCCTGCAGGCCAGTGAAAAGGAGCGCATCGAACGCGAAAAGGCTATCCGTAGGATGCGCTCCATGCAGCTCGAGAAGGAACAGCAGGCTCAGCTCAACCAGCTCTATGATGACTTTGCCCCCCCATTCAGCCCTCCCCGTCCCTTTTCCTTCACTACCCAGCCTGGGCCTCCCTCCGTTCCTCCCCCGGCAGTCCCTCAGCCCTCTACCACCCCCGCCTCTGAAAAGACCCCCAATGAGCTTGATATGAACGATCCATCCACCCTAGAAATCTATTCTAGGGTTCTCCTCTTTAAAGACGATCCCATGCGAGACGAACTCGCTTTCTCTAGGTCCCTGACCCCCAAGCAGCGCAGGGTCGTCCACCTTATAGCCCAGAAACTCGGCGTCTTTCACTACTCCGTTGGCGACGGTGACGAACGTTATGCAGTCGTCACCCGCACGGACCCTCAAAAGGTGTGTCCCTTCCCCTCCTAACTACTTTTGGTAATTTCTTGGCAGCCGTCCCCTCAGCGAACTCCCGTCCTCAACCGCGTGCCCTCTGCCTACCTCTCTCCGCCTTCTCAAGTCTCTGCCTCAGCTGCACCTCTCCGTGTCAAAAAGTCCATGCCCGACATGAAGACCCTTCATTCCCAAGTCAATCGCCTCTACCCTCGCGCCTCCAATGGCAATATCCGCGAGGGCTACAACACCATCGCCTCCCCCACTCGCCGAATCTCCACTTACAATTCCCTGCTTGGCAATGGAAGTCTCTTTGGTGCCAGCGCCGTTCCTCCCGTCCCCTCTCTTCCTTCTACTATCTCTACCACGTCTCCGAACGGCAACATCACTGAAACCGTCAACAACGTGGTCCGTCAACCACGGGGACCTGGCACTCCAGGCTTCCAAAGGAGGGATACCAGGACCACCCCCGGCGAGGCCCCTGTGCAGGCCAGAGGTGCGCTTGATGCTACTACTTACGAACCCTTAGAAATCTGATCCAATATCCGTGCTCCGAGTTTTGTTTCTTTACTGGCTCTTCCAGTCCCTCCTTATCTCTATTGTTCTCATCTTAGTGGATCCCAGCAAACGTCTCCATACTATACATTCCGCTGCCTGTCAAATCTATGATGTGCTTCCCACACTCCTTCGCTACTTTCTTGATCCTAACAATTCAGTCACGTGTAGAGTAATTGGTCGTCACATGTCCCTAACCAATCATCTCTCGAGTTCCTGAAAAAATACCCATATGCCTGGTTTCACCGTTATACATGCCGCTGTTTTTACTGCCGGTGCACTTCTTGGAGGGGGCATAGCTACTGTAGTGTCAAGCAGGAAAAATCAACAACAGCCAGCATTTCTTTCCCGGTCTGCGCCCCATCACCCGGTCCCTTTGACTGAGCATCATTCGTCGCTTGTGCTCAAGTACGGTCATCCTGGTGAGTTTGGTATTGCCCTGCTGCCGGAAAACATATGGTGATGCCTTGTGGCATAGGTCCTATATCGGACCTGATAAACAGACAGGCGTATGTGGCTGCATATGACAGAAGACTGCGGCATCCTGCTTGGGTGTGTCTTTCTTTCATCTTCTCTCTTTCTCTTGTTCACCCTTCTCTGAAAGACAGCTGAGCATCTCTCACTGACGTCTTTGGGCAAGTCCCTTGTCTCACCTCCCGATGAAGGTTTCGGAGGTGATAGGACCAATTCCGTCTTCAAAGAGGACGAGTCTTTGCCTCTCGTGTTCCGCTCAAAGCTGTCGGATTACTTCAAGAGTGGGTATGACCGAGGGCACATGTGAGTGTCTGTGTCGTTCACAGAGCTACTTCTCATTCTTGTGTTTAGGGTTCCTGCTGCAGATGTCAAAATCTCTCAGGTATGAGCATCAAAAGAACCTTGCCGAAGTGTTAACACTAGTCATAGGAAGCCATGAACGAGACGTTTTATTTGTCCAACATCGCTCCTCAAGTTGGAGACGGATTCAATAGACATTGTGAGAGTGTGTCAGGCACGGTGTTTTCATGACTTATGATGTTGTCTAGACTGGGCCTACCTCGAAGATTGGTGTCGTCGTTTGACTGGCAAGTTCCAGGACGTATACATTTTTACGGTACCTCTGTATCTTCCTAAAAAAGATGTGGATGGTAAATGGCGTGTGGTACGTGGTCTCTCGCTCGTGGATGATGAGAGGCTTGTTGTTGAGTTGCTCGTCAGACGCACGAAGTCATTGGCAACCCACCCAATGTGGCTGTACCTACTCATTTTGCAAAAGTCGTCTTGGCGTCTAAACCCTCGTCACCTCTAACACCTGAGAAGCTCGAGGTGTCTACGGGAGCATTCGTACTTCCAAATGCTGTCATTTCGGATGAAACACCCCTGACGAGTTTCGTTGTCCCTGGTATGTCGGATCAAAGTTGACTCTCAACTCTACGTTCTCATGTGTTTTTTCTGTGGAACAGTGGATGCTGTGGAACGTGCTGCTGGATTAACGCTTTTTTCGGACGAGATCAAGTCCGGTTCTAAACATATTTGCCAGACTACCAGATGCGAAGTTGTTGTGAGGAGATTTGATGAAGCACGCAAGAACACTAAACAGATTACTGCACCCAAATCGTAGTGGGCTGGCTCATCTCTTGCCATATTCTAAATCTATATCATAATGATAACATACACAGGGCAGGCTAGAAATTTGAAAGCATATACTTGACATTCTCCCAATAGATACTGTCAACTTTTTGTTCGATTTCTTCTTTTGTAAGCCAGGCAAAGTCTTCGATGCCTGGTGCTGGGGTGACTTGGCCGGCCATGATGTGACTCTTGTAGAAAAAGACGACATGCTTGTGTGATATGTATGTAAGGATCATGGTCATGAGCTTTTGATCAGATACACACACACACCTCGAGTGCGTTGGGGTCGGATTGAGGTGGTCTGTATACTCCTACAGGCTTTCGGCTCACGATCCAGGTGTCCATTTTCTCACCACACTGGACCATGAGTTGTTTATGGGCAGCCTGAAATGCTCGTCAAGTTATCAACCACGGAAAGAAGAATGACCTCTGAGACTCACTTGATGCAATGAATCACCTTTCTCTAGACCTCCTTGAGGGAACCTCCAAACGTCCTTGTCGTCCATTTTCGATTTGAGTAAGAGATATAGGTTACGCTCGCCTGCTCTGTCAAGGCTTTTGGTATCGCCGGTCTTGTCTGAAGGGTGTTCTCGTGGTGCCAAAGGCTCATCTTCACCCTCTTGTTGCGCCAATACGCGCACGGCTGCCTTATCCGCTTCTATTTTTGCTGGGTCTCGCCATTCTTCTTCGGCGGCGAATTTGGGACCGAAAGCAGCTTTTTCACGTTCTTTTTCCTCCATGTTGAAGCGCGTTTCCAGGAGTGAGCCTTGTTTGAAATAAAAATCGTAAGGGAAGGGTTGGTGGAGAGCACGTCGGATTCGGGCTTGGTAGGCGTAGAATGCTCGTTCGAAACGTGTTGGAGTGCGAGTGAGGAAGGGTGAGCGGTTGAGAATGATGGCTGTCGAGAGACGAGGTCTTTTAGAAGTGAGTTTTGCGGGAGAGGCACTTGTTGTAGTGGTAGGTTGTACTTCTGTCGCCAGTGTCCGACATGGTTGTGGGATACGTCTCACTGTGGGGCAAAAAAATTGAGTTCTTTTTGTTTTTGTTTTCTCTTTGTGCTGTGTAAGATTTTTTACCTACAAGAGGAAATAGCCTGTCGTTTGAACATCTCTCCGTGAATATACCAAAAAAAACAGCTCGAATTTCTCGATGTAAGATCACGCGGATGCGTGGACCCGCATCCCATATTCAAGTGCATCTATATATTCCGTTGTTTCGAAAGACCATGTCTGTGACACTGGTAGCCAATCCGTATGTCGACGAAAACTCGACTAAAATCCGGAACAAAAATGTACCCTGGGATGTGGGTAATCTATAGGGACATGACATTTTTTTGGTGTTTGGTCAGCTGAATGACAACCAGGCATATCAACGCGCAGACTTGATTACGCTTGAGCAACTTGGTTTGATCAAGAAAGTCGACCGTCAGCCTCGGGCGCGCATTGAATCCGTTCTGTTATCTGAGGGAAACACTTTTGTGCAATTGTTTATTGGTTTGTTGAAGACAGTCTCGAAGAGTGATATTCAGCAGTGTCTCCTTGTGTGGATTGCTGATGCATTGACGGGTGAGTCGATGGTTAAGGATACCGCGTTGGGAGTCGGTTGATGAGGATGGGTGGATAGATCATGAAGAACGTATACCGTTGTTTTTGAGGATGAATCAGTCCGATCATGACCTCCCATATCTCCCGCTGCTCAAGTATGTAGTTCATTCCCACCTTGTCAGTTCGTTTGGTTGACACACCTGACTAGGTGCCTCAATGCTCAAGACGACTTTACCCAATTGAAGGCGGCACAGATACTGACTGTACTTCTGAGGTCTGCTAGTTTGTTTATTCTCTGTCTGCCAGTCGCCCTTGAACTCATGATTGTCAGTGCTGAACAACAGTGCGATGTTTTACAACGACACTTGCAACTATTTTTGCAAGTACTAGCACAATTTGTGACTAGTTCTTCCCCGCATAAACGTGATGTTGGTGTTCAATGTTTGGAATCATTGTTAGCAAGGCAGCAAGTTCGTCAAGCTGTCTGGGTTAATTCAGCCATCATACCAGGGTAGCGGTCCATTCTTGTGCGAATTATATTTCTGATATTGAACAACTTACTACGGATAGGTTCCTCGATATTCTGACTCGTGCTCCAGGTCCTCAGATGAGCTATCAGGTGTCATTCTGTTTCTGGCTGTTGACGTATGAGCAGAATATCGCTCAGCAGCTCAACAAGTACATCTTCGATCTATGCAGAAAGAAAAATATGAACTCAATTTTGTGATAGAAAGTACGACGTCATCCCTGTTCTGATTGAAACCGCCAAGTCGGCGATGAAGGAAAAAGTGATACGTGTCATCGTTGCCACTTTCCGAGTACGACTCCTTCCCCCCGCTCCTCTTTTTTTGGGAATATTCGATGGATCATGACTTTTGTTACAGAACCTTGTCACCAAAGCACCTTCTGACAATCTCCCTGCTATGCTTGTCGCTCAGCTTTTACCGTTTGTGAAAAATCTCTCGCAACGCAAATGGTCAGATGAGGACATTGGTGGAGACGTTCAGTTTTTGAAGGAAGAACTGACCACTCATTTCCAGAATCTTACGTATGTTTTTCTCTCTCTCTCTCATCACATTTCTGATTTGGCGTGTGTGTTCAAAAGGACATATGATGAATATATATCAGAGTTGGCGTCGGGACACCTGTCGTGGACGCCCGTTCATGAATCGGATGACTTTTGGAAAGAGAACGCTACCAAGTTGAATGAGAAGGACCACGAACAACTCAAGTCAGTTTAAGAGTCTATCTGGTTTATGATCGGGTTACTCACACCTTCTTTTAGAATTCTGATTCAGATCCTGCAGACTGCTACGGATCCCAATATCTTGGCCATTGCAGCGAATGATGTCGGTCAATATGTCAAGCACTATGATCGCGGAAAGAAGTAAGTCGATCATATTGTTTTTTTTACCTCACCTTAGGTTTTTTTAAATTCCTGACTGTATAGACTTGTGACGGAATTGGGAGCAAAAGCGCGTGTGATGGATTTGATGACGCATTCGAATCCTGAAGTGAGGTATCGAGCGCTTTTGTCTGTTCAGCAATTGGTCAGTCAGCCTTGGATTGCTGCGTGACGATTTCTTTCCCCTTTTTTTGTTTTTTGTAAGATCATAATCATGTCTTGTTCGGTATCAACTATAATAGATGTCTTGTCCATGTGAACTACTGGATGCTTCATTCAGGCAAAGGGCAGCCCTTTTCTTATGGTGGTATTGTTCGTGAAGAATTGTGCAGTTATAATTATGTTTGAAAATTGTTCACGTATAAAGCAGAATTGACGCTGTAGTGTCATTGCAGCCCAGCTCTTTCTAGATCAAAAAGTAATTCACTGCTAATTATTTTGATATTCTGGAAAAATTCTGCAGTGTCGGTTTTGTTAAGAAGCACCGACGATAGTGGTGGTTCCAAGTAATTTTACTGAGAGTGGTAACGTAGATGGACTCTGGTCTACATGCATTTAGCAACCTCCACAATGACCTTGTCAACATCATAACATGGGAATTATAGGTGTATTGGACCAGGTGAACTGTCCTGTCTTGTCCACTCTCCATTGCCCAAGGGAGATAGTCTTAGGAAAACACCCTACCGAGAGAATTCAAGACCTTTTTTAAAGAAAATAACAATCTATATCCTATAGTCCGTACATGGCTCCCACTTGAAGCAGGCAGTGTACACATCCTCTTCCTCCTTTCCTTTTTTTCTTTTTCTTTCTCTTCCTAATATCTAAGTAGTGTACTATGTACCTACCACGGACTGCGATCGAGCACCGTGTAATAAATATTAGATGCAAAAAAGAAGCATGACCTCACAAACGGGTGCGCCGTTCTCGGGGATTCCTCTCCTCACGTCGGTCCTCCAACAAGAATCTTTATACTCTTGTTGTTCGGCTTGACCTCCTCTCCTGCTGTGGACTACTTGCGATGATTTCCCATGCACCGAACAATGACCCCAAAATCATCGTTCTCGGGCATTTCGACTGACCTGGGACACATTAATGTCTGCACCAGGGACTGACGGTGAATTATATATGACAACAAATTTGATTTTATATATACTTCCAAGCTATATGGTAAAAAAAGCTGGCCACTCCAAGGTCTAAAATCATGTTCTCACGACGACACCAAAAGTTCAGCTACAATGTCATACTCCTTCAAAATCACAGCTTTCCTCCTCTCTCTCGACACTTTCTTCCCAACAAGTTTGATGTCGAGCCCCTCTGACCTACCTTGCTCTTCTTCTGGAGCCGTCGGCACCTCATCAGCTTCACCGAGATACAACACTCTCACACCTCCCACACCATGAAACCCCGTACGCAACGGGATATAACTCAATTCAAAATCGTAGGACGCATACGGTTGTCGATAGTCAAGTTCTTGAATGGAACCCGAATCAATGGAGCTAGCCGTTGACGTAGAGGACTGCGAAGCATGGATAGCCGAAGCTGCTGTTGAAGAGGGATGAGCTGGGATGAGTTGCATCGTGGGTGTCAAAGGTGGTAATGTAAAGGATGAAGCACCGATAGGAACGAACGACCCCGAAGCGCTAGCATTGCTAGTGGCGGTATGATGAAGAGGGTAAGGCGGAGGATAAACAATAATATCCTCCTCTCCGAGCAGACCGGTACTGCCGACAACTTCTTCATGCTCCATGTCAAAATCAAAATCTGTATTCTGTTGCCAAGGAGAGGCAACAAGTAGCTTCTGTCGTGCGAGAGCGTAATTGAATGTTCCGGGTGCGTTGCTTGTAGAACCTCTACCAGACACAGCAGTGGGCGTGGAGAAACCAGAGGTGGAGGTGGACAAGGACGTGCGAGGGCTAGTGACGTCTGTCTCTGCTGACGCCGATATTTGTGCTGTCGTTGATCGAGAAACTAAAGATTGTGGTAGCTGAGTTTGCGGTGTTGGAAGAATCGAAGCTGTACGTGAAGCGTTGTATCCCGAGTCCAGTCTTTGGCTTTGGGCAGCACTCGTAATCACGACAGGCTGGCGAGGAGCTACTGTCTTAAGAACGTTGCTTGAAGGTGGTGTGGGAAGGACGTGTTGTATGGCGAAAAGGAGAGGACGAGAAGGACTGGTCGAAATCTGAGGCGTTGAATTGATGTGAAGTGTAAATGCCAGAGAAATTGGTTCTTCTACTCTGACATGAGAAGGGAGAGGCTCACGAAGGGTCAAATGAGCATCGATGCTAAGTGAAACCGATCCAGCACCTTGGGTTGTAGGCGCCATTGGGGTAGCCGGAGAGCGTAGTGGTGGAGTTCCAGGTCGAGATTGAGAACCCAATGATTTGGGGGAAGTGGTTCTGTCTCGTTTGAGATGGGGAGGAAGGGCTGATGCGGGATGCTGGGGCAAGTGAGTGGTGGTAGGTGCAGGTGGAGCAGGGTTAACCAGTGGTATCCGACGGGTGAGAGTACTGGTAAGCAATCGCCCAGGCTCTCCGTATGATGATCTCCACATGATGTTAAGCCTCCCCAGTGGATATATAGTTCCTGGTGCGTGGACAGCAAGAGGTCTTTGTGAAGATGTCAAGGTGGGGAAGAGAATGAAGATGTATTGTCGAACATCCTGAGGGTTCATGAGAGCAATGGAACCAGAGAAGACGGACTGTTTGTCGTCCATGATATTAGGATCTTGGACTTGCCATTCGTCTGTAGGCTCAAATGATAGCTGTTCAAAATGCATGGTTTCTTGAGTCATATTCTGAATATGAACTTCAAGAAAGATTTTTTCGCGTTCGGTCGGCATTAGGAGAGCGGTAGGTGAACGTACAGAATGTACTTTAGTTTTAACCGCGAGTGGATTGGTGACCTAAGATGAGCAGATGATTAGGAGACGAGGCAAAGGGTGGCGTGCACGAACGATGAACTTGTAGAATCTACGAAATGTCAGGAGGCCAGGATCATCAGGATCTCCACTTGCGCCTGGAATGGGGCGGACATTGGGAGGAAGGCGGTAAGTGACAGTACAGGCAAGGACGTGCTGTCCGAGTTCCTTGATCTCATGTCCAACGATGCATTCGAGTGTGTCTCCACTGGTAAGAGATGTTCCTGATGACTCTGGGGTCTGGTAGAGAGATGCTTTTGTAGTGGCCGTTTGCATCTCGACGCAGACACGGATTGAGTCTACGGAAAAAGGTGCTTCATTATTGACGCAGAGGCAACTAGAAAAGGTCTGTCCGAGCTGAATGGAGCCAAAGGAGGACGGGAGGGTGAGGAGGTCGGATGCATGGGTAAGGTCTCTAAGGGTTTTTGGATGTGCAGGAAGAGGAGAGTAGCCTTGGAGAGAAAGGATAGAGGCGGAAGCATGGGCTGAGAAATGGGGCGACGAAGAGAAGAAAGGCTGCCATGTGCTTACAACCCCTGGACGCTGGACAGGGTCAGTGCCAGGACTATTGAGCACTCAGACACATACCGACACACGCATCACCTTGAGGCTCAGCAAATGTCCTACATTGTCTACCATCGTGGCGATCACAAGCAATCCTTGATCGCGCCAGATAGACAGTTTGTTGCCGACAAGCAGAGATGGGTGGCTCCTAGTATTCTACTCGAAATTTATCAAGGTTCTTGGGATCCGGTCTCTGGCGTTGTCTATTTTGCATTAACATGAACCAAAACTGTCGATGCCACGAAAGGCATCTCAGTGAGAGGAACGTATTTTCAAGGAGATCATTACCCCAGACCATTGGAGATGAGATTATGGTGTATATTATGTACCATACTTAACTTTGTATCAAGCAGCTAATGTTTTTTAATGATTGCCTTCAAACCCTTGTTCATACGGTCCAATTCCTCAATCTTCCTGTTTGCATCACCAAGCTTGCGCAGTAGAAATCTCTCACGTCCCCAAACATCAGCCCTTCCGCCCAGAAGCCATCTAACCCAGCCCCCATCCAACTCTTCCACATTTCTCAGTCGCTGAAGTTCATCTTCACATTTCTGTATCACAGTCTCCCAGCTTGCAACCTGCTTCTCGTTAATCGTGATCTCCTGGGCTGCTCGGAAAACCGCATCATTCACGAGCCTCTCGAATGCCCAACGATAGACCGGCTTTCCAGGGCGAATCGTTGACGGTCGATCATCCTGTGATCCAATGCTGATTAACTCTGCGCTTTCCATCCCACGCAATGCATTTTCATCGCCTTTAAATGGGAACTCCATGAGGATGTCAAAGTATGAGACCTGGTTTTTGTTTCTGAGACTATCATCCACATTTCCAGTTGAACATATGGCACGGACCTCCGGCTTAACAGAGAGCATCTTGACTATTTTCCGCCGCGTCCATGGCTTGCCTTTGATATCATCCGTATCATCGCCAAACGCATTTTTTCTCAGCTCCCCAACTGCGCGAGTGATTATCTCTTCAACTGCTTGTTGGATTGTCTGGCCATTGCGTACTTTGAGTATCATCTATTTTTTATTATGACTGGCGTTTTCTGATGATGAGACACGAAGACTCACACTTTCTAGCTCACTGGCGCGGCCCCCAAGGCGTTGTAGGTGTTGAGCTTCATCCCCAGTAAAACGCAGATCTACGCCCGCATCTTTGAGTTTCTGCTTGACAAATGCCAATGAGGTTGCAGGGTCGGCATCAAACAGGGCGATTGAAATCAAGGGTTTGGGACCGAGAGCTAGAGATCCTTAAGCAGGTACAACGATGATGAATTTTGAGGATTCACCTCTCGAGAGTTTCTTAACATTTTCTCTGTTGTCGCTGATGACAATAACATGAGCAACCTGGTTCTCTGCCAATGACCCAGCCCAATTGGCTAGAACATTCAAGATGTCTTCTCTGCTATTGGCTTTACTCATACCACCAATCGCCTTGGATCCGAAATTTCGGATGACAACAATCGGCAAGGCACTATCACCTTCAGCACCAATACCTGTCTTTTTTCTCTCTCTAGCTTCAAACTGCTTCTCGTGTGACGGACCGCGTTCGAGGTCAGTAAGCACGGAATCAGTGATGACACTTTCACTACTCCATAATTCATCACCGATTCCGAGTTCGGATATAATGCCGTTGCCGGAAACACAGTCTAATCTTCCATCATGCCATGTGCCATCCTTGACTCTTGCTTGGTAACGTTTCTTCTCATCTTCGAGATTTCTTTGACGTTCTTCTTTCAAGGCACGTTTCTGTGCGTTGTTTCTGTGCGAAAGAAAAACGTTGTGGAGAGCTTGACTGACTACGGAAAGCATCTGATGGATTTCTTCTGAGAGTGAGCTCGCTAGACCAGCTGAACTCCCGTTAAAAATTAATTTCGATTTTGAAAGAATGATATTTACTTTTCTGACCGATTAGCCCGACGGATGCCAGGTCAATCAAAGAGCCTATTGAGTTGAAAAAGGTAAACGCAGGCCAGTAACCTGTTTGCATCGCCAGTGTTCCAACTAGTTGGGAATCTGTTGTAGCTTTTAATAGTTCCCGACAATCGATGATAAGAGTCGTTCGACCAGTCTCAGCTATCATTTTCTCAACCATGCCAATTTTGCCACTGCCCTGGGGACCATGGATGAAGGCGACTGTAGTCGGGATGTCGGTGAGATAAGCTTTGATCGAGTTTTCAGCTTGTTTACGTTCCTTCCACCCTTCTTCTAAGGTCGCCATCTCAGAGTTTGACGACGTGGAAGTAGGGTCCTGATCGAGGAGATCAAGGGTGTTGCGGCGGAGCCATCGGTAGATGGTATTTTCTGATGAGTGATCAATTTTGCTTGTGAAAATAGCATTCGCATTGGAGGAGCGCACTGCGATAATCAAACCACCCTTCGACTTTGCCTTGAACCATGAAAGAGCGGATGGGGTCGAAGATCTGGAATCTATGAGTTGAAGATACTCGGAAAAGGAGGAATTGGCTGACTGTATACGTCAATGATCCAAGAAGGAACACAAGAAGAGGAAGTGTTATTTTCGGATGTGAGCTGAACCAATCCCTGACTGCGTGAACCCGAACAGGTTTCTGGTAATTAAGACGAATAGTTGTTCCGTCTACCACAAGACCATGCATGACATTACGAGCAATAGCAGCTGAACGAGGACGTGCAAATGTCAAGGTGATAAAGCGTAGTGTTCCTGGTGAAATGGACACGGGAGCACTGATGTCGTTGATACGACCATATGGCTGAAACGTATGAACAGTGTTTAACCGACAAGCTTAGCAGAACGTACCCGTAAAAGATGATAAAGTTTTTGTTCGTGGATATCAGGTCCCTCGAATGCAACTCGGAGGACTGGAGAGGGAAACCGGTTGAGATCCTGACGCACTGTTAATAGGGGCCTCAACGTCCTTGAATGAGATTTACTTCTCTCCAAGGTGAACCTCTGACAACCCATGCATTTCCATGAGTAAAACCCATCCAAGAGGGGAGCGCTCCTTCTTCAAGGAGCTGGTCGCGTATCCTTTGTTCAAACGACTCTAGAGGTTCGTTGGGCGAAGGTGTGTAACTGAATTTGACAAAGACACCGCCGTCTTTGGTCTGAGGTTCGATAGAGAGAACTTGGAAATGGTGGGTGGTGATTTTACTGAGTCGACCATGTAGGTCACTCATCAAGTCTGGTGCACGGAGGAGACCCAGATAATGACGGATGCTGAGCAAATGTCAATGTCTATCGATTGGTTTTTGGGAATAGTTTGCTTACTCCCATCGTCCTAGCTGCACTGGAAAGACCGAATCAATGAAAAGCCAGCCCTGTGTAGTATGCGCTGCTGTAATATGAGCTGGTATAGTATAAAGTCTGCGCCCTGGCCTGGCCAAGAGTCGGGCTGCGGCCATGGCAGGCAGAAACGATGCCTAGAATGACATCACCTGACTAAGCCTGGGTAGAACAGGTGTTACTAGAAAACAATCGAGCATATATGGAGGACCGCAGAGAGCTCGACGCTTTTTTCCACTTTTTCGCAACTTTTGAACTTTCGCGTCCAGTAACGACCACATCAGATCTTAGCGATGGAGCTGCTCTCTCGGACATACTCGCTATCGTGTATGTTTTCACACCAATATACCAGAATGAGGATGCCCATACTTATGACTGCCGTAGTGACTCTGGCTACTTTAAGACAACGAGACCCTCATCTCAGCCTTCCGAAAATTGGGTTCTGAGGTTTTCTGCACTCAAAAGATTATATCGACTTATGACGCAATATTTTGCGGATGTACTGCAGAAACCGACAAGTAGCCTTGATGTGCCCGACTTGCAGGCTATTGCAAAAGACTGTAATACACCTGCAATTTTGATAATGTGTAGGCTTACTATTGCGATTGGGGTACACTGCGAGAGGAATAAAGAATTTATTGAGAAGATCCAAGGGTTGAGCCAGGAAGATCAGCACTGTCTCATGAAGGCTATCGAACAGGTAGGCCAACGTGATAGTGCTGGAAAAGGGTTTAATTGTGATGTTGCGATAGATCATGGCCAAAATTCAGAATGCTCAAGGATATGTCGACCCCACCGAGTCCAATATGACAGAGTGCGCCTTGTTGAACCTGACTGAGTTTTTCGTTGCTTATGGATGTATAGGGACGATCACTACTACCGGATACAATATGAGCGAAGCGCTATATTTTCTGAGAAGGAGACCCTGGAAAAAGTGTACCAAGCTCTGCTTGAGGAGCATCGGACGCTTCTGGTGTCGCATGATGAAATTTTATCGGAAAGGGAGGATGCACTCGCTCAACTTCGTCAGTTTAAGAGCGAAGTTGAATCCAGGAGAAATGAAAAGGCAGATGTCATGATGCGTGCGGAGATGGATAGACTTCGGACCGAGCTGTGAGCCTCCCCGGTTTCGTTTCACCTTTGATGAGGCTCCCTTGACGTTCGGAACAGACAGAAGAGCGAAGATAACCTTGCAGTGACCGAGTCTGAGCTAGATAAGCATACGAATCTTGTGGCAGGACTCACCAAGAAAATCGATGAACTACAAATCAAAGCCGATGAGGCTAATCGTCTCAAAGACCAGGTTGATGAGTATGCTGCTTTTAGTCTCCAAAATACTGAATGACTGACCGTGATTGAGGTACCGGCATGCGGCAGACAAGCTGCAGAAAACAGAAAATGTCATGGAGAAATACAAAAAGAAACTTCAAGAAGGAGCTGACCTACGTCAACATGTCAAGGCAGGTCCAGAACTGTGCCTTTTTATTCTCGACAGGAGCGTTCATCTTTGTTTCAGTCTCTTGAAAAACAGAACGCAGATCTCGTTGACAAGAACGCGGCTCTTGAAGAAGAATACCGCAAAGTTGCTGCATTCAAGCCACTCATGGAATCGTACAGAAACCAAATAACAGATCTGGAGACAAAAAATTCCCAACGGTCTCAAGAGATCGACACATTGAAATTTCAACTTGAACAAGGCAAGACAAATCTCAAGTTGGTAGAAGAAGAACGCACTAAAGACCGAGAGACGATGGAACTCTACCAGGAACGTGTAAAAGAGCTGGAAATAGCTTCTATAAATGGTCGACCCTCGAAACTTGCACGTAGAGAGGTCGAGCCTGTGGAGATCTCTGGCGATCAGACAAAGGAATCGGAACTGACTAAGACAATATGCTCGTCTGAGGTGAAATCAGGGGATGAGGGTTCTGAGGATGAGGAAGACGGCGTGCAAGGGCTAGGTGGAGAGCTAGATGATGCTTTGACTGGGACCACGATGACCGACCTCAAATTACAGGTCAGGAAGCTGCAGAGGGAACTTGAAGGTGTCAGGAGGGACGAAGCTGATGCTAGTCGACTAATAGTTCTGGAAAATCTCTTGGAGGATGCAAATCGGATGAAATCCAGATATGAAAATGATTACTTGTCTGCCCACAGAGAGAAGCTGATCCTACAGAGGGACTTACAGGAGATCAGAAGTGGAAAGGCGGTAGGCGATGGGTAAGCACCGCCTGATATACCTTGTAGGACACGGATTAACATATTTCCAGTCCTGAGGCGGCCATTGCTCTGAGACAAAGGCTTAATGAGATCGTCGAGCAGCTTGAGACCCTAAGGAGGGAACACACTGAGTTAGAAGTCAAGTTTGACGCAACCAGCAAAGAGTTGACAATTGCCAAGTCGGATTGTGAGTCCACTGTCTCTTTTGTTGGAGCCATCGACTCATCTTTTTTTTGTATTATCTGCAGTAAATCTTGTGAACAGAGATCAGCTTGACATCCTTGCCAGCTTACGTGAGTCTGTTAACGAAGATAAAGCAGATCTCGAGGCGGAAATTCAGAAATTGAAGAATCTAATTAAGGACTTAAGCGAGAAGAACAAAATGCAGCTAGAGCAGGTCAACCTCTTGTTGATAGAGAAGGTGAATCTCCAAAGTGAGAGTATAGGTCACCGCGAAAAAATGCTGCAGAGAGAGAGAGATTTTGGCGATCTGCGGGCGTCTCTTTCTGGCAAGGATTTGCATGAAGATACCAAAGCGCGTCTATTATCGTTATACGAAGAGAATTTGGCACTTAAAGAACAAAACAAAACAGCAAGCGATAAACTCACTAAAGCGCGTCAGGTGATGGTGCATTTACAAATACGGTAATGAATTCTAACGTGTTTATCCCAGTTCATCAAGGAGCAAGACAAACTGTTCAAGGAGCAACATGCTGCAAGTGTAGGCTCGATTCCTGTGAGTGTGTAAGATTTGGTAGCAGATGAGAAGTGTTGAATATTCATCTAGACCAACGCATTTGAGGAAGCTGAGGCAAGCTTGCGTTCGCAAATCAAGAATCTCGAGCAAGAGGTTGAACATCAGAAGAAGCTTTTAGCAGAACGAACACGAATCTTCAAGCGGGAACAGGAACTCATGCTCAGTGCAATACACGTGGTAGAAATGACTCAAATTCGTCAACAAGTGGGCTCGTCGCCGCAATCTAAACCCATCCCAACAGCGTGGTTGCCTGTGTTACGCAGTACTGTAAGTTCCGAGAACGGATTGTAATTTTGGGTGAGCTAACAACAGGAGCACAGAGGGGTCATGTACTTGAACGATAGCACTGCCTCATGTCTTATTCATTCTTGCTTTGGTCCCGGAGTTTACTCGTTTATTGTATCTTGGCAGTAGCTCCCTCGATTAATGGCCTTCTTCTCTTTTTCACAATGAAGTATACCCTTCCCCAGCGTTTTACTACTACAGGCTACCATTATGGTCGCTCATGGAGGCAGAACACTATAACATGACATCACGAATAATTCATGAAGAACGAGAATGCCTGTATTATTGCCGAACTGCCGGATTGCCGGTTGTTTGGCATGACCAAACAGTAACGATTTATAAGAGCCGTCACAGAGAAATGTGACAATTTTACAGGTTTACTTTACCCCACGACCTTGATGGCATCCACTTCAACCCCCCAAGATGTCCAACGCGCAAATGCGCGCCTTCAGCAAGATCCACGCCCAGTATCATTTTTCGGAAAAGTCAAAAGCTATATCACCGCCCCGTTCTCATGGTTGATGGGGACGAATGAGGACACGAACGACTATGAGGAAAGGGACGGCGCTGGGAAGCGCAAGCGATCATCTATGGCCCCATTAGAGTCTACAGAAGAAGAAGCGGTGCAATACCTAGGGACAAAACGTGCACCAATCAAGCGGGTCAAATACCAGACAAACCGCATATCGGCGTCATTGAGGCAAGAGCCTCTATCCGTCTCTCATTCAGCTTCCACACTGACCCTTTATGTCTACCAGTGCCCAGCCTTTCGCGTCTACCAGTGCCCAGCCTTTCGCGTCTACCAGTGCCCAGCCTTTCGCGTCTACCAGTGCCCAGCCTTTCGCGTCTACCAGTGCCCAGCCTTTCGCGTCTACCAGTGCCCAGCCTTTCGCGTCTACTAGTGCCCAGCCTTTCGCGTCAGACCACGTATCGGCGTCATTGAGGCAAGAGCCTCTATCCGTCTCCCATTCAGCTTCCACACTGACCCGGTATGTCTCTACCAGCGCCCAGCCGTCCGCGTCTACCAGTAATCAGCCTTCTGTGTCTACCCGTACTCGACCTTCTGCGTCTACCCGTACTCGGCCTTCTGTGTCTACCCGTACTCGGTCTCTCGCGTTTAACCGTGGTTGGCTTTTCGCATCTTACCAAACTCAGCCTCCTGCGTCTGCCAGTGCCCAGCCGTCCGCGTCTACCAGTGCCCAGCCGTCCGCGTCTACCAGTGCCCAGTCGTCCGCGTCTACCAGTGCCCAGCCGTCCGCGTCTACCAGTGCCCAGCCGTCCGCGTCTACCAGTGCCCAGTCGTCCGCGTCTACCAGTGCCCAGTCGTCCGCGTCTACCAGTGCCCAGTCGTCCGCGTCTACCAGTGCCCAGCCGTCCGCGTCTACCAGTAATCAGTCTTCCGCGTCTATCAGTGCCCAGCCGTCCGTGTCTACCAGTGCCTACGAGGAGAGGGACGGTCATAGGGAGCACCAACGAACAGCTACGACCCCAGTAGAAATTGAAGAAGAGGAAGAAGAAGAGATACAGTACTTAGGGAGAAAGTCTCCTGAACTAGGGAGGTCAATCAGAGAAAACGGCCTTCGGTTTACTTCTGAAGCTCTTGAAAAGCTTCCTGGCCCTGAGTCCCTTGCCATTCACAAGCCCACTGACAGATATTCTGTCTGTTTCGGTCCTGTGCTACCTCCAGTAGGCATTGTCCGACTTTTTGTACGCGTTTTTCTTCGTGTTTTCTTAACGTCCATTGACTATCGTTTAGGATAACGGTGAAAACGTTTCTGACAGTCAGCCTTTGTCCGGTAGTTCTCAAAATACAGGTTCGTCTATAAAATCAGTCAGTTGAAGCTTCTGTGACACCGGCACCCTCAGTCACACCAGCAATTTCATCAACATCATTACCTAAATTCTTACCTCTCGTGCCAAATTTACCCGGGTTTGCGAAAACGGAAATTTACCAGTTATATATGAGGCTCACAGCTCGTCCAAAAGATCCGGACTGGATTGATATGATATCTAAGGAATTTATAGAAAGACATCCCGCTTTTAATAAGCCTCCTCCTGACAGACGTGGGGTTCCCATATGGGACACAGTTCGGAAGAATCCATCTATGGAGGAGCTCCTGGCATCTAAGCAAGGGGTTTGTTATTCTGCTCTAATGCTGTGTACATTTTTTCTAATGTATTTCCTTAGAACGAGTGGCGTGAATATTTGCAGAAGGTTTGGCGGGAGAAAATTAATCGGGAGAATAAACGATGGGAGGAATTTTGTCGGCAGAAAGAAATATTGGAGGCCAAAGCCAAAGCCAAAGCTAGAGAAGACTTTCGGTTACAAGCCAGTCAGAAACCTAAGAGACCGTCACGTGCCGCAGAAATATATCTTCGCTTGGAAGGTCGCAAGCCACCCTTACCTTCGAAGGAAACAACCGACTCACCGAAGGAAACGACAGTTCAGCGGCAGGTCACAAGTCTCCTGTTCCAGCCTCACCATAGATTATTGCCTTACTCAGACGATGCTCCGGATTGGTATCCTGGAGGAAAGAAAGTACATCCAATGCTCGCACATCGCGTAAATCCTTATCCAGGCGCAAAGAGGAAAACTCGAAAGCCTAAAGCTTCATCTTCAGTGCCAAAGGCGACAGAGGCTCAGCCTTCGGCACCAAAAACCAAAAGTGTGGCTAGTGTGGCTATACAAACAGTGCAGACTCAGCCTTCAATTTCAGCGACCAATGAGGTTAACGTAGAAGCAGCGAGGGTTCAGCCTTCAACTTCAGTGCCTCATGATGCGATTTCAGAAGTAGCGAATACTCAGATTCCAGTGTCAGTGTCCAACAACGCGATCGTGGAAGCAACGAATGCTCAACCTTCGCCTCCGTCGCCCAAGGATGTATCTATTGAATCTGGTCGGCATACGTCCCCAATATCTGTGGATGTATCTATGGAATCAACGGAAAACGTTCTACTTTCACCTTCAAAATCCATGGGAGTCCCACCCCTACCTATTCAAAATGATTGTTCCTCTGTTGCTCCAGGTCCATCGTCAACGTCTGGTACATCTTCCTTACGAGTTGGTCATGTGAAGTCGTCGCGAGGCCATCGACCTTATACAATTCGCTCTAGAGCTAGGTCTCCAACAGAAGGCAATGGTTTCATGCTTGACCGAGATAAGGAAATAGCGATGCTTGAGGAGGCGGCCAAGAATGTGCCTGTCTTCAACCTTCCAGCAAATTTCAGCTTTACCGAAATTGTAGGTCATTCTACAACCAGTAATTTTTTTGACTGACATCTGTTCCCAGAAGCAGCCTACCGAGCACGATGCCACGGCTGCCAAAGAGTCCTACACCGAATCACTTCCACACTCGACATCTGAAATACCGCCTGCCCAAGAAATGCAATCAACAGTTTCCAGTGTTCCCAATTTCTTCGCCAGCTCTGCAGCTTTCCAAAAACCTCTTGAGATCAAGATCCCTTCCTCGATGTTTGGTGTCCAGGGAAGCACCACTTTTGTGTCAAATCCTGCGCCTTTACATGCTGCTTCATCAATATCCTCTCCCGGTATACCGTTTAATTATGGTACTCCTAGTGCCAACTTCAATGTCAATACTCCCGTTCCTAGTTTTCCTATCGAAGATCCTGCAAATCCATTATGGGACGGTGAGAAGACTGAGAACGCTCAAAGAGATCAAAATTTGTCGCTCGGTCAACAAGCTTATGCTCCAGCCGGTTCTATGTCTTATGGTGGTAGGTCATCTGCGTCTGATTTCTCAGTATTGTACTTACCGCCTAACAGTGAACAACCCCTCATCGTTTCATGCCGGAGCCTCTGAAAATCAGACGCAAGTCGGGAGTCTCACTTTACCCAATGATGACGATGAGGATTGCCAGATGGATGTGAGCCCTCCAAATAATAGATCTATCCCCACCGGCTTCAACGTTAGTAATCCACCCGTCATCAACAATCCTGTCTTCGGAGATGCGCCTTCTGCCCCACCTACTTCAACCAGTTTCTTTGCACCTAGTGGCAATTCCTCAGAGTTCAGATCCGAGGGATCGCAGCCTTTTGGCCAGTCATTTGGTCAAATGTCCCAGAGCTCTTTCACAGCACCAGGCTTCTTTGCCTCAGGTCCAAGTTCAAACCAACATGCTCCTGTTCCCTCTCCTGTTTTTGCGGGATCCCAGCTCGTTCCCGTCAGGGGTACCGTTCGAGGCAGGCACTAATCAGTTCAATCCTAATCAATTCAACCCCAATCAGTTTAACCAGTTCAATCCCAATCAGTCCAATCCCACCGAATTCAATCAGTTCAATCCCAATCAGTCCAATCCCACCGAATTCAATCAGTTCAATCCCAATCAGTCCAATCCCACCGAATTCAATCAGTTCAATCACAACCAATTTAACCAGCCTCATTCCAACACGTTCAATCAGCTCAATCCCAACCAGTTTAATCCCAATCCTACTTCGTTCAATCAGTTCAATCCTACTTCATTCGATCAGTCTAATCCTACTTCGTTCAATCAGTCCAACCAGTTTAATCCCAATCCTACTTCGTTCAATCAGTTCAACCAGTTTAATCCCAATCTTACTTCGTTCAATCAGTCCAATCCCAATCAGTTCAATCAGTCCAATCCCAATCAGTTCATTCAGTCCAATCCCAATCAATTCAACCAGTCGACTCCCAATCAGCTCATCCAGTCGACTCCCAATCAGTTCATCCAGTCGACTCCCAATCAGTTCATCCAGTCGACTCCCAATCAGTTCAACCAGTCGACTCCCAATCAGTTCAGCAGTCGACTCCCAATCAATTCACTCAGTGACTCCCAATCAGTTCAATCAGTCGACTCCCAATCAGTTCAACCCATCGGCACCCAGTTCACCTTTCAGCACTCCTGTTCCAAACACGTCTTCTGCATCTAACCCAGTGGTTTTCACTATTGGAACTGCACCTGCGCCTCAGCTGAATAGACACGGTCGTCCAATCAAGAAACTTCCGCAACGAAACCGTATGAGGCAGTGAACGTCTCATTATCAAACGAGATCCATAGATCCAACTTCGAATCTCAGCGATGCTTCTCACCACATTTTATTCCAATCTGAATTCATAAAGGATCATCGTCTCCGGTGTCCTTCGATGGCCTATCTCTCGTCATCGCCTACCCTGGATTGCATCGTTGTTCACCTGCATAACAGAGCTTTTGTAGGCTCTGTTGCATGCATTCTCGGCAATTTCATCGCTTAGCCGAAATATGATTGGCATGAAATATGATTGGCACTAATGGCACTGATGTTCATAGTTTCACCTCGTTATCTTTCGTCTTATTATCTTTCAGTGGCTCAAGGCAGTGCTTTTCCTTCGGTATAGGATCATTCTCTTTTACAGAAGGCACCCCGTTGTTTTTGCTTTTGCTTTTTTTCAACCTGTCTCCGTTCTTCTTCAACCTGGTTTCTTGCCTTTGACGAACGGACAGACGACTCCACGCCATCAATCCCGACATGCTCTTTTGGAACGTATTTGAACCCTGACCGTACCTTGCTCTCCTTCGGGGTTTTGAGCAGCGGGCTCTTGGGTCTTGTATTGTTCTCTGAGAGTTTTGCGTGGGTGCGTTGGTTAGTGTTGAGATGTTCTGGTCCTTGTTTGTTGGGTTTGAAAGCACTTTGATTTATTTTTGTAGGGTAAATTGTAGGGTGCCATTCTGTTTACTAATCCTTGTTCTCCATTTTTTTTTCATTCGCCTCGATCCGATCCGATCCGATGCACTGCCTGGCCTTTTTTTTCATTCTCTCAATTCGATACTCTGCCTAGTCCTTTTTTAATCCTCCTCTCGATACTTTGCCTAGTCATTTTCCATCTCGATTCGCTGTCTCGTCATTTCCTTTCCATCTCCTCAATTCGATACTCTGTCTAGTCTTTTTTTCATCCTCCCTCAATTCGATGTACTGTATAGTTTTTTTTTCACTCATTGTGATGTATACAATAAAGGAAATTCGATACATTGTCTGCTCTCGAAAGATCGGATCAACAACGCAATGAGATAATGAATGAGTAATGACCGGTCATCAATCGACCACATTTTTTGTATGCCTGTTGTTTTGATCAGGCTCAGGTCGTATACAAGCTTAGCTGACAGAGACTGAGATTTGGATGATCGACGTGTGTTGGCTAGATTTTGAGCAATACCATATGGTTAGCTGGATGATTGCAGGAAACGCATAAGGATTGAGGATATCAGACGCAAAAGAAGTCAACTTGAGTTGAAAAATCAACATCGGACGGGGGAAGGATTGGAATCAAATCCCGTCATTTGTCAATTGTTCTTTTTTTGATCAAGACTGGAGGTAGGCTTCTAAGTCAATTTTTTTTGAAGAAAAAGAGTACCAAAGCCCTCTTTCAAACGTGTTTTTTTATAACCAATAAATTGAACAAACCTTTGCTCGGAGTGGAGGGGGGACGATGCAAGCTCAAGTGCATTATTTTCAGTATATAACTCGAGTAGAGTTTGAAAATCAAAGGAAAAGCAGATTTTATTATCCCCACAAAAGGTAGGTGGGATCAAACTTGCGCGCGAGTTTTACCGCCTTTTTTTTGTTTAACAATTTTCAAGTTTTACAACCGGGGAAGAAATCAATTTACGCACGAAAAAGCGGAGATAGATTGTGCTCAGCATTGTGAATCATAGTGTCTTTTATCACGCCCAGTTACAGACACATTGTTGGATGGAGTGTGATGAGGTTGTGAAAATCATCAAAAAAGACTAGCACGAATTAACGAGGAGGGGAACCAAGTCAAGAAGTGGGATCGTGGTATGGGTAGAGTTTGAAAATGATTCGGTTTTTTTAAAAGGAGGTAAGTCCGAGTGGGTTAGAAAAGGAGTAAGAGAGGCTGGTCACAAGTTAGGAGAGGCGTGGAGGCAGATTGGGTGCGTTGACGAGGTGAAGTATCTGACCTCTAACAAGCTAGGCTGTAAACCTGACAAAGGCCGTAAATGCAAGACGATATGATAAGAGGCCAGGTTTCACGTTGAGCGAGAAGTGGACACTGGGTCATTTGCTGCGATGACTTTGCCGTTCCAAACGAAACATAAATATGGTTCCTGCGTCATAAAAAAACACCACAATCTAATCTATATTACAAAGATTGATAATATAAATCATCGATTCCATGAGAGAAGCGACATATCTCCAAGTCGTCTGAAGAGTAGTGATTAGTAACGGGCTGACAAAAGTGTGATGACAAAAGTGTGATTGAAATGCTTACCTTGGCTTAATTAGATGACGTGCTGTGCCGAAGATGGCGATGAGGATGAAGAGCGCTGAGGAAGCAACGTATGCCCAGCCAAGGAAAGGATTCTTGCCGCCTATCCAAGACACAGTGGAAATGACAAAGGACTTTGTACCCCTGTAAGACAAGACGGGGAAGTCTGGAATGACCGTGAGTGGACTGCAAAAAATAGGATACTGGGAACGCACTTAGGCCAATGACAATCTGGTAAGTTCCCGACTGCATGGTATCGGCATCATTTCGCCCATATAGTTTGGTAAAGCTGGGAAGGCCCGCTGTGCGCATCCAGTTCTGGAAGTGCTCATCTTCTTGGAGATTGGGCATGTTGGACTCGTTGTAGCCCTGAGGAAAACGGAGACTCCAGTTCGGGGGAGGCATGATCTCACTGTAGCTTGAGTAGCCATTGTTGGTCTTGGTGGGGTCCGGGACATATTTTTTGCTCTCTCCGTCCCAAGCAATGCCCTGGGCGGAGAATTGATATGGCTGTGGCTCGGACGAATTATTCGAATTTTGGAGCGTGGGTGTGTAGAATGTATCTAGTGTCAGAGTTGAGAGCTGTGCCTGGGGGAAAGGAAAGGAGTGAAAACGGACCATTGAATATGGAGTTGGCGATGAGTCCGCAGGGATAGATGGAGATGTTCCCGAAGGGGCCGGCGGCACCGAGTGGGTCGCAGTCGCTGTTGTTGAGAGAACTGGGACTGACGTATTTTCCTTGCAGCTGGTCAGAGTTGAGGCTTTTGACATAGCGACGGTGGTTCTGGTAGAAATTGGTGAGACCGTAGTAGAAGAAGACGGGGGCTTGGAGGTCGATGGGAATGTTGAACTCGACGATACACTGGCGCTGGTTGGAGGGATCACTGAGGCCGGTGTCGGGAATGTAGGCATATCGGGGAGAAGGTGGGACGATGTTGTCGCTGCCAGCCTTGAGACGATAGGTGTATTTGTTTGAGGGGAGGGGAGACCAGTTGAGGGAGGCATTGGATGGAGAGCCCTGGAGATTCTCGCATTCTGTGTAGTCAAAGGAGATCTCTGAGACGAGGGAGGAGCCCCAGATGAGAAGGCCGCCGATGGGAGCAAAGATGAAGCCAACGATGAATAGCGTCGGCAACACCGTCTTTGGCGTCAGAATTGGCTGCCAGGCCTTGAGCCGTTGCTGCTTGAACGCAGTATCTGACCAGTCAGCAGTCATCCCACAGAGCACCACGGCACTTACTTGCTGGCTTGCGCCATGCACCCTTTTCCTTGGATTTACGGTTGAGCAGACCCATGGTCGATACAGAGAACAGTTGGATTATGTAATTACATTATCCTCTTTCGATGTGGCGCAGTAGCAATCTTTTCTCCAAAGGCACAATCTCCAGTGATATGTTCCTCAGCGATCCAATCTCCATTGATACATACCCTAGTGATATAACATTCAATGATATATGCCCCAGTGATATTTTCCCCATCCCCATAGGCTCTACTCTCGTTTCTTTCCGTGCTATGGTCCAGGACACCTCGATCTCCTCCGAGTTCTACCAGGCCCTAAACGGCTCCCTCTGTCAGCGAACTGTCCTCTGGGTTGTTTCTGTGCCAGGAGAATCGCCTTGGTGCTCTTCCTCTCAGAGCATTCCTTGCCTCCACACGCCTCTACGCCCACACAAATATCCCATTCCTGGTGCTCAGCATACTGGGCTCCAAGTCAAGGTGCGACGATCCAAAATCTCCAACGGCAGTCATTGAGATGGCACCAGATCTATCACCCGCATCTGGCTCGAGGGTATCCGGGTGACAGACATCCGCACTTTTGTCGGATATCTTTCCACAGATCAGTAAAGATCACGCCCATCTCAGTGATTGTCCTTTTTCTTGACTCTTATCCTATTCCAAGGTTGTATTGTGATTTTGATGACCCTGAATCGCCATCAATGATGGTTTCAACGCTTCACGTCCTTTCAATCCCTGAGACGCCCTCGTTCATCATTCCTCGTACCTTTCCTGCATCGTTCACTCCCGACGCCCGCACAGTTCGAAACAGACTCATTGACTGGATTGCTCAAGAAGCCTTAGCTGGTGACTTAGATGCTGCAGAATGGGTCTTGCTCTCTGCCATCTCCAAAACGTATGGCAATTTCACCGGTTGATCAATCGGTCTCATCTGATGAGTTTGCACAGACAGCCGAGTTCTCCACCCGTCTATCCCCCTTCCCTCACGCTCTCCTCCTTCCCCTCTCCGACCGATTCTTCAACTGCCACACCTACTCTTCAACACGTTCTCACTCTCATCCTTCCTTTGCTGACCCCTCTTCCACTAACACTCGATATACTCAACCACACTTCCTTTCACCCTCAGCATAAAAAAGAAGACCAAGACCTCCACAGTGGCTGGCTCCAGGTCCCGAAAGGCTCACTTTACCTTGTCACAGAAGCGGGCATAACCGAAGGCCCAGTCGATTCAGTCGGTCTTGATAACATACGCTCTCTGCAGCAGGTGATGACAAGTCAAATCCTTGATTATGAGTCCCCGTTCACCCGGTTTTCGCTAACGACCGATTTGAGTGTCATGATCCTGACACAGGGAAAGACGAGTGCCCTTTTTCAGGTCAGTGACTATTTTGCTGCTTTTGTACAACTGTATTAAACCCATCTCAGACAACTGTGAATGTTCCGCTTAACAAGGCTGATGAGGATAACGACGATCTTTACAAGCCTCTGGATGAGATTAATGTACCATGTGATAGAGTACTCGATGAGTGGAGAAGCCTAGTCGGTGGAAGCAAGGTTGGTCAAACCACGATCAGCGGCGAGACGGCCAAAGTGTGTTTATTTATCATCTATTCCTACCGAACCTGGGTCATTGATCAGCCTCTATAGTATATTCAAGACGATTTTGTCAACCAGCGTAGCACTTCGACCACCACAGGCAAGGAGATAACCTCGGACGAGCTCGTTCAATGGATGGTAACGGCCAGGTCGGTCAATTTTGTTTTTCAACAAGTCTCGAGTGTGAATGGTCTCATGACGTCAATAATAGACTTTTGGCCTTGTCCTACCATGAAAAATTTGTTACAAAAGAAATTTGGGAGGAGGCAAAAGCTTTGGATGCAAGGATAAAAGCAAGAATAAGCTGTCAATAATACTGTCCTAATACTGCCCTTTACATATTGCAATACTACTCCAGGACTATTTACGATCTTTCCAGACCCCACTTGTCAGCTTCGAACCAGATGTCTCCCAGTTCTTGTATGATCCTGACCAATAGGACTTGAATGGCTTGGACGTCTCTGCCACTGCCTTCAAGGTAATACTTGATCTGCATTATAATTTCAAACTCAGCAATCTGCTAGTGTCAACAGCTGATAAATGAATATACCTTGGGCTCGGTGCCGCTCGTGCTAAGTACCGGTGGTGTGAATAAAAGGGGTTTCGTTAAGGAAAAAATGACTGACCGAGTTGTTAAAACAAATTTCATTCCTTGTTTGTTCTCTGCTCTGAATTGTATCATGTGTCCAGAGGAGAGAGGAAGAGAAGGCTTGTACGTAGGTGGGTTGGTACTATCATAACCCGTTGTGAGGTCGACGATAGAAGTCACAGTGAGACCTGCGATTTCTTTGGGATAGGATGGAGAAGTTGACGACCACGTTTCACTTGCCTGGGAGTTTCAATGAAACGGGAAATGAAGAGTAATGGATGGATGGAGGAGAAGAATGCGTACATCAAAGTTTCGAATGCGACTGAAGATGAGGTCGATGGTGGGAGGGTCGTCACATCTGAAGTAACCGTTGTTTGTCTTTTTGCGAGAGCGTCAACACGAGACGACGCAGTGAGACTAGTGGGATTACCTGGAAATAGCCGTATCTGTATCAGGCTAGATGTGAGCAAAGATGCCAAAGGAACGAACGCCAAGGATCTACTTTTCAAAGAGGCTCTGTAAATGTCCCTTCAACGTCTTACCCTGAGCGTTCAATGCCGCTACGAGCTGAACAAAGGTCATCTGAGTAAGATTCCCCAAAAAAACTCCATCAGCAATGTTCAAGATTGCATTACTATTATTTTTTCTTCTCACCGTAGCAGCAACCCCATCTTTATCCCTAACCTCATCCCCAAACATAAACCCAATCGCTTCTTCATATCCAAACGGCACCTCATACCCCTCTTCAACCAATTTCAAACAGGCATTCCCTATATACTTGAACCCAGTCAAACATTGGACAAATCTGAATCCTTCGACTTGGGCCATGGCTTCGATCATTTTGGAGCTGACGATGGATGCGACCATGGCCAATTTTGTCAGAGGTTTATGGCTGATGGATTGTTTGAAGATATCGAGAATGAAGGAAGCAAAGAGAGAGCCTAGTTGGTCGCCTGTGAAAACAGTCCATTTACCGGAGGAGGGGCTTTTGAATTTTTGAAATTGGGTTGAGGGAGATCACTACCGAAGACCTCATTAGAGATTAGACAACGTACTCGCGTTCTGCGCCAGCGAATCTGTCAGAATCAGGGTCTTGACTTAGCACATAGTTTATATCCTCTCGTTCTGCTGTGGCAAGCGCGAGGTCCTGAAAATGTTATCTCAGGTTGAGAGGGAAGAAGACGTAAGCAAGGGAATTTACCAGTGCCCCCTTTTCCTCGGGATTGGGAAATTTGACAGTAGGGAAATCTGGATTTGGTTCTTGTTGTTCCTTGACGGGGACATAGGATGCGAATCCAAATATATCAAAGGCGCGCTTGACATAGAGGTCGCTGACACCGTGCATAGATGTATTAACGAACCGCACAGGTGTAGTCGCATTGAGTTTCCTTGAACCATTTGAATTGGTATCTGCGGCCATATTGGGAGGGGGGAGAAAAAATATCTTACTGGTCAACAAGAAGGTTTGATAGGGAAGCAAAGTATGCATCGTGCATTTCCTGAGTTACATCTAGACAGAGGGACGATGTAAAGACATCGGTATCCCATGCTACCGGTGTAAGATTAGCGGTGATAGACTCGGATATTCCACGATCGTGAGGTTCAATGATCTGAGCAAAAAATGTCTTGATATCCTGTCAAGCAATCTAGTGGTAGGAAACTGACCTGGACTGCATTTTCCCAATAGACCTATCGAAACAAGTTATTACGTTCGACCTTCCAGGAATGGACGCGCGTACTTTGTAGCCGTTATCTTCCTAGAGCCAGGATAGTCAGTTTTTCATTGATCATCAAGTCAACAATTACCTTGGGATTGTGACTCGCTGGAAGGGATGTTAAAATCATGTCCAGTGGCCAAGCTGAGATGACAGACCAGTAATCATGATACCGCATGCCGCGCTCTGCGCCTTCACGGTGAAAGGGACCCTAAAATGATAGAGGTCATTATACGTGGGCAGTCTTGTCAAAAGTAGTCTTACATAGGGGTATGGACTATACCACGGAGTAGGTACACTTTCATGCCCTTTGCCAGAAATGCGGCAGCAGTTAATTTTGCCCAATACTCCGAATTATGTCGGTGATCGTGGCCTATGATGACACCCCGGGAAAGGGCGTCTGGTATTTGTTGAATTACATATGAGGCTACCCCCTGGATTTCGAAAGATGTTAGTTAATCATGTCCCGAGGAGCGAGATGTGTGCGTGCACCTGTGACGCTTGGATTATAATCAAGTCTTTCCGGATTGTCAGAATTGATTGACGTCATGTTTCGGGGAATGTTCACCATTCATCCGCGCCCATCCCGCTTCCATTTTGCCACGTAACCCTGAGTCCTCATGACTGATCCACAAGCTCGGACGGATAAATCCCTGGTGAGATCTTACCTGCAGTTCCAAAGCCAATTCGTTCCCTTTGATGATTCAAGATGAGACAATGAATGAATCAAAATGGAGGTGAAATGAGAGAACCTCATCCGACTTTCGAGCTCCTTTACATTGCCCGAGTCCCATAAATTCTGGATCTCTGTGCGAGTGACCTCATTCTGCGGGAAAAAAAAAGATTGATCAGAAAAATTGGCGAGTTTTACATGGTCGGTCGTATATTGACTACTACTGACCCGGTCGAGCTCCAACCACTTGGATACGAGTTGTGAGAGATCTGTCATGATAGGAACACAAGCTGATTTCGGAAACTCCGACGGATCACCGTGAGTTCGATTAGCCTCAACAGGAAGTGGGTCTATTTTCTGCTTCAGTCACGTTTCAAAGTAGGAATGTTGAGATACATCAATTACAGTACATAATCATTTTGAGCAGACAAGTTTGCGATACGTCGATGGTGAAGTGGTCATCACGCTTGCTTTCCATGTTGAAAGCACTGGTTGAGGGCCCTGATTATGCATTCCCATGCATTCCGTTGAGAGCGAGCGGCGCGGGTTCGATTCCCGTTCGACGTATACTTTTCCTGCAATATCCTCAGTGGTTTTTTTTTGAATCATCAATTTATTACACGGTGCTAGTTCGCAGTCCGTGGTACAGACTCAGTGGTAGCTGCCCGATTTCAAATCCAGGATATAATAAAAATTATAATATAATAAAAATTAGCCTCTATGATGAGGTCAGTGTACACGTGACCCAGAGCGTTGCCTCGACGAGCTGTTAATCGAAAACTCAGTCACGGCTTGCCAAATTCAGCAATGTTCGTATACGCAATCATTCAGTGTCATTTTACATTGTGTCTCACATGGAGGTACTGAAGATATCATTCGAGTGGTTGAGACAGCGGTGATGACAAAATAGGACTCTGAAAGTGGCCGGCCGTAATACACCGGTGGTCATATAGAAAACCGTCAGTAATCATTGCTTGACATTGACCTCCGAAACAAATAAAGTGCTCTTACGCGAAATCACCTTATTGCTGCAGACACTCATGGCCTCACGGGCTCGCCTACCCAGAGTCACCCTTGCCAATCTTAGTCCTGCAAAGGGCTCACAGCATAGCGTCAGTCTCTGAAAATCACCCGCTGCCGCGTGTACGTCCCTTATGAGTAATTTAACAGCAAAAACGAGTTGGTCGTGGCCAAGGCTCGGGATATGGTCGAACAGCAGGTCGCGGTCACAAAGGTCAAAATGCACGCTCTGGCCGAGGTCCAGGGATTGCTTTTGAGGGTGGCCAGACACCAATAACAAAGCTGTTTCCTAAACGAGGTTTTATCAACGCCAATGGGAGAACATATGCACCTGTGAACCTTGACCGGATACAACACTGGATAGACCAAGGCCGTCTGAAGTGTTCTCCGGACGCACCTATTACTGCGAAAGAGCTGTTGTTGAGTGGTTGTATTCATTCGGTGCATGACGGAGTTAAGATTCTGGGAGACGTGAGTTATGCCAGCAAAGACAAATTCTTTTTCTCATCGTTTTCAGGGTGCAGAGCTCTTGAAGATGCCCTTGTATGTTGTGGCGTCAAGAGCAAGTCAGAGTGCTATCAAGGCTATTGAACAGAAGGGCGGGAAAATTGTTTGCAAGTATTACAATGAACTCGCGCTCAGAGATTGCGTCAAAGGAAGGACGGACAGAGTCTCTGCTGCACCCACACGTCGTGAAGACATTGGTGAGTTTTGCAATTGACAATTGTAGGGTATTGACTGAAAATGTTTGATGCAGAGTGGTACAACAGATGGAGGAATCGTGGCTACCTAAATACAACCACGCTCAGCTCACTGAACAAGATGCCCTTCGTAGAGGACCGTTGGCACTTGTTGGCTCAACAGCTTGGTAAATATCGCAAACAGAATTTTGCCAAGGAAAGTAAGTGATGTAGCAGATAATGAAAAATTCTACGTTTCCATCCTATCTGGTGAAATGCTTCGGCTACGTGAACGATATGGTGACCTCGATCCAGAACGAGAACGTGAGGGACTTTTTGATATATATCTAGAGCCAGCCGAAGCAGGACTGCCGCTGCGTGACCTCGAGAGGCTTTTGCTTTCACTTCTGCTCCTGCTTGTGTCTTCACTTCTAGCTCTGCTACCTACCCTGCTCCTGCTTCTACTTCTGCTACCAGCTCGGACACTCCTATCTTCATCGTCGCCCTCCATTGCGTCTAGAAGACGACTTTTTCGTGGACCCAGCTCCCCAGTTTCTTCTAATATTTCTCTTTTCTGTATCCGTGGCATGACGATGTCGCATACTCGTTCTTCAGTCAAGAGTTGGTAGACGAATTCGTCAATATAGGTTAAAAAGTATCCATCTAAATCAATTTTTGGATGAGAATGGTTCAATGAAATTAACATGTACTAACTCATATTTCGCAGTCGTAGCTTTCTGAAGTCTTTGAGTAAGGGTTCTAGGATTTCGTACACTTCGACCGCATGAAATGTCATTCGTATGTACATTGCGGCCAAGGCACGAAGGTATCTGGAAAGACATGAGAACTTAAGCTTAAGAGCGGGGCATGTGGACACACACTTGAACTCGTCCGCCTGCAGATATTCTAGAAGAATTTCCTTTTCTGGCTGGATCTGTAGGAGCTTGAGAAGAAGGCAGAGGAATTCGCTAGGTGTCTGGTTTCCTCCATAAACACCTCCGACTGCTCGGATTTCAACGGCTTTATCTATGAGACTGGCGGCTGGAATGAAGTCGGGCACTGGCACAACTATTGAGGGAATTTGCATACCTGTGAGGGCGAAGCAGTGTTCTTTCCAGTAGGTAGAGTCGTAGATGCGATTACGGATGACCGTATCGATCAGGTACTGCACGAATTAATTTTATTGGCATTTAAGTAATGGAGCACCCACCTGCGGATTTTGACCATGAATTGCCCTTGCACCAGTGACTGTGGTATTGGCCATTGCGGAAGTAGAAGAAGGGGAATTGTTTGGGCTTGTTGCATCATTAGTCCCTGGAATATAGCCAATTCATCCTTTCTAACTGCTTCTGTTGCAAAGCAGCCTGGTCATTGACAGTCTGAAGTCGTTATCTTCCCTCGAGACCAAGGTGTTTTTTTCGGGGATATACTGGAACATAATCCGAAGTGCGGGGTTTGTTTCTGATAATTCTACTCCATGTGGGCCGAACAAGTTCCCAAAAGGATCCGAACGGCAGGGAAAGTAAAAGTCTCCCCAGTTTCCAGTGGCTGGCTATCGCTGTCGGATGAATTTTAGAGGACGACTTTTGGCATTTGAGCACTTGCTGCATATTTCTGAGGATCGTCTTGAATGGTATGGTATGGTATGAGAAGGAGATCGGAATTTCTACGGCATCGAGGTCTTATATGAAAGGCATTGTGTTTGAAATGTCGGATATCTGAAGGGACTTTCCGACGGATGTGCCCAGTTTCCAGGGGATAATAACATGGGCGGTCCATTTTCCAGCACAGCAAACACCGGCGAGAACTTGTTCCGACTGCTTGTGTATCGTGTTGAAACGAATTTTTGATTGGAGATTCAGAGCCGGTAAGATCCTTTTCTTTTCTTTCCAGTCAATTTTCTCTGTTCATAGAAATCCAATAGCGACGATTGTGACTTCTCTGCAATGCTGCAAGCGCTGCCATACCATTTGGGCAGTATGCACCAGCATTTGATCTGTGTGGAAGAGATTCGCTGTCTGAGTTGCTGCAAAAGGGCTGGAAGCCCGGTTTGAGAGAGTCGGCTGCACATAGACAGTCCTCATACACTGTACATATACATTATAATTATGAGAATAACGGAATGGCAAGGCCATAGTGCGCGGAAACTGAGTGTTGAGGGGAGGAGTGACTTAAAAGTGTGGTTGTTCCCTGACTTCATCCTCTTTCTACTGGTATCCCTGGTGCTGTTTATGCAAATGGCCACGGCTGCAAGCATTCCGCCATACATGCTGCCAGGAGTCACCGTGCAGCAGCCGTCTCATCTAGAAGGAGACGCTAATCTCGCCACTGAAATATTGCCAGGTCCTCCCTCTATTGCGTCTGTCCAGCAAGCAGCTCAAAAACGCGACCCCAAAAAACCACCGACTATTTTCTCCTACCTGCCTTCAGATGATCCAGGATCCACATATTCTGGAATTGCCCATGGTACTCTCATCGGCCAGGAGCCCCAGGACGGTCACCGCCCAAAGCGCCCCAGAGTTGACAAGGGGTGCGCCTTCTACCGTTCTCTTTTTCGCCGACTGACTACTTTCTTTCTTTACATCTCAATCCGCTGTTTCTGTCATGTTGGACCAATCAAATGATCTTTCTCTACACGTCCCGTTGTGCTACTCTTTCGTCCGGAAAAGAACGGCCTCCGGGCGTGCCCAACGTGCTTCTGCCCGCAATCAAAATGGGCAAACCGTTGCCGTGCCCTTGGAGAGCACTAGCTCCGGTGAAGCACCAGCTCAACTCCATCCAATTCCATCACCAATGGAGACAGATAGTCTCCCTGGCGTCCCAGAGGACGAACCTTCCCTTTCCCGCTCTAATTCTTCTTCAAATTTCAATGATTTTCAGGTCTCCGCTCCCCATGGGAGACCAAGGCGCAAAGACAAAGGGAAGGCCAAAGAGGTGGATCCAATCTCTATTAGAGTCAAGGAGGAGCCTAAAAGCGTGGTACTGCCCTCTCCTGATCCTCCGCTTGTGTCTAACTTGGTGCGCTCCCCTGATCTTGCTTGGCTTCTTGGCTCATGTTGTACTTAAGTTGAACAACGATGATCACTGCTCTTCTTGTCGTTCACACGGCGATCTCGTATACTGTGATGGATGTCCTCGGGCGTTTCATCTTTGGTGTGTCGATCCACCCTTGGAGACTATAGAAGAGGGGGATAGCAGATGGTTCTGCCCTGCGTGTATGATACGTAAGGTGGGCTCGTCATCTTCCTTATCTTCATGCTCCTTGGCCTCATCTTTCCTCAGCAACCTCCTGCTAAACCCCCACCATCTCTTCTGTCGCCCCTGATCCATCAGCTCAATATGTCAATTCCGGTGGAGTTTCAGTTACCCGAAGACATCCGGACCTTTTTCAAAGATGGTGCTTCATTTTTTCTTCATACACTCTTACACTCAGCCGAGCCTGACTTCCTTCTACAGTCGGTCAAGGGCCAAAAGGCAATTATATTGATACAACGTTCTACAAACCGCCTCGCCAAAGGTAGACAGAACTTAGTCTAGCATTCTACATTCGACTTTCTCACTGATTTTTTTGTGCCTTTCAGCCGCCTCGGTCTTCCAGAGGAGAGAGATGCACATCGTCTGAGAGATAAAAACGGTGCACCTGTACTATGTTTTCAGTGTGGAGTATCTGCTCTTCCCAATGGGCTTGCAGCAACGACACCTGCCACCAAAAGGACAAGGAGATCTTCATTTAAAGGCGCCTCAGATGACAGTTGGAAGCCTATTATATCCTGTGATTTCTGTACGCTTCACTGGCACCTCGATTGCCTCGATCCCCCACTTCCCAGCCTACCTCCTCTCAACAAAAGGTGGATGTGTCCAAATCACTCGGACAGGGTCTTGGTATGAGTCTTCTTGTACACTCAAAGCAAATGAATTGATAATATAATCACCTCGCAGCCCATCAAACGCCGAATTCCCAAATACAACCCTTACCCAGTTATTGAGATTGATCGCCCAGGTCAATCCAATAACGGAAACATCGAGATCATTCCATCTGAAAATGCTGTTCCCATACAACAAGGAAACCGTATAGCCACAGATGAAGTCTTGATCAATGGTCGTCGATATCGTGTTCCCGAACGGACTATTGTCCTTGATTTCTGGGGCAAACTCAGCAAAAGGTCTGCCTCTCCTCACCAGTGAGTCAACCTTGAATAAATTTGGGCCATCGCTGATGTCCGGTTAGGGAGGAGAAGGATAATATTTCTTCTGCCATGTCTTCACCACTCACTTCACTGAGTTCCTTGGATGATTTTGGCGATGAATCACAGGAGACGGGATCTGTGGGGGAGACAGGCGAACTTAAAGTCGCTGAGGTACTGTTCATCATCAGAATTCGGTCCTAGGGTTTCATTGACTCTTACTATCCTGATCGTGCAGATGCTTCATAGTTTAAGGCACAGGAGATCCCATGCTTCCAATTTGAATGGTGTCTCTCGACGAAAAATGTTCGAACGGGCCGTGCAAACGAGCCCTGATGTGGAAATGTCCGACGGGTCAGGAGGTCGAAACATCAATTTATCTGCACCTGCGAAAGTCAGTCCCTGTTTTTCTGATTTTTACGAGCTATGGCTGATGGCGCCTCGTCTTTCCAGCGTCTCACTAAGGCAGCTACAATTAACGGTATCACTAGACAAAACACACTTACGGATCTGACAACCCCTGTTGTGACACCGATACCCACCGTCATCATTGCCCAAAGAAAACACTCTGTACAGAGCACGCAACCTGAAAACAGTGTCCGTGAATTGAGGTCGAAGAGTAGGAACGTGGCACCAGAATCGTCATCTGCGAGCGTGCCATCTAGAGTAGGTTTTCAAACATGAGCGTCATCGGCATCTGCTTATGCATCTCATCAGGAGAATGCAATTTCCAGTGATAGCCCCCCAACAGATACCGCTGTTACCGATGCATCTACTACCATAGTGCCTCCTAAGAAAGCTGTTCAAGTCAAGGTAAAAGATATCTGATTCCAATATATTCTCAAACTCATGTCCTCTCAAGGTTGAAGAATCAGAAGACCCACTAACATTATCTAACGGAGTTCCTTTAATAGACTCCCCAACAATCAATCCTAAGGTAATTACTCCAGTCAATGCAAGTTAAATGATCTAACTCTGCTGCTAGACACCGCCGAAACGACGAGGACGTCGGCCTATTGTCAAAGACATGGAAGAGGGAAAACCTGCTCCAGCTAAGCGAGGTCGAAAGAGGAAGGAGCGAGAAGAAGATTTACCATACCGACCCAAGCCCTACGAGACCTCCAAAAAAGAAAAGCTCGACCTTGAAGAAAAAGAAAAAAGGTCGACCCGCAAACGCATTCCTCGCACTCCATCGCGGTCCCGCGTGCTTCCACTGAATCCCACTTCTATACATGCCCCCGCTTCAGCACCTGTCACTCCTTCCCTCAAGATTCGTCTGCCAAGATTTAATGCGGGAAGCATCTCAGCTACGAATCCTGGAGGCACAGGTTCCCAGAACAAATCGTAATTTGCGATTTGTTCACAATGATTCTGGTCGACTGTTGTGCTGTTATGACCCACTTACCATTAATTCCAGTATTCCCATGGGAAACATAATGTGTTTTATCATACTTTATTTCCTGTTCATTGGATGGCCACTTTTTTCATAATTTGTAATAGAGTTGGGTTTGTGCGACCAGTGTGCAGGAAGAGAAAGTTGTTATAATTGAACTTGGTTTCTGCGGTTTCTGCGCAATTGATGACTGATCCGGCCTGTGAACATACAAAAATATATGTATCACTTAACACAGCCGTCAGTTCGGATGGCATTGCGACCTCTCATTGCTATTTGTGGTACAACAGGAGTAGGCAAATCAAATCTTGCGGTAGAACTTGCCCTACGGCTCAAGCAAGGAGGGTCTGTGAATGGCTGGTCCGGTGCCAAAATCATCAACGCTGATTCTATGCAAGTCTATGAAGGGTCTCGACATCATCACGAACAAAATACCTGTGGAGGAGCGAAAAGGGGTCGAACATCTTTTGATGGATATCAAGAAACCAGGGGAACAATATGTGGTTGGGCAGTGGGTACAGGATGCCATCAAGCTTGTGAGTGAATTTTCGTTTCATTCATTGATGTTCCCATTCGATGGCTCATTTTCTCGAATGCAAAAGATTGATGAGATTCACAAGAACAACGAGATCCCGATAGTTGTTGGGGGAACTTCCTATTGGATCCAAAACCTCGTCTTCTCTGATCGCTTGGTTAGCTCACCTAAACCGACTGCCACAAAATCGACGCACAAAACTCGTGAAGAATTGCATCACTTCACTTGCAAGTTGACAGACCCGGATTTGTTCCAGATTTTTGATTCACTGCCTGAGTCACCGCCCTCGGCGAGCAAGGATGGTGACTTTGCATACCAGTTGCACACCTTGCTTCATGCCATTGACCCTGTGATGGCGTCCCGATGGCATTGGAGAGATACGCGCAAGGTGCTGCGAAGCCTCGAAATTATCAAAGAAACTGGACGAAAAGCAAGTGATATCGTCGCCGAACAAGCGTTGAGAACTGCCGTCGCCGAACCGAGGTTTGTTCGGCCCTTGGAATGAAGCATCAGTGTTTGATACTGTGCTATAGATTCCGTACTCTTTTTCTCTGGCTCTATGCAGAACCTAGTATCTTGGAACCGAGACTTTATGATCGTGTGGACAAGATGATAGAGGCATGATCAGTCAATCGCTCTTATCCTTCGATTCGCTGATATAGTCCTTCAGCTTGGTTTACTTGACGAAATTCGCAGTCTGCGGAATTCAGCTTCGGCCAGTATACCAGAAGAATTATCAATCGAAGGCGCTCCTGAGAAGGATTACACCCTCGGCATTTACCAGGCGATTGGTACTGTTCAAAGCCACTTGCACGCATTTTTTTTTGCTCATGTTTGACCGTTGTACAAAGGTTATAAAGAATTTTTCAACTACCTATTTAACCCTGAACCATCGCAAAATGGATTTTCCCAAGCAGTGGATAGAATGAAGTTGTCTACGAGGCAATATGCCAAACGCCAAATTTCCTGGATCCGGAATAAACTCATACCTATGGCGGAATCGGCGAACAGGGAGGACATGTCCACTCCGTTCTATCTGCTTGATGCAACAGGTTGTCATTATTCCTTCTTTATTTCATTGTCCCATTAATCTTCCTGCAGAACTTGGACAGAACTGGCTTAACAATGTTCAAGGACCCGCCACCAAAATCATGGAAGGTGAACTATGTCGATCCTTCAATCTCACATTATACGTCAGTGACCCACCCTTTCGTAGGTTTCCTGAACAATCAGCAGCTTCCAGAGCCAAAATCACTGTCTGCAAGAGCGCATGCTCTCTTAACCGTCAAAGAAAAAGACGTCAGGTGCGCTTGATAACAATGAGTACAACGGCTGGAACTGAACCGCCTTTACAGCCCATCTGCCATACTAGAGGCCAGACGGAAGATTATATGTTCTGTGTGCACAACTGATGAGAACCGACCCGTCATGATCGAACAAGGTTCAGATTGGGAAATTCATTCAAAAACCCGATCCCACAAACGCTTGCAAAAAGCTAAACAAAGATTACCGGTTCACATTGATAATGCATCATACAATGAGGGGCTGCTAAAATACAGTATGCAATTCTTCTGACTAATTTAACGGCAGTTCACGTAGAACACAGATACGCATTCTTGACTTTGCAACGTCCTGCAAACGTCCAACTCAAACAGATTCGGCCCAGTCTACGAGCCAGTCCTCCCAATTCTGCCAAGGATCATCAGACAAACGAGCTTCACCGTGCTCATGATCATGGGCATGGTGCTGGCGAGGGTCCAAAAGGCGATCCACGATATGAACAGCGGCATTACTGGTGACTACGTCGGACACTAAGACGTCATGGTGGTTAACTTTAACTTCAGTTTTGACCACGGATGGCTTGTCAGGACCAGGAACGGGCAAGGTGAATTCATATTTTCTGACGTGCGCTTGGACATAATGGTCCTCAAGGCGTGTCGGGAGTTTGAAGTGCGTATCAGATATTACCTTGCCATATGAGGAGGATTGCGCTGTCCTCTCTGCTAAAAATTCACTGGCTGAATTGTTGTATTGGTAATCTACAGCACGAGTCAATGACATTTCAAACAAGGGGAAGTATGCCATACCGCTGTGGACAACCAGATTAGGAATGATATGGTATTCAAGGACCTTGCGTAATACGTGTTGGCCAAAAGGGGAAAACAGGAAAAGTCTAAGCTTGAGTGGCAAGTGCTCAAATGCCGAGTTGGTCGGGGCGAAGAGAGTGAGGGCAGATGATCCTTCCAGCGTATATTCTTCACTATTATCGGATTTGACATAGCGCAAATCAACATCATCAGTCAGGCCAACACGTTGGATCGCGGTCGTCTAAAATAATTGCGATCAATAGTGAACTCACTCATTTTTAGACCCCAAAGACTTACAAGAATGGAAAACTTCCCAGGGAGTAAGAATACCGTCTGGAAACTTGCCAAAGGAGGCAACACGGGTGCATTTACAACATGGATGATGCCTGAGTCATATGAGTTGACTTTTGAAGAGTGCAAGCGAGTAAAACATACCGTTAGAGGCCTTTACATCAGGATATATAACTTTTGAAACAAAATTGACACTAGTCGAAGGAGGAAGCAATCTCTGTGCGACGCGAACACGAAGAGGCTGTCCATCCAAAACACCAGGAATAGCTAACTTGGTCGGATAAGTTTGATGGTCACCAAGAGAGAAACTGTCAATCGCTTCAGGCAGAGCCTCGTAAGCCAAAATTGCTTGTACGAGATGTTTGAAAAATCTGATGCGACGCTCCTTATTTTTGTCGTCTAGGAAGGGAGAGGCGTCAAGCTGGTCTGCGGCAGAGAGCACATCATGCCAGTGGCAGCCATCGGCAAGAAGGAGAGATACGGAACTATCATTAAGAAGGCGTTCGTTATCAACGAGATTATTGCAGCTGCCTGAGCCATGGGGGACCGCCCAATCGGGCGTGGCAAAAAATGTGAATCTATGGTCGGCCAGAATGTGAGACACGGAGATACAACATCGTATTCAGGGCTTACTGAGCTTCTTTGTCGTCGAAGTACTTGATGGCATCAGCAAACTCAATAGCTTTTGTCAGCTTCGTAAATCTGGAAGGTGTTAGTTTTGTATGAGAGACGAATGATCATTCCAACCTGGGATTGTTCTTGATGATTTCCCAAATAGTACCCTCATCGGACTGCCTATCATAGAAAAATGCTTCTTCCTGAACTTTACCGTTGGTAGACTCAGAGAGAGCGTGTAAAGGAAATTGATCAGGGATGAAGGAGAGTGGATTTAAAATCCGACCCAAAGGTCCAAAGGCGGGGGAGGCGTTTACCAAACTACTGAAACATAGAAGAGTTAAGAACAACATTGCAATGTGAAGGAATAACAAGTATTGTTGAGCTGCTATATATTGGATAAGAGAAACAATGCTCCAAAAGTGTCATCATATGACGACATGTGTCAATGATAGAGGGTCATCATCGAATCTATTCTGCTTCGATTTCATGGCGATTTCATGGCGTCACATAAATCTAATTATTCATACGCGGACTACCGGCATGTCGTGGCTGAGCGCGTACACAAAAGAAGAATATCGTTTGGTAGGCTGCCTGTATCCTCCTCATTCCACGAGTTGACGGAATTTGTCCTGGATCTCAACGTGAAGCGCGTCCAACTTTTGCTTGATGGGTTCTTTGCCTTGAGAAGGTGACTAGGTAGAGAAAAGCAAGGTTTAGAATCCTGACCGATCTTATGGTCCATCAACTCACCTCAAACTTCATCTGCGAAAGCTTAAACATGATATCTGCTGCGGAATCTTTGATTCTAGAGAACGTGAGATCATGCTGCGTCACAGCTCTGACTGCTGCATCATGGAAAGCCACGAAATTTTTCAGCATGGCACTGGTCTTGTAGAAGGGACAATAGCGATCATATTCACTCATGCCGTTCTGTTGGAGGAAATCGTCTTTGAGCATTCTGGCAACTTCAAGTGTAATTTTGTCATTCTCGCCCAATGCACTCTTTCCGACCAGCTGTACGATTTCAGCCAAGTCCTCCTCCTTTTGAAGGATCTCTTTCGTCTTTGTTCGGAGTTCGACAAATCCAGGCTCTTCGCGTTCATAATAAGGTTCAAGGACTTTGGTGTATTTGGAGTATGATACACTCCAGTTGACGGATGGGAAGTGCTTGCGCTGGGCGAGCTTCTTGTCGAGGCCCCAGAAGACTTGGACGATACTGAGTGTTGCAGCTGTGACAGGGATCCGAGAAATCACCACCAGGAGGCGACACACTGAGAATGTCATTAAAGAATTGAACTAGAATGGGTATATAGATGGTACATACGCGCCGACGATTGAGACAGTTCCTTGACGTTGAGGACTTCCTAGACACACCACCTTGCCTGTTCGTTCGTAGAAGCTAGCAAGTTTGGTTCCAAGATATGCAGGGTAGCCAGAGTCAGCAGGCATTTCAGCTAAGCGACCGGAAATTTCACGGAGAGCCTCAGCCCAACGCGAGGTGGAGTCAGCCATCATGGCAACGTTGGATCCCTGATCACGGAAATATTCTGAGAGCGTGATACCGGTGTAGATAGACGCCTCTCGGGCAGCGACAGGCATATTGGAGGTGTTTGCTACAAGAGTGGTACGCTTCATGATGGGTTCTTGGCGGTCACCAATCTCCATTGTCAGTTCAGGGAACTAGGACGCTTTCAGTCTACAGAAGAGTTGAAGTTAAATTTCAGACGGACCTCCATCAATACTTCGGCCATCTGTGCAACGGTCAATTGCAAAGTGTCAACGGAGTTTGTTATCAGCATACCTCATTTCCACGTTCACCGCAACCGACATAAACGATGATATCGCTATTGGAGAATTTGGAGATGGCCTGGGAGATGACAGTTTTACCACATCCGAAAGCCCCTGGAATTGCTGTTGTTCCACCCTGTACACATCTGGGCAATAATCAATGGTTTCTCATGGATGAAAATCAAACGGAATCACGGGAAAAGTGCATCAAGAATGCGTTGTCCAGTCAAGAGAGGGTAATTGGCAGTCAGCTTCTCTGTTACAGGACGAGGAGCTCGGACGGGCCAAAGCTGCAGCATTGTGTGTTTGGAGGTTCTGCCTTCGAATTCTGTTTCCAGAACTATATCCTAAAACAGGCTGAACAGCTGCCAGAAATAACACTCAGCAGACGTACATCAACGGTATAACTTCCAGCTTCAGCGATATGTGTGATGGTGCCCATCGCCCTCGGTGGCAGTAAAATCTTGTGGTTATCAACTAGAGAATTTTCATAGACACCACCAAAGATATCGCCTCCAGAGATATGGTCGCCAACCTGGAACATCTTTAGGACATAGATGGCACATGCTTCTGATGATTGCATACTTTGAAATTAGCAGGCTTGAAGTCCCAGTTTAATGAGCGATCAAGGGCATCGGTGTTGATTCCACGGGGTATGTAGATTGACTTGGAGAGCTCTTGAATGGACTTGATATATGTCAAGATTCATAGAACGTTGGGGATCTCAAGAAAACCTACCCTCAGCGGCCGTTGAATACCATCGACGATGTTGCCCATGAGACCTTGATACAGTCAATTCATTGATAGTGCGTAGAATAAAAGTAGATACCAGGTCCAAGCTCAACACTGAGAGGTTTGCCTGTTCTGAGGACAGGATCGCCGACCGTTACGCCGGATGTTTCTTCGTAGACCTGGATCGTTGCCTTATCGCCTTCAATACGAATAACCTCTACTTCCCGTTTCAATACAGATGGAGACAAAAAAAAGCAGAACACAGACCGCCAACGAGCTCATCATGTCCAACGCGGACGAGTTCATACATAGCCGCACCGATCATGTTCTCGGCAATGACGACTGGGCCTGATACACCGAAGACGGAGCCGAATCTAGACTCGCGATCCTCATCGCGGATTTTGTCGAGGTTGCTCCTTTGCGTTCTGAAGGCCGCCAGCCATGGCTTTGAAGCTGAGGGATGCCTGTCCGTCGTCGGTTCACGCCGACGTCACGTGGTCACTGAACGCGTAATGATTCTTTCTGCCAACTTGATCCAAAGCAAATATGCCTCCAAAAGCGTAAGTAGCTTTGTGCAATTTCTAGAGCTATGTACTCATTTCTGTCTGTAAAGTGACTGGGAGAAATGTGCGTCCTTACTCCTGATAAAGCTACACCAACTTATATCTGTGCAGACGAGAAGAGAATAGATGGCAAGGAGGACGAAAAGATTGTTGGTGTGTTGCTAGTCTTCTACATGCTCAATTATCTCTTATACCAATTCTTCTAGCACTCGATGAAAGCGACATTCGGATCATGAAGACATATGTCAGTAGACTCTCCTGCCATGCCTCTCCTGCTAATACCTTTCAAGGGTCAAGGTCCTTATGCACAAAAACTCAAAGACGTCGACAAGGATATCAAAGACATACAAAAACGTATTAATGACAAACTTGGTGCGGTCCGCCACTGTTCCTACATCATTCCCACTTACCGTTCCAAGGCGTCAAGGAGTCTGACACTGGACTTGCATCACCTAATCTCTGGGATCTCTTAGCAGACCGACAACGAATGGGCGAAGATCACTCGCTACAGGTCGCTCGGTGTACCAAGATCATTTCCGTTGATCCTAAACTCGCAGAGGCTGCCAAAGCTGTCAACCCGCTTGGCGCCGTGCAAGGTCAGAAAGGAGCAGACGAGCAGGATAAGTATGTCATCAATATCAAACAGATTGCCAAGTTCGTCGTCGGCCTAGGTGAACGAGTCGCCCCAACAGATATTGAGGAAGGTATGCGAGTGGGGTAAGTTGATTGCTTCTTCCTATTGTGTCAAGTATTCACGTACCTTTCAGCGTTGATCGGACAAAATATCAGATTCAGATACCATTACCTCCTAAAATTGACGCTTCGGTTACCATGATGCAAGTTGAGGAGAAACCAGACGTAACTTATTCAGATATTGGTGGATGCAAAGAGCAAATCGAGAAGCTACGTGAAGTTGTGGAGACCCCATTGCTTTCGGTGCGTTCCTTTCTTTATGTAGTCATAAATCCAACCCAACATTGTCTAGCCGGAACGCTTTGTCAATCTCGGTATAGACCCACCTAAAGGTGTCTTGCTATTTGGTCCTCCAGGGACTGGCAAAACTCTTTGCGCGCGCGCCGTCGCCAACCGAACAGATGCCACGTTCATTCGTGTAATTGGTTCAGAACTAGTGCAAAAGTACGTCGGAGAAGGTGCTCGTATGGTACGTGAACTGTTCGAGATGGCGCGGAGTAAGAAAGCTTGCATCATCTTCTTTGATGAAGTCGACGCCATCGGAGGCGCTCGATTCGACGACGGTGCTGGTGGCGACAATGAAGTGCAGCGGACAATGCTTGAGTTGATAAACCAATTAGATGGTTTCGACCCAAGAGGGAACATCAAGGTTCTTATGGCTACAAATAGGTGCGTTGCTCATGTGCAACTGTACAGTTGGTTTCAAGTGGCAATGTTAGACCCGATACATTAGATCCTGCATTGCTCCGTCCGGGTCGTCTAGATCGTCGAGTCGAGTTTTCTCTACCGGATGCAGAGGGCCGTGCACACATCTTGCGTATTCACGCTCGAAGGTATGCTATAGCGAGCTTGAGCTTGAATAAAAGATTTATTAACATTCATCTGAAGTATGAGCGTTGAGCGAGATATCCGTTTCGACCTTATCGCTCGTCTCTGTCCAAATACGACTGGCGCTGAGCTTCGTTCTGTAGCTACGGAAGCTGGAATGTTTGCGATCCGCGCTAGACGAAAGGTAGCAACGGAACGTGATTTTCTGGATGCTGTTGAGAAAGTCGTCAAGCAGGGTACCAAGTTTTCTAGCACGTATGTTTTTTCTTGACCTACCATTGAACAGAGGCTGATGTAGTTCTATCTAGGCCACTGTACCAAGTGTATAATTAGACATGTCAATTTTTCATATGTTTGTTCTCCCATAAATTATGGCTTCTTGCACTGCATTATATATTGAAGGACTCAACGTGAGAAAAAACTGGACTAACTGTCCTGAGGAAAGTACTAGTACATCTACTCCTTGGACGGACCGGCAGCCTGTCCTGAAGTCGCCTTGAGTTTCTCGTTTACAAGCTCACTAAACTCTTCTCTCAAAACCGCTTCTCTCCTCTCCCTCTCCTCCCTTTGCAATTTCAAAATTCCACGTTTCTCCTCAGCACTGATGACCTGATTTTCTTTCCTCATTCGAACTGCGTTCATCCTCCTATGCCTACTGCCGCTCATCACGTAACCCACATTCTCAAATTGCGCGATTTCGTCTGACGTGAGACCAATTTCGCCACGACGGGGAATGCGAACATCTGTCCCGTCTTGGAGGAAAGCAGCCATAGCACTGCCTTCACCGCGTAAGAGTGCACCACCGTAAGCGCGTTCATCGAGCCTTTTGGTCGCGGTGGGATTTCGCAGCGGTTGTGGTCCGACATTTTCGTCATCAGAATCAGATCCTTCGGCCATGGGAAGGGGGGAGCGAGTTGTATCTCCTTTGCTTGACTTCTGGGAATCTATCATTACTGTTGTTATTTGAGTCGGATCTTCAGTAGTTGGTGTAACGTGCGATGAGCTCGTTGTGGAGGATGATGCTGGAAGTGGCACAGACGGTGGGGCAGGCGCCTCCTTGACGACCCATTCACCTTCATCGTCTGAAAGAGGGCTGCGGTTGCGACCTGGAATAGGGCTTGCAGCTCGAGGAGACACACTTTTGCGTCGCCTATCATCACGAGCATCGTCATCACGCCTTGTTCTACTTCTGCTATTTCGATTCTTATGCCTCGGTCTTCGGCGAGCGCTGTCAGAATCGAAGTCATCACCAAAGCGATCTTGTTGACGGCTTCTCGAACGATGTCGGCGCTTTCTGTCTCGTCTATCGTCTTCGTAAGAATCTTTAGGACGTTTGGACCGCTTTTTCCTTTCCTTTCTTTGGCGGCGACGTTCTTCTGAGGATGTTGAATCGCTCGAACTCGACCTTGCTCGTTTTGATTTTTTGGCCTTCCTGTAATTTCGGGCAAGATTGATTTAAATTGAGGAAGTAACGAGAAAGATACTTACAGTTCCTCAAAAGGGGCAGAAGGGGAGGGAGGCCAGATGTTCACTTCCATGCTCTCTCGTTGTTCGCGTCGACTACATGGAAATGAGTATAATTCATGTCTCATTTAAAATATTTCTACCTTGCCAGATGATCTGCATTGCCCGAAAAGTGGCCACCGTATCTTCCCCCTCCACCCCTCTCTGGATACATTCGACGCTGCGACCCAGAATTGCTAAACCCCTCAGGCGCAGGCCTGTAATCGTCATACTTTGGGCTTGTCCTCCTAGAGTCATAGTTCCTCCTCTCGTCCCTCCTCGAGTATGAATTTCGACCCCTGCTTCGGTCGCGGTCTCTATCTCGTCCATGGTACCTATCTGCCTTTGTGTCGCGATCACGATAGCGTCGTGGACTCTGACTGCGACTGTGGCGACGCCTAGGCGGGGACATTCTTGATGGATCCTGAGAGTTGTTCTGTGGTCGTAGATTTTCTGGAATCAAACCAAGACGAGAGGGATGGACGGTGGCCATTGGTGGTTGTTCTAACTACAAAGTTGAGACGACCTCATAATCCTCACGTGACTGGAGTGGTATCATCGCACGCTCAGCCAGTTGCAAACGATTTGGAATGCTTCACAAATCCTTGTCCTGGTCCTATGTCCTAAACACGTCTGTCTGTTGATACAAGCTATTATAAGGACCTCATTGGCTCATCCCCTATGTTGCAAACATGAGGAACGTCCCTCACGTATGAAGCCTGAGCTGAGGACCAGGAATCCTTAGAAAGCATCATGCTGAGGTCAGATTACTCAACTTAGAGCATATTTATCTAGTATTGTAGCTCAAGGAAAAGCAACGATTAAGAAGTAAACCAGATAATTTGAAAATGATAGATTAGATTCTTGATTGATTATGAAATCAATCATGTACCGGGTTTTGCAGTGTACAAACCTTCCAGTCGTTCATCATGTCTCTCTCCAGCAAACTTTCTATCACTGATCTCGATCTTGCAGGAAAGCGTGTCCTGATTCGCGTCGACTTCAACGTTCCCATCCAAGATGGCGACGTCTCCAATCCTGCTGTATGTCCTGATTATCATACTTCCTTATCTCTTCTCAATATATGCTTAGCGTATCGTTGCTGCCCTCCCAACAATAAGATATGCTATCGACAACGGTTGGTTATTGAATTAAATGGCCTTGCACGACTGATGCCTTCTAGGTGCCTCCAAGGTCATCCTGATGTCTCACCTCGGCAGACCCGATGGCAAAGTAAACGAGAAATACTCCCTTAAGCCTGTCGTCCCGGTGCTAGAAAAACAGCTCGGACGATCCGTCATTTTTTTGAATGACTGTGTCGGGCCAGAGGTTGAAAAGAGCGTCCAGGACGCTGCACCAGGCTCTGTGATCCTCCTTGAAAACCTCCGATTCCACATCGAGGAGGAAGGATCCGTCAAGAACAAGGATGGCTCGAAGACTAAAGCTGATGAGAAAAATGTCAAGAAATTTCGCGAGCAGCTCACCAGCCTCGGCGACGTATATGTCAACGACGCTTTTGGTACTGCTCACCGTGCTCACTCCAGCATGGTGGGTATCAATCTACCACAAAGGGCTTCGGGTTTCTTGGTCAAGAAAGAGCTCGACTATTTCTCAAAGGCCCTAGAGAATCCTGAGCGCCCCTTCCTTGCGATCCTTGGTGGCGCCAAGGTATCTGATAAAATTCAGTTGATTGAGAACATGTTGGACAAGGTAGGAATCTCTCATCTCCTCCCAAAAAGGTGTTTAACTGATAGACATAGGTTGACAGTCTTGTCATCGCAGGAGGAATGGCGTTCACCTTCAAGAAGACTTTGGAGGGTGTTGCGGTACGTTTGATGTTCAATGCTGATACTGATGACGTCATACGCATCTAGATTGGCAACTCGCTCTTTGACCAAGCAGGCTCTGAGAAAGTTGCTGGAATTGTTAAAAAGGCACAGAAGAATAACGTCAAATTGGTGCTTCCTGTTGATTATGTTGCTGCAGACAAGTTCGACAAAGATGCAGAGGTCAAGCGCGTGTCTCGCATAATACTCTGCTTGTGCTGACTCCTGCTAGACACAAATCGTGACTGATGCTCAGGGCATTCCGGATGGGTGGCTTGGTCTCGATGTTGGTCCCAAATCCAATGAGCGTTTTGCTCAAGTCGTTAGCGAGTCCAAGACGATACTCTGGAATGGGTGGGTGAAATGTATGTTCCTCGGCCATCATTCTGATCATAGCAGACCCCCTGGAGTCTTTGAATTCCCGAAATTCTCAGAAGGATCTCAGAAACTCCTCAAGGCAGCGGAAGAAGCGGTTCAAAAGAATGCGACAGTGATTATTGGAGGTGGTGATACTGCAACGGTTGTTTCCAAGTTTGGGGAAGAAGGGAAACTCAGCCATGTCAGCACTGGTGGAGGTGCAAGCCTGGAACTCTTAGAGGGAAAGGTGTGTAAGAACATGCTCGATTTGATGTTTGCTGACTGGGACGACAGATATTGCCAGGAGTGGCTGAGCTGAGCAATCGATGAGTAGACTACCATATATGTACATAAACTCCCGCAATAGACATGTGACATATCACGGCATGTGACTGTTCAGGAGCTGTTTCCCTCGAGACGAAGTAGGATTGACGAGGATGGCTCGAGCAAAAAGAACAAAAAACGGGGAGGCAGCTAGTGATCCTGCAATGAGTCGTTCTGTCTCTCCAGAACAACACTCTCAACAGGACTCCCAGCAGGGTTCCTCTGAGCTATGTCCAGCCTGTGTTCAAGACCAGTCCGGCGACCTGAATTTCTTTGAAAAGGAGCGTTGGGTCAGGTGTGATGCATGCAAGGTCTGGTATCATTGGCGTTGCGTTGGCAAGGGTGAAGATATCGACAGCATTGACAAATGGTGTGCAGCACTTCCTTTCATGGTTCCCCGGTACGGGCTAATAATATTTTTCATGTCTTAGGTATTGTCAAAAATGCATTGACGCAAAGCCAACCCGCGTCATCACTCGGAAAGCACCAGCTCGGAAATCCAACCGTAAGCGACCACAGCGCGATTATGCTAATCTGAACTCGGGCGTTATGTTCGGTTCTCCACGTTGGCAGCAGATGTTGCAGGAGAAGTCGATCAAAGAGGACCCATTTAAGCGGATGCAAGGGAGTGATGTGGACTTGACGTGGGTTGAAGAAGATGAGATGGCGATGCGCGAGCCTGTTGTTATTGAGAAACCGGATGGGTTGGGGATGAAAATGCCTTCGAGTGATCTTTCAGTGGATGATGTTGCTGATTTGATAGGAAGAGACACACCTGTCGAAGTTATTGGTATGTGTTATCCCGCGTTATTTCCCAAGATATTTTTACGATATTTTATATAGATGTTGCCACGCAGTCTACGTCGCCAGGGTGGACGCTGCAAAAGTGGGCTGAATATATGGAGCTTGAGCCAGGCAAGCGGGACAAGATCTTGAACGTTATCTCACTCGAAATAAGTTCGACTAAGCTATCCGACATGGTATCGCCTCCGCGCCTTGTTCAAGACTTGGACTGGGTCGAGAACTATTGGCCGACGTCGCGAAAGGGGAGAGGTTATTCGTATCCAAAGGTTCAGCTGTACTGCTTAATGGGCGTAGCTAATGCCTGGACGGTGCGTTCCCTGTGCTTCTCCATGTTGAGTGGTCTGCTCACATTCGGAAAACGCAGGATTGGCATATTGACTTTGCTGGTTCTTCGGTTTATTATCACGTCTTGTACGGCTCCAAGGTCAAAAAAGTGCTCATGCTCTCTGCATAAACGGCTCATTCTCATTCTCAGATCTTTTACTTTATTCGGCCAACTGTTGCTAATTTAGCTGCATACGAGCGTTGGTCTGGCACTGAATTGCAGTATCAATCATGGCTTGGTGATATGGTGGATGAGGTTTTCAAAATCGAACTTAAGCAAGGCAACACCATGATCATTCCTTCGGGTTGGATACACGCTGTGGTAAGATTTTCCTCTTTTACCTTCTATTGATGTTGAATTGTTGTTAGTATACACCTGTGGATACAATGGTATTTGGAGGCAACTTCCTTCATTCATACAGTGTCCCAACCCGTGGGTGATGAATCCATTGCAACCGTAATCCTTGGACTCATTTGACATTTCAGAGCTGCGTGTACGCAATATTGAAATTACGACGTCAGTACCAAGAAAGTTTCGATTTCCCATGTTCTCTAAGTGTGTCAACATTCTGTCTAGAAATAGATTCATGAACTGATGAAATCTAGGCTTTGCTGGTACGTCGCGGAAAAAATTCTCCGGGACCTGAAAACAAGACCAGACCAAGATTACTCGCCCCGACTACTGGATTCACTAGTGGCGCTTGCCGAATTTCTGGTTTCAGAATCGCGGATACTGGAACATGGTCCAGAGGTGGCAAAGAAAGAGGTGAGGGAACAGATTCCCGTGGAACGAGTGAAGGATGGGCCTGCATGTGCAAGGGAAGTTAGATGGCGGTTGAGACTGGCTGCAGGAGCGGCTAGTGACGATGAAGGTTTGAAAAAGGTGGAGAAAGCGAATGGGCATGTCAACGGTGTGAAGCGGCGAAAGGTGGAGAGTGAAGGAGTAGAAGAAAGGTTTCGAAACTTCAAACCCCGAATATGGGACAGAGAACAGACGAAGGAAGAGAATCTCGGGATGGAGACTGTACAGGCGGCTCATCCAGGGGCGGGAGAGGCTTGGAGTGACGCATGGGTGGATGGAGAAGATCAAACGATGGGGTCGGTGGAAGGCCCAGAGGCGCAAGTCAGTCGGCAGCGGACAGTAGTTGTGAAGGTTAGGAAAACAGAGCAGGGACTGGAACGACAGCGGATAGAGCGTACAGTTGAGCAGTGGCAATGGACTGGAGACTAATGGTAGATTTGTATTGATTGTGGGAATATAATCAGACTTGTTGTTCGTCCGATCCATTATATCCATAACATCATTATGGCTGAGTATCATTCCTCTCCAAATGGACCTGACCTCCTCCCTCCTCCATGTAAGTATTTTTCTACTTGTTTTTATCTGCCTGCAAATGCTTGTTGTCCACAGCTTTTGGTCTGATGCATTCGAACCGTTCTGTGCCCTCTCTGCCCTCCCAGCAGCCACACTCCAGCGACCCTCCCCAGCCATTCGACCCAACTGTCTCTCTCGACGCTTTTTCTGCTTTGACTCTCCACGACTCGGCCCAGCGACCACCACCCATGGCCCATAGAGATCCTTTTCCTCGTCCGGCGTCTTCTCTGTCCCATCATTCTGCACCTGTTCAGCGAGGCATGCAACCTCCACGACTCGTTTCCCCTCTTGCTCCCCGTCAACAATCTCTCGATTCCCAGGACGACCAGCGAAGTATATACTCCTTCGACACTAGCTACAGTTCACCCCAAAGTGCCTTCCCGCACGATCGCAACTTTTCTCCCACTTGGCAACAGCCACCTGCAAGGCCGATGGAGTATAATCCACTCTATGCTGCTGCTTCTAATGTACTAGGAATGGGGCCACCACCCGCTGCCATGTTACCTCCTCGCAATCCTCTCGGCCCACCAGGAGCCGGGCAACCGGTCGACTATGGCTCCTACCAGCAACCGCCTCCACCAAACCATGCTCACCAGTACGATCCAACCATGTCGTCTTATCCCCCCTCCTTCTCTCCTTCTCAGCCACCTTCTGTCCGACCCTTGTCGGAAGGAAACGAAGTTGAGCCTCATCGTCCCTCATTAGAACGAGCTGGAACATCCAATTCTGTTACCCCCTCGACCACCAAGAGCAAGGCTATCGATCTTACTACTCCACCCTACACAAAGGAGTACATTGAACAGTATCGCCAGCGAATCAAGGGAGACCCTGATCCGGAAGCCCACTTTCTCTATGCAAAGTATCTCATTGATGCCGCAAAGAAGATACGTTCTGGAGCTCCGGATAAACGTGCCGCGAGAAAGTATAGCGAGATGCTATTGCAAGAGTCACTCAAAGTGATCAAGCGACTGGCAACTCAGGGAGAAGCGTATCACGAAGCTCAATTTTTTTTGGCAAATTGTCATGGAACAGGTGCTTTGGGATTGCAAGTTGACCATGAACGTGCATATCATCTTTATCTTCAGGCAGCCAAACAGAATCATGCTGCTGCTTCTTACCGCGTGGCAGTTTGTAATGAGATCGGAGCTGGGACAAGAAAGGAACCGCAGAGAGCTGCGGCGTTTTATCGCAAGGCAGCGTCGTTGGGTGATACACCGGCCATGTATAAACTCGGCATGATTCTTCTGCAGGGTTCTCTTGAACAACAAAAGAACCCTCGCGAAGCAATTACTTGGCTTAAACGAGCGGCGGAACAGGCGGACGAAGACAATCCTCATGCGCTTCACGAACTGGGCTTGTTACACGAACAGCCCAACTCGAACTTGGTACAGTGTGACCCTGGTTATGCGAAAGCATTGTTTACCCAGGCAGCACAGCTGGGCTATACCCAGTCACATTACAAGTTGGGACAATGTTATGAATTTGGAACTCTCAACTGTCCTGTTGACCCCCGCCGCTCGATAGCCTGGTATACAAAAGCGGCTGAAAAGGGGGATGCAGAGGCTGAATTGGCACTCAGTGGATGGTATCTCACAGGAAGTGAGGGTGTTCTTAAGCAGAGCGACTCAGAGGCATACTTATGGGCTCGTCGTGCCGCAAACAAGGGCCTTAGCAACGCAGAATATGCTGTTGGCTACTATGCAGAGGTGGGGATCGGAATTAAACAAGACATTGAGTTTGCTAAGAAGTGGTATATGCGAGCAGCAGGTAGGAATTTTTATAAAGTTTTTGTTTGCCAACTGAACCCCTGTAGCCCAAGGAAACAAAAAGGCAATGAACAAGCTGACAGAAATCAAGCGTGCAGGGAACAAACGGGCGAACATGGCTCGACCAACGCGGCAACAAGCCAAGGACGAGTGTGTAATATGTTAGAGTAGCTCTCCTCACGTGATTCATTTGGATAATCTTGATGCCCATCCCGTCGCGCCCTTCTTCTCTCCCAATGGCTACCGATGAGCAAAAAGATGTAAGCTATGCTCCCAACATTGTCTCTGCTCTGAATGCCCTGTCAGAGATCTCTGCTCGAGTTTCTTGACACCTCCCAATTGAACTGCCTGAATGAGGCAGCGCAGCACCCTTTGAGACCCATTCTCGAGGGCAAAGTTCGAAATACAAGTGAAAAATATCTTCTGAGTGATGCAGATGATCAGTTACTCCTGAATTTGCATGTACGTTTCATGCCTTCGATTCCGGGAGAGAGGTAACAAGATTATATCCTACGCCAGTTTAATCAACTCGTGCGCGTACGCTCTATTGCAATTGCCAGTTCGAACGTGTCTCAAGCTCCAAAACGCGTCAAACTTATGGCCAATCGATCTTCAATCGGTTTCGAGGATGTTGAGGATGCTGTTGAGCCGGCCGTCGCGCAAGTCCTTGATTTGACTAAGGAACAAGTAGAGGAAGGCCAGAAGATAGTCCTTCGTTTTGTTAGGTTCCAAAATGTCAACAGTATCCACGTGAGTCGCCCTTGAGTGCTTAGATTGATGTCCCTTTTTGATCGGGCATATGTAGATCTTCGTTGAAAGCAATCAAGGAGAGGAAGACAAGACTAGAATCGACTCTGTCGATATCTTTGGTACCACCGTAGAGTAAGCGTGGATCGCTGGTTTCAAAGGCTGGCTAATATGATTATATACTGCAGGACCACGGGAGATTTAAAGGGACTAAAGTCGACTCAGGAGTGAACATAGCCTCCTTTATACCTTTAAGTATGTTTGAACCGTAACATAGAATATCTGTATCAACAAGGCACCACAGAGAGACTGGACACGGGTCCATTTTGCAATGCCACGACCCGTAAGGGATGTGCCAGCCCCAGAAAAATGTGTTTGGTGATTCATGGCAGATTGAATCGAGACCAACTGCAGCCGAAGAGAAGACACTTTGACAGACGTGATAGGTTTGAGCATGGACGGCTCTGAGGAGTGGATACAAACGTATTTTATGACTGTAGGACTAGCCGCGAAAGATGGAAATTTTTAAAGTCACTGATGACATCGACATATTGTTCAACTGTAAAAATTCGACTGAAATTTACTCTTTCGCTCCACGAAGATTTTGGTAAATTTGAGGTTGTATATCCTTTGGGCACGCAGACCATTTGAAATTACGATCAGGAATCAATACACTTATGATGGTACCTCGACTGAATTAGAGAGCGAATGGCATCGACGATACCACCGAAATCACCGAGTCCGGACAAAAATATACAATTATCTTATAATTGAGGGCAGTAGGTCATGTGGCGCAACCTTTTCCCCTGGATCCAGGATTTTTTGGAGGCATGTAGCCGAAGGAGTGTGTTAGAAAGAAAAGAAGAATTAATATCTACTCGTTGCACCAGACTGGGTGGTACCTTGGGAGCTCGTCTTAAGTCCCTCTTCGGAGTAACTGTCGTTGATGGTAGGCTTATGCATGGGGAGGCCTAGGCGCTGGATTTAAACAAGAAATCTGCAAGGGGGGTATACCGAAGTTGAGACCTCCTCCAGGATATGGCGGTGGTATTCATGAAGGTGACATTCGCGCGGGTACTGGTCTGGAGGGCTCGTCGAATGTTCACTACGGGGTCAAGTTTTGTATATAAGTCCCGTGCCTGGCCTGTAAAACATTGTATAAGACACCTGTCCGTTCGAGTTTGACTCTTATGTCCCAAAAGTGGGGTGTTGGTTGGAGTGATGAGGGAAATTAGTCATGTGGCGCAACTAGGACGCGTCCAAGTATTCCAGTCCAATTGACACTTATCCGAGTGTATGACCAGTAATCCATTCCTATCAATGAAAGACAAGTGGCAATACAGTCCAGTTCGACCATTCATGTTTCGGTACACAAATCAAGGAATTTAGGTCTTATATATCTCAGATTCTTTTCCACTTACTACATATTTTCATTCAACGTATGCTATTGTAAGAGCTGTGTTTGTAATCCTTTGAAAGTAGACGGTCAGAGGTCGATTCAACTCTTCATCAATTCTGTTAGATCCGGCTTATCCGTCTGTGACTCAAATACAAATACAATGTATAGCTACCTCTTCCTAGTTGGCTAGGTAGAGTACTGTGAAGTAAACACTCTGAACGGTCCTGATCCAAACGCAATGTGATCCCAGTTCCTCTAAGCCAGGGATTTACACTCTTTCTCCAAAGCAGAGATATCAGAGCATTTGATGAAACCCTCGGAATTCAATACTCTGATGGCTTGCCTAGCCCATACACGACTGCTGAAGGCTGGTGAGACAGACTTGTCGACCTGTGGAATTTCCATCTGAATATGCGATAGGTGTTCATCTATCTGTCTTATGACATCTGTTGAGGAGACACATCCTGTAAAACAAAAATTCAAGACCTATCACACGAGAGCTATGTGGTCAGTTACCAATTTGCACAAGGGTGCAGAGTGTCGAGCAAAAACGTTGTTGTCCTTGGACTCGTAGTGCCATCCACCTTGCCTGTTTGTCGCATACATCAACCGTGCATTTGTGTTCTTGTAGGGAATAGCTAGACACCAGTGAAATATATCATCGCTGCCGCGCACATACAGTGCAATATAGATGCTGTTGATGGTAAATGCCTTTGTCGCCATTGTGTTAAGGAACTTTTAGCGGATGGACAGTGTGGCGACAGTAAGAAGTTGGAGAAAAGTAGGAAAGCACAGTACAAGACTATATAAATGACAAAGGTATCGTAACGCCACACATACAGGTTATGGAGTGACAGCAGCTTTGGGAGCTCATAGTTCATCTCCTCATGTTGTCATTTCACACGTGTAGTACACTCCCAGATTTTCTAGGCAATGAGCATCATGTGAATACACGTGTCGTGCTACATTCGTAATGTTCAGATTGGGTATGTAAGTTGTGTATGATTTTTTGTTGACTGGAGTTAAATAGTTTGATTGATCGGATAATTGATTCATCCAGTCTGAGAAATTTTGAGCCGAGATGCCATCGATGATCTCATGACCTGAGAAAAATGCTACGAGACCATCTTCCTATTATCCCCAATGGGTTTAAGGGTCCCCCAAGCCATTCTTTTTAGTCACAAGAAGTCAGCAGGATGCTCAAGTATTCTATTTAGAGAACTGCAGATAGATTAGCATGGAACTATTGGTGACAATAATATTTGACAGTGGAGAAATCAGAAAGAAATCACCAGCAGAAACCGTTAGATTAGAATTTGACTACTCAGAAAGGTTTGAGTATCTCGTCTCGTCGTTCTTACAGTGGCTTTCCGCATCTAGTCATAGTGGCTTGCGACTTGTCTTGAATTGCACACATTTAGACCTGGGTGTCGCCTCGACGTGCTGATTGGAATGAACAGAATTCTGAACGACTTGGGCAACAAGATGTGACAGTAGTCAGATTACTGTCAGACTCAGTTAGTATATTGTCTTGAAATTTCACCAGTGATAAAATGCTAAGCTAAAAAAAGGTATCAGGACACATGGACATGTACAACACGTCTTACATAGAGGTACCACCGAGGGTGATATCTTCAAAAGAATGGCTAAAACAACTCGTTCTCCTTTTTTAGATCAAAGCTACATACCCACTGTGCCGGCTCATCAATAGCACCTAATGATCTTCGAATCTTGATATCTGTGGAAAATCAATTTCAGAGCAATGTATTAGGAAACAATATTGACCAAATAAATATCCAAAAAAAATTGACCAAATAAATGTCAAGCATATAGTCTGAGATTGCAGGATGTCGATGAAGGGCGTCCCAAAAACATAGTTGGTGGCCACATACTCGATTCCATTGACACGGTGAGTTTTGTGCAAAGATTAAATTATTAACAAATATCGAGCAACAAGTCATACATCACAATGACTAGTAACTGAAACAGACTGACAGTATTCCATAGCTCGCTTTCAAGAGTTAGTTCGTCCTCATAATGTAGAAAGACGCGCTTGAAAATCTCCACTCACGGTTCATATTTCAACCGTTTGTGGATGGCTGCTGTAAACTCCCAATACTCAGGCATCCAAGCTGCAGAGTCCCAATCAATCAGTCCTACGGGCCTTTGATTATCGTCGACAAGAATATTCTGTGGGCCGAGATCACAGTGACTGAAACAGAGACGATATTTCTTGGCCCGTGTCCGTATAGCGAGGGATTGCATGGCTGCATCAGAAGTGGAAGGGAGGGTGCAGAAAAATTGTGCATGGAAAGCGTCCATGGAATCGAATGGGTCTATATAATCAAAGGGGTCGACCCTTGCACAGCGAAAAGGAGTACCCATGAAACCGCTGACTCTACCGTCAGGGGGCGGGGGCAGTGCTCTGAACTGTGCGAGCTAGCTACGAAGTGTTTCACCGAAGACGAAAACTTGCTCGTCTGACATTGAATGAAGAATAACCCCGTCCATTGAAAAGGACCGACCAGGGACTGTCGTCATCAAGAAAAAAACTCCACCACTATCCTTGCAAACGTCCAGCACGGTTGGTGTGGGAATTGTCGTGTTGAGGGAGACATATTGTGTGGCGAATGGTTCTACGGCGGGGACGTGGGGACCGTATTTAGCATAGAGGTCGAAAGGTAAGCGAAATGCACGAAAAGAACTCGTCTCGTTGCTCATTCGCAGGAAGATGTGATAAATAGCCATCCGCAGTCGCATAGGTACCCATAACCACACCTTCCACAGGAGGCTCGTCAAAGTGACTTGTCGGCTTGAATATGGTTGGTCATACATTTACTAGGCAGAAGAAAGCATGACAGACCTCTTGTACACGAACTTGCCGATATCAACGTCTGGCATGGAACTGAATGGAATGTTTCCCAGTTTCCTTGTTTACCTGTTCACCTATATATGGATCAGAACAATAGTCTACATAAATAGTGGGTAACTTCCCGGTGACTTGGTAACTTCCCGTAAGCAGATTTGATCTGTGCCGAGCGTGAATTTCATTTCAGGATATCCTAGACTTTCTTAGTGTTATGATCTCGGAAACATTTTTCCTATGTCAGGGTGCTATACCATATATAGATATTTTCTCCATGACAGATCACGATCATGTATCATATACAAAGTGAGACTTCGAATAAAAACTGATCTCGGCTTGTTGAACATTAATAATGATTTTATCCTACTATAGCCTTCCTCCTTCTATTTTCCTGATCGTTTGCATACTTAGTCAAGCAGCAACACAATGTTTCTTCGAGTTCATCTTTTGTCTCTAGTTCAAGCTCTATGTAGTAAATTTACTCTTTTTATAAAATAACCTCCCAGTGAGCACAAATTTAGGTTATTGTTGTTCGCATCGCGTGCAATGCGACAGTGTGACAAAAAATTAGTTACAGGAATTAAATTCATCCCAGACTCAGAATTTGATACGTGCACTACATCCTCAGAGCTCCTACGGGATGTTTCATATATGCACTACAATTCTCAGGCAGACATGCATACTAACCATTTTGGTCACTTTCATACTCCTGACGCCGGAGCCGTGCCTGCCCGATGAGATGCTCAGGAATTCAGAAACAGGTCTCGACCTCGGTGCGTCGCTTCGACGTGTGAACATTGATTCCAATCAGTCTTACTACCAAACTGATAAGCATGGAATGTCCTTAAACTTCGCGAAGATTCGATCAAAAATTTCTCATGAAAATTTGGAAGTCTAAAAAGTTCTGGATATGTGTAGCATGTATGAAATTCGTTGGAATCTAGATCTATCTTTCACATCAGAGTATCTGAGACACAGGTTTGATCCGCGGTGTTCACAATTATTGCTCAACTCATGAGCGATATTCCTGTGCAATTTCCTGTGCGGGAGCAGAAGGAGGACAGTTTTAATTGTTGTGTCTGGGTCAGGGAAGCATTGCTCTCGAAGATCACGGAGTGATGGAGATATTAACAAATTGGGAGAAGAATTCATCCGTCTGGGAGAAGAGTATGATGATAGTATTGTCGTGGGAGGGCCTTATAGAGTATACTGTTTGAAGTACTACAACAACGCTCTGCGATACTAATGGCTAGCTTCAGCTGCCTTTGTGTCTCAAGTAGACAGGAAAAGTACGAGGATACATCATTGATAAGGGCATCGCACCGTAGCACATGTGGGGCATGAGGTGGCGTCAAGTGGTGTCAAGTCCGTCATGAGAATCAAGCTTATTTTCCAAGACTGGAATTTCGTATGTGCAATACATTCCTAGAATTTAGGCCTCCAATAAGATTTCAGGCTGAAATTTTGCACGACATTCGCATAATTCATACAGGTATCCATTTACCTGTCAAGTACCTGCTATATTGTTTTATCTTCATCCCCCAGATACTCTTTGTCGTTTGGCATTACTATATCTAGTTGGTTCTACATGACGTATCCTACGTGATCGTCGCACGTCTGTTCCCCATGTAGAATATACTTTGTCGTTGAACCCCATTCTGTTGACTCCACCCATCCTGTTGACTCCACCCATTTGTTCACACGTTGAGATGACACGCCGGGCCGATATGTGTGCAGTCTGTCAAAGTACACGCTACAGGCATTAGGTACAGGAAGCCATAGAAGGACTCTGGAGTGTTTGTTAGTCAACAGGTAAAGAAGGCGACTGGTCATCATTCTATAATAATGTATGGCCAACCATATTTGACGAGCCCCCTGTGAAAGGTCTGGATATGGGTACCTATGCGGCTCCGGATTGTACATCTACCTTGAGTACTTTTCAAGTCCATCGCTTACCTTTCGGTCCCTATTGTGACGAAGTCACTGTTTCAGAAGCACTCGCCGCACACTATGTCTCCCTTGGCACGACAATTTAGCCACCCTTGAAAACCAGCGATCAACGCTTACTCTACGGGGCACCAAAGATATCGATAGAGTCGATTCTGGTTTTGTCTTGATTACTTTCAATGAGAATTTACATATGCCTGGTGAAGTAGGGATTGATTCTGAAGGGGGGGACTCACGTGGATATTGTTGACAATTTGGAACCTGACAAAACAAAGTATTATTTTTCTGGTCTTCTTCTACTTGTTCCTTACAAGGATTTGACTTTCAAATATAGACAGGCATGCATCGAATAAATACTATCCCCAACGGTCGTTTGTGATTGCATTCATCTTTGATTTAATCTGAGTGAAGCTTATCAGCTCGGTTTGGCAGTTAGAATTAACGAGTCACTGTTCACACACCCAGGCGACGCGCCGGGTTTTTGCTGGCCTTGAGGAAGATCACAGGCTCTGGGCCATAACCATCATGTAAAGGAAGACAGAAGGACTCCAGAATGTTAGATTGCCAATACTTGGGTGTGTTACGGTTTCCTGACCGTGTTTCTATAAGAGAAGTCCTGAAGAGAGAAGTCCTGAACAATGTTTCCTACTTGGTACGTGTGCATGACTGCCCTAATCATTTGAGGACTGTGGAGTGGCCAAAAACAATAGTATGCAGGTCTACCTGAGAAGTATGATAAATTTCAGTCTAGATAGAACGGGTTCTCAAATCTACATCAGTGTGCTGCAACGTGACACACTGTCATTTATGTCTATTTTTCTGGCGTATATAAGTAAATAAGGCATTGCATTCAGCTCATGCAAGACGTCAATATCGGCGTTTGTGTAGAAGAGGTCCGTCATGCTTCGTTCTGTCTGATAAATGTATGACCAATCATATTCAAGGTGACGACTCACTTTGATGAGCTTCCTGTGGAAGGCGTGGCTATGGTACCTCCTCAGATACGAATGAGTATAGCCATATAAAGAATCTGCAAAACGGCCTCGAAAAATAAGAACGTGATTCTTCGTCTTCGTTGAGCAGGATTGACTGTCACTGTCGTTGTAGGATTAGGGTTCGTAGAGATAGATATTGAGGGATCTGGGAGAACGACGGAGCGTAGAGATCGGAGCTGAGGAGATACACAGATCAGCGGGGGTGAGAAATGACCAAATAAAAATTAACGTACGAGGAAAAAGGCATTTGCAAGGAATGAATATATGAAAACTAACATCCACATTGGACGTGACTTCAAGAAACCCGAAATGATGGTGAAGATGACACTAATAACGAATCATGACAATGAGTCCAAAAATACCAGAGAAAAACACACCCAATAAATTTGTAACCTCCATATGCGAACAGGTCGACGACCTGACCGGACCCGTGGATATTAAGAAAGTAACAACCGAGTTTGACAAAAACAAAGTCCAGAACAAGGACAGCAATTGCGCGGGAGGCGGACTCGCCGAGGATCTGGTGATGGGTGAATAGGCTTACTACATTGATTTAGACTGGACGCACCTTGGGGTTGAAGTTCTTTTCTAGACCTTTGTGAATGGCAGTGAGAAGGATGTAAGTGACGATGGCCATGACTGTCAAGGGATGAGAGAGAGATGATGATGAAGGGAAGGGAAAGTAGCAGACCTGGAATATATAAGTCTGGACTGTTGATGTCGTCCCTGGGAGGTTGCCATTCGCTCTGACCATTGTCTGTGCGTCTGATTCTGCGGACCCAAGGTTTGTGCGTCCAAGGGAACAGGATGAGCTTGAGTTTGAGGATGACGTAGGAGTTGGACACGTTGAAATGGTGCTTGAGGTTTGTCGAAGGAAAGAGAGTGGCAAACTGCAAAGACACAAAAAGAAGTTTAGAAAGACAGGGAAAAAGAGACACAGAGGCTTACATTTCGTTGCATGTATTCCTGGCCTGCTGCAACGGCGCTGTGGCCGAGTCGCATGCCCAGTTGTGCGGTGGTGGCATCGATTTCCCAGGCAGGGAGATTTGTTGTTGTTGAGTGGAAAGGAGGGGTGTAGGGTGGTAGATTAGGAGGAGCAGGAGAGGAGGAGAAGCGCTGGTAGCCGTGAGGAGAGGCGGGTGGTTCTGGGATATAGGAAGGATGTTTTGGAACTGGATGGCGGAGAAGGGGAGAGGACATGGAAGTTGGAATTGGGGTTGTATAATCGAAGTTGTATTTCGATTAAAATTGTATTGAAGTTGTATTGAAGTTGTGTGATTAAAGTAGAATTGGTGCTGAACAAGCACGCGCCAACAATGAATCTTTCTCAGCTCCTCTCCTTTGGCAGGCCCGTCACACCAGACTCAGTCCTCGCCTCAGTCTCATATACTCTCACAGAACTGCCCCGTCGACTCGCCTCCCGTATCCGCAGCCTCGAAGCCCTTCCCTTCATCGTTGGCACAAATCCCTATATCTCAAAATCTCTCAATGCCTACAGGGACAGCCTCACCTGCCTCGCAACCCATCCACCAGTCACCAGTCTCTCTCAAAACACCCACTTTGTCGAAACCCTATCATCCCTCGTCCATAAGCACTCAAATGATATTCCAACGATGGCCAAAGGGTACGCGCCTCCATAGCCGCCATCTCTTCCCACACACTCAGGTCGTTGCAGGTTCCAGGAATGCTCCCGCTACATGTCTCCTCCCCAAATCACGTCCTTCCTCGACGCTGCGATTCGCAGTCGCATATCCATTCGGCTGATTGCTGAGCATCACATTACGCTCTCAACTGCTTTGTCAGAAGCTCTAGATCTCAACCGCTATGTCGGGATCGTCGATCCACATTGTTCTCCCCATCACATGATCAAGATGTGTGCTTCTTTTGTCTCTCAGTTATGTGACGCCACCCTAGGCGTCAGTCCTCAGGTAGTATGCGACGGAGATGTCAATGCTACCTTCCCGTGCGTCCTATATCTCCCTCTCCACCTCTCATCTTTTTTATCTCTCTAGTTATGTAACAGTTCATCTTGAATACATCCTCACTGAACTTCTTAAAAACGCCTTCCGTGCTACAGTCGAGCACCATCACACAATTCACGGTAGTAATACCACAAAGCAGCTCCCACCCGTCAACATCACTCTATCCCCTCCAGTATCCCTGTCTCCTACTAATGAGCACTGCTTCTGTATCAGAATTCGTGACCAAGGAGGCGGAGTATCACCCGCCAACAGGGCTCGCATATTTTCTTATGCATTCACAACAGCTGGTCGCGGTGCTGAGACTGATGATCAACCAGGGCCCTATGCTGCACAATACATCGGCGGAATCGCTGCCATTGGCGATACAGGTAATGCAGATGCTGGTCTATTTACCGAAATCTCTGGCAAGGGCCTCCAAACTGGGCTTGGAACAATTGCAGGATTAGGATACGGTCTTCCAATGAGTAGATTATATGCCAAGTAAGTCTCACACCCTGCCAGCTTGATTGTAGGTAATCCCGCTAGATACTTTGGGGGCTCTCTCGAGCTATTTCCCCTTCATGGCTGGGGTAGTGACGTCGTCTTGAAGCTACGCTGCTTAGATGAGGCCGGGGACTCTGCCATTTAACTCTCTCAGATTGACACCCATAAACTAGTTGTTATCCATGGTCAAGTATGCGATGCTTGTTGGTAAATTAACAAAGGCAAAGGGATGAAATACAGCAGAAATGGAAAAGCAGTGCGAAAACAGTTCAGAATGCGAAACATCTATTTTGTGCTTCCCTGGCTTCAAATTGAGAAAAAGGGTTAGCGCAAGTATGTAATCGCGTACTCACAACATATCCACTCAATGTTCTACTCGAATGGTATGAAGATGATATGCTCGGGTTCTGCGCGGTTCTGTATGACCGCGAAGTAGATCCTAAAGTCGAAGCATGACTGGTACTAGGTGTACTGGGTACACCGTTTGTCACAATTCGACTTGCCCGTGCCGTCAATGGCGTAGGCGCACTAATGAGAGACTTCTTCGGCGTCTCCATTACTTGCTTAGTTCTACTACCACTCAAGCCGGATGATGAGGGGGCTGTTCGAGTGCTTGTTGTCGCATTCGCGTACCTACGTCTTCCCGCCAATATGAAAGGATGTCGCATGGCCGTCTGTGGTTTCATCCGTCGCTCTGGATCCCAAACGAGACATTTGGCAATGAAGTCAACAAACTCCTCGTCATTGCATCTGAGAGCCTGTGCAAGGGTCCTTGATCCAGGTCTACGTCTCCGACCCTTTGAGTTTGTGACAGGCCTTGGCATACCACTCGTATCTATTAAGAGTCATTGTAAGCCATTCCAAAAAATGCTATATCTAAAAGCTCAAGGCAAGGCATACCGAAAAAAAGCTTCTTCCGAGAACTACGGCTGATGAATTCCTTATCTGGTATGCCAAGAACCTCCATAATGCAAGACAATTGCTCTTGCTCATTTTCACCGGGAAATATCGGATAACCAGTGTACAGTTCAGCCAAGATACACCCCAAGCTCCACATATCAATGGCCATATGATAATTCATTCCAAGGATGACTTCAGGCGAACGATAGAATCGACTCTGTATATAGGTGTAGACTTTATGATAAATCCCCCCTCAGCAAGTCAAATTCAATGCCGGAAAGACTCGGTACTCACTTTTTTCATGCTCAAAGCAACTGCTACCAAAATCGATGACCTTGATGGCACTTTTCATCGGGTGTTTGAGAAGGACATTCTAGAAAAATCCGGCCGTGTTAATGTAAAAGCCAATCGAGAGCTCAGAACACCTACCTCTGGTTTCAAATCACAGTGGACAATTCGGTGATGACGCATGAGAACGAGAGACATAAGCATTTGAGTGGTGAACCTCCTGATGAGAGAAGTGGTAAATCCGACGAATCCGTTTGCTTTAATAAGCTCGTATAGGTTAATGTTCATCAGCTCCATAGCAATGCAAAGATGGTTTCGAAAGTAAAAATGATCATTCATTTTGACGACATGATGTTTCTCGTCAGCATCCTACAGACTTGAATGAGTACATTTAAATTAGAGCAACAACGAAACGACGCACCCATTTACGCAAGTTGGCCAAAATTTTGATCTCAACCAGCGCTTGGTGATGAAAACGTTTTTTGTTCCGAATAATTTTGATTGCCACAGACTCGCCCGTACAGTGGTCTCGACACTGAAGAACCTGGCCAAAAGATCCTTTACCAAGGGTATCGATCACCTCGTATCTGTACGCTAGGTGGTCGTGATTTACAGGAAGGTAATCACCCCGTTCATCGTCGTAGCCGTGGTTATTCGTGGAGTGATCCAATGTTGCCATCTTCTTTTTGCTCTTGCCACCAATGAAATATACTGAAGTATATTCCTGAATCTCCTTTCTCTCGTATTCCGAAAGGTACTGGGTTTGATTCGACCTCAGGATAGCTAAGGCAAGGACATGATCATGTGTAGGACAGATGCAAAAGGCACAACTTACTGTCAGGAGATACAGGAGAAGTAGGAGCGATGGGTTCCGGGAACTTGAGCATCTCGTCCAACTCTTCTTGGGTAGCACCCGCAGCTAATCTCTTGGCTTGTTGTCGCTTGATATAATTCCGCATCTCCTCATCCCCTAGCATCTCTTCTTCATCTACAGTGCTTGGAACAGGTGAAGGTGTAGACAACGACTGTCGACTTGACGAAGGTGACGATCTTGAGGGATTGGGAGCCTGAGAAATGGACGAATTTGAAGACCGCAAACTGGGTTTGGGCCCCAGTAATTTCAAGCCCTTGGACGGTGATAAGGCAGAGAATCGGTGAGAGCTCGATGATGCCTCAGCATTGCTTGCCGGGGTAGAAAATGAGGCAACCGATCCAGTAGACGGTTTACGGATACCGATGAAAGACATAGAATCTCGATTTGACTTACGGGGTAGGATACTTCCACTGCCTGTATTGCCTGTGCTCCCAATTGGTTGTCGAGGAAGCCGAGAAGTCGATGTTGATGGTGAGCAACGCAAAGACTGATGCAGGATTGACTTTGGTGTCGTACTATCATCATCAATGACTCCAAACTCAGATATTGGTAAACCAGAAGGAGAATGATTAGCAGATGTCGAGGCCAGCCCACTGCCTCGGCAAGACGCCAACGTAGAAACAGAATTTTTGAGGAGAGGTGATTGTCTAGCAGAAGCTGAACTAGAAATACGGGGTATCTTGGTCGGTGTCTCCTTGAGAAAACCGGAGACAGTGTTGAGCGAAGAGCTAGAAAGCTCCCGGCTTTCCTTGGTAAAATGAGTACTGACTGAAGGAGAACCTGCGATCGTCGGAAGTTGGGTACGACTACGAAGTGATGCATCGGATATCTTCTGCATAGAACTTGCGGTGTGAGCAGTAACCCGAGAAGATATTGAAGGGGCACGCGAGGCGGCAGGGGTGACCGACGTTGCACTCGAAGTCGAGGATTTGAGTTTTGCAACTCGTTGAGCAGTCGCTGGTTCCAAAGCCGACATTTGGATAGGCGGCATGGCCACAGGGGACTTAGGTTTCCTGGGATCAGTTGATGACAACGTCTGAAAAAAAGTAAGAAATCGAGTGTCAGCCACCCGATAATCCGAGAAAACTTACCTTGCCACGCTTCCGAATCATTAACGATATGCGACTCTCACTTCTCTCCTCCTTCTTCTTCTCCTTCTCAGCTTTGGCTTTGGCTTTCTCGGCTTCTCTTTCTGTCTTGGCATTCTCTTTAGTACTGTCTTTAGCATCTGAATGCAGGCTACGACGAGATGAGGACTTGAGTAAAGAAGGAAGCCCAAGACTGAGGACAGAAGATTTCTTCGAGGTAGAAGTAGGTACTGAAGTAGACAAGGCGACAAAGTCGCGCGGAGGGGAAGCACTATTCTTCAATCGCGGGGTCGCTAGATGACTGGGTGGAGAAGCAGATGACGGAAGAACAGGAGGGACTTGCATAGATTGAGAAGAGGAACGTCTAAAGAAGGGTATGGAAGAAGGCGTGAGACGCTTGGATTGAGTCCGACGAATGGAGGCTGAAGGACTTAGGGGATCAATGGGAGGCGCAGGCAATATCGACGTATTGTGATTGATACTTGCACTTGAACCGGTTCCAGGGCGGCTGGCACCGCGGTCAGGTATCTTTGTACTATTAGCAGTAGCCACAGCACCGGGTACTTGGCCAGCTCCAATAGATGACAATGATGCCAGCGATCCTGCCGAAGTCATGGCATCGGGCTGCTTAGGGGACCACAATGATTTCAAGGAGCCCTTGTCTTTTGAAGTTGACTTCCTAAGCTGCTGACCGAAGCTAACAGCACGAGGACTCAGAGGGAAACTTGGCTTGGAACCCGATGAAGGAGAACTTGAAAGACGTAAGTTGAGAGCATTCGAGAAACTCCACTTTTTCGAAGGTGTCTTGGGAACAACGGGGACTGGATCAATACTGGCATAGCTAGACGTAAATTGATTCCCCTGGCGCAGTGGTGATTGGTGGTGGTGGACAGAAACCTCTAATGATCCAAATTGTTCCAGGTTGTCATCATGACTGGGGCGCTTGGCCTGTTCCTCTCCACCCGAGAAGGAAGGAAAGGAGAGGCTTGATGACGTGGGCGGTGGTGAACGATATGATGAGAGATCCTTGGGTAGTGGCGGAACAGGAGGAACAATCGCGCTGTCAGATGCATCAGCAATGGCGGCAATTGAAGACACTCGATCCTTCAATAAATTTGCTTCACTAGGCGAAATATCACTGCCAGCACTGTTCCTCGGTTTTCCAGCGGAATGACGGCCTGGAGTACTAGACATTGAAGTAAGGCTAGTGCCAGTTGACTCTCGAGAGCTGGTGGTAGGCGTATTGGTGTGTGTGGAAGAAGCGGAACCACGTTTGGGAGTAAAGCTCATTCGTGCACTGACTTTCTTAGGTGTCTTCTCCTGTGGGAGCAAATTCTGGACTTGAATATTGGTATGTCCTTCAAAATTTGTGTCAACCTCAGCAAAACCAGAAACTGAATGATGCCTGATTAGCAACTCTTTGCCTTCCTTCTCGCTGCCCGTGCCTGCACCGCTTCCCTCTTATGAGACTTGGCATGTTCAGCCCCAATACCTTCCCATTGGTTGTTGTTCTTGGCTGGAGTGACCGACCGACTCGAGCCAGAGGCACGACCAAAACTCCCGACACTAGCACGGGCCCGGGCAGTTTTCCCAGTAAGGCCATCCAATTTATTGAGTGCCTCCAAAGCCGCTTCGTCATCGAGGGCGGACCAACCTTCCTGCGTACCACGAAGCAAAGAGTGGGCCACGTTCGGAGAGGTGACCTGCGACAAGCCCTCTTTGTGGCCAGAAGGAGGGGTGTGAGGCCTGAGATTGACAGATTGCTTGAGGAGGTGCTGAATGGAGGACGAAGCAGGGGAGGGAGGGAGATGGGAGAAGTCCGCGGCCTGAACTCGACGAGCGTCGATGAGAGGTGAAGTCACGGTACTTGTTGAAAGTTGCCTCGAATGGTGTTCCGGCGTTTTAGACACCAGTCTGGAGTTACCGCTTATTGAGAGACGCAGACTCTCGCGACGACGATCCTTGGTTTTCCCATCCTTGGGAGACAAAGATGACGAAGCATTAATATTGATGCTACGGTGCCTTCTTGCGGATGAGATCTTGTCTTCCTTGGTCTTGTCGGTTATGACCGGGATAATTTCAGCGCGCTGAGAAACAAGCAAACTGTGATTTTCCACCTCGAACTCTTCTGAAGTCCGCTTTTTTGCTCGGCGAGCGGGAGCGGAGGAGCTTGAAGGTGACGACGGAAGGGGAACTCTTGGGATATCGTCTTCGATGACACGTGTGAAAAGAGAGGATCGATGGAATTTGCCGGACCTGGCAGACTCTGGCGCACCGGAGTTGTTGAGGGTGCGAGGGTAGAGGATCTCCTCGCCCCCACTCTCTTCGGCGATTGAGGGACGACTCCGGAGGACCTTCAAGGGAGGAGGTTGGAGAGGAGCCTTTGAGGAATGGATGAGCGAAGATTAATGCAGTTAACGGGGAACATACCTCCTCTTTATCCGAAATTTCTCCATCAACGGCTTCTATTGTCCAGGGACTGTCGGGCTCATCGTCATGGGCATTGTCTGGGAGGTCTGGAAGAAGACTTTCGACAGCGATGTCAAAATGGGACTGTAGGTCGCTTTCATCTGTGTCGCTGGTGCGCTCATTCCTCGTCCAACGGGGCGTGGCTAGTTCACCGACACCAACGAGGCCCCGGCGATCTATATTTGCGGGGTTCCTGGCGGAGTGATGGGCTCATTAATTAAAGGCTGATCGGGAGTGGTTGCGGACTGTGAAAAGGGGGAGAGAATTGGGACAGGGGAGTCAGTAGGAGACTGGAGACCAAAATAATAGGGATCGAGAGAAGAGGACGCGGAGGCAAAACGCGAGACTGGGAGGAGCTGGTCGGACTGTGGGACAGTCTCTTCGGCAGCCGGGGCACCAGAGCAGACCTGAATGGGATTCAAAGACGTGTCAGCAGCCCGTACAGCCTATGCAGACAGAAAAGAGAAAACCTGAGCACTGTCCGGTAGGGGAGACGAAGGATGCGCCTGCTCGAGGACAACGGGGTCGACAGCGACGGCAATGGGGCTGAGTCGTGGGCCTTGACCTGGCACAGACATGGACTTGTGTCCAGGGCCAGGGAAGAAAAAAAAAGGAATAGAAGAAAGGGTGAGAGAAGACAAGACAGGACAGTCTGGCGTCGACCTCATGTTAGTGTTGTGGTGTGTTTGCGCGTACGACTGAATAGAATAAAACATAAATATCATACCTCATCCTCAAGGCCAGGGTTCCTTCTGTCCTCCATGTCTGTCCCTGTGCCAGACCCAGCTCTTTCCTATCCCATGTCCCAATACATGTACGCTTTCTCTCCACAATCTCCAACTCTTCCTGTCAGGCCAAAGCGCCGTCAGGTCAAGAATGCCTGCACAAACTGCCAAAAGGCCTGTAAAAAGTGCGACGACGCCCGTCCATGCCTGCGTTGTGTCAAGTACGGTATCAGCGAAGAATGCGTCGATTCGCAGCGCAAGCAGCGGAAAAAGGGGATCAAGCGAGGTCCCTACAAGAAGCGCGATGGAAGAGGTGCTTCCTTGCCTCTTTATTTCATTTTCTACTCATACTTCCAAAGGTCGCACAGGTCGTACTCTCGACCCTCCTGGCCAGCAGCATGTCAACCCGGCCGCACTGACTGCTGCACACCATTCATTTGTACCCCCAGACTGCTATGGCCAGTATACCCACTATACCCCAAAATCCGATGATACTCCCACATACCCGTATCCGTGCTATTTCACACAGATGCCTCATCACGATATCACCCCTATGGGCCAAGGAGACCAGGCTGCCGATTATCATTCTCAATCGATCTGTTACTACCCCGTCTTTCCTTTTCCAGTTCAGCCCAGTTATCCTACTCTCAACTTTTCATCACCGTATGTCATCCCTGAACCGATCTACCGTCCCCTTTAATCGCTACTTTGACAGTTCTTCGACAAGGTAAAGGAAACATGAGCTGCCCTCCCGTCCACAGTTCTTGATGTATCTTCGGGGGACTCAATGGCGGCCTCTTGTGCTGTACATATTCGCGCCTGTCTCGCTCTCGCATTATGCAAACAATCTTCGTCTGTTTCATGTTATAACAAAGCCGGTTTATGTGTCTACTCTTTGCATCTGCCCTAGCTCAACCGCAACTAGTCCCATTATTGGGTGCGAGATGACTGCCTTTCTGCATAAGTTGCACAATTACAAGCGTAAGCCATTGTCGCACAGTTCCCAGGATAGGCGTTTCGGTTGGACGTCATCAATCACTGCACAGATGACAGCTGCATCATGTTTACGTTCTGGAAATGATTATTGTCTCATCAATAGCGAGTACACGTTGGTCTCCTCAGTCGGCAAATCTCTGTTCAAGATGGCCTCCTGATCTAACTATCGAGCACTTCCAGATTCTGTCACTGTCATAGAAGCCAGTACTTCGTAACACCTTCGATCATTCAAAGTTTCTGATGCACGCGCTGCCTTAAAACTCCTTTTTGACACCGATCCTCTTGCTTTATCCGCAATCCAGGACCCACCGAGTACCGAGGCAAACACGAGGATGATGTACGTCTGTCTCCCGGTTTAAGTCACGAAGATCACTATACAAAGTCACTATCATTCATACATCTACCTGACATGGCACTAATCCTACAAGAACATCAGAAATAATCATGGATGATGTTTTGTGACTACAGGTAACTGTTCTCGTGTCTAGGGAAGCGAACATGTGGCAAAACTGGCTGGGCTGACTTGACACCTACAAGAATCAACTTATTTGCTTCTGGGTTTTGCTTGGTGTAGTTGAAAATCCTAAATTAGCTGATTCATCCTCCCGAGTTTACTTCAACACGCTCCTGTTCTCTAGCCAGGGTAAAACCTAGTCAAGTTTAAAAGGTTAAGCCGGTTCACTCTAATAAACCCTATATTTCCTCGAATTGGCTACAAATAGAGCACATGTCCATTTCTGAGTTTTCAACTACGTCAGAATTTGAAGTACCGTAGAGCATCAGACAAGATTGGATATTATCATGTTGGAACCAGTGATATTGATGTTGCACCTACACGGTTGCCAGAAGAGACTACAATGTCGAGAGTCTTTTCCTACCAGTGCCACTATACATCCGACTAGTAACTAAACTTATTCAGGTTGACAATCTCCCTGCCTCGGACGTAAACAGTAGGAAGGAGATAACTCCCCATACGATCTATCTGCTGCATCTTGAAGTGTCGCTGATCTATCAATTTAACTGACAGCATTCAGCGAAGCAGGATATGACATCTCCCCAAAATCCTTTTTGGAGCCGTCCTTCGAACCTTGCTAAAAATGATCTACTGAATCTCATTATAATATCATCTTCGGAAATTAAAGGATGGCTCCGCTTCATGTCATACGGACTAGCAAGTATTCTGTAATTTTCAGCTTGGACTTGCTATTTCAGGATGCACCCACTGCTTTACGTCCTCTAGAGTACATGATCAAGTTGTCGTTACTATTTCAACCACCTGAGTTCCGCTCAATGTCTTCCGAAAAAGGAAAACACTCTTTTCTCAGCCCGCGCAACAATTAGGTTCAGGGCTTGAGCCTCTATTCCCTCCAGATCCTGGGACTCAGTATTCACTGGCGAAATGTTCTGATCTACCAGGTAGTGCACAGTGTGTATTGGCTCACTTTGTTGCTTAATAGAATAAACAGTTAAATGTAGTGATCAGAAGATCTCTTTTTTTGCATCTACAATCTGTTACACAGTGCTCGATCGCAGTCCGCGGCGTGTGATAAATTGTTGATTTTTTTTAAAAGACCGCGGTCCCTGGTAGGTACATAGTACACTACTTGAATATCAGAAAGAGAAAAGAAAAAAGAAAAGGGAGAGATGGTACACCACCTGCTTGGGGAAGCAGAAAGAAGTAGGATTGTTTTGGAGGAATTCAACTATGCTGTCTAGTCGGAATGCTTCATGTGCCAGAAGATCTCTTGACCGGCAAATTTAGTTACTGCCAGTGAGGGACTGACCCACGCAATAGCATTGATCCCTGATGCCCCTATTAACGACATCACGTGCTCTCCATTTCTCCATGTCCGCTCAACCCAGAAGAAGTAGCACAAGAAGACAGGTTCTCCCAGGTTCACATGAGACTGATCATTCAAATGGCGGTGATATGGAAATAGAAGCCCAGCAATCGTTTAACATAGAGGAAAAGGAGCGAGAAATTTGGGACGAAGTCCGAGACGAGCATTATGATAGTGTGTCATTCTAGTCATCACCTAGTGGCTTTCTTTTGCTGACTTTGTCTAGTTATTGAACAACTTCCGCTGACTATTCACAGACTATTCACCCTCATCCGTCAACTAGACTGTCAAGCCCGCGGTACATTTAACCGCTTCTGTCTTAGAGAGCTGAACAAACAGGGCCTGCATGTTGTCCCAGATTATACCGACAGTCTACTTCCAAAAATCCACCAATATATCCAGCTACGTCAAGAAACCAACCAGAATGAGGCCAAACCTGTCCAGTCCATGGAGGTTGACCAGAACTCCTCACCACTCATAGGTTCTCCTGATGGTTAGTCAGTATGCGCTGAACGTTCTCATCATCGTTCATAAGAAGTAGGATATACTCTAATGATGAAATCCACCCCGCATGCATCTAATTTCTCTGATCCAGCTCAAGCTACAGCTGAGCCAACCCGACCCTCAACACGCGAAATGTTATCTCACATCGGGTGCGAGACCGACGAATATTTGCGCACTTCTCGGGAAAAAGTCAATATCGCGCAGACAGCACATGACCTGGTGTGTGGGATGGTTTTTTGTGTACCGTATAGGTCTCATCCTCTGTAGATTGATCGTCAGATACGTTTGCTGGATCAGTCCATCAAAGAGCAAGAAGCATCTTTGGGCCCAGAACCGAATGCCCCCGTTATGCTCAGTATGTCTGATCTAACCGTTCCAAAGTGGAGTCGCCCGACACGCGTCAGCATGAGTCCAATGCCAGATGAGGAGGGACAACCACATACACCACATACACCACATACACCACCCGGGGCTTCAATACCACCAGATCGCCCTAGCAAGCGACGGCCTCTCAAAAGAACAAAGAACAAAGAGAAAGAGAAAGAAGAGCCAAGTCTGTCTCCTGCTCTGAAAATCACTCTACTACCTCCACATCCAGGCGTCGCTCTTGATCCAACCGAGCCCACCTGGTGCTATTGCAATCGTATCTCTTTTGGCGAAGTATATCTATATCGTCTGAATTACAGATTATGAATGTACTCAATCTATCGCAGATGATAGGCTGCGATGACCCAGAATGTAAATATGAATGGGTGAGCCTCGTAAACTTCATCAACAAAATTACTTGCGTCTAACTCTCCAGGCCAGTTCCATTTGGAGTGCGTAGGTCTTAAAGAGGTACCAGATGATGAAGAATGGTACTGTCGGGAATGTACCCAGCGACGAGAAGCAAAGGGCAGGCGTCGATAGAGTTGCATCTCAGCCGGACGCTATCTGCATATTGAGCTTATTAGCTAGCGTTTCCATGTAGACATCTAGCAACAATTTGAGTGCCTGGCTGAGACTGTAATCACTTCACATACCTGCTTCATAACGGATTATCCAATACTCTGACAGTAACTCATTTAGCTCGGCCTCACTTTGTTTAAGATGGTCCGCCATCTGGACAGGAGATTAGTCAATGTAACAAATGAACAGTTGCACCTTGGTTTGTTCGTAATGAACATACCTTAGTTTGTATGTTAGTTGCTTCCAATCGAAGTTCCTCCAGTTGCTTGTCATTGTCACGCCGTTCTATCGCCATCTTTTCATACTCTGCTTTCAATTTTAGTATCGTTTTCTCGTTTGCCTGCTTCCGATCTTCTGCATGTTTCTGTGCTCGTTCCAGCTTCTCATGGGCGTTGGTTACTTGTTTATGTACTCTCTGAACAAATGAGCGTCTCGACCAGACCATCAGGGTGTTCATGCTAATACTGACCTCATGTTTTGACATCAGCTCGCTTCGTTCAATGGATCTGTCCTCCAGTTGGACTTTGGTATCATTTAGAGACTGTAAAGTATCCTGCAATGAGTGAACCTCCCTCATAACCGTGTGAAGCTGCTCGATGCAGCTCCGCATATCCTGACGTCTTATTTAGTGGTCGTCCAAGAAAAACCAAGAAGCAGACCTTTTCAATGATTACCAAGGCATTAACCTTGGCTTGTAATTCCCGAGCTTTGGTTTCGTTCGCAGTGATGTTTCTTTTCTCCTCAGCAGCATCCAGTGTCATCTGAGAAATTCGTTTCTTGATTCGATCGGGGGACTGGACGATACGACCTTGCGTGCGCTGCACGGCGTCATTGGTATTTGCAATCTCTTCTGAGATGGATTCCTTGATTAATAAATTTGAGTGTCTATGAATGAATACTGGCTCGAAGTATACATACCCTTGCCCGGACTAAGGTATCCTTCTCACCCTTGAATTTATCCAGCTCGCTGGTGAGCTGGCCCTGTGAGTTCTTGATTTCGAACATATTTGCCCGAAGAATGTCGTTTTCACGTTTCAGGGCCTCACACTGGGGTTCATCTTCTGCCAACTTGGTCCTGTGTGTGATCGATCATTAGGTACAACCAGGGTAAAGTAGGCTAGCTGACTTGATTGCCCCAATTTCTTGTAGAATTTTCTCAAGTTCCTCCAGAACCTCTTCTCGCTCGACAATAACTTTTTCTGAATGTTCTCGCCGTTCCTTTACACGCTGATCGCAGAATTGCTCTGTGAATTTCACATAGTTGATAAAAGCTGAGAGTAGAACCAAGGTTCGCGCCTTCTCAGGCGCAAAGAGATCTTTAGAAGTGAAGTCCTCAACTTGCGCAGCTTTTGCAAAGCGTGTCCTATACAGTATATGAGATATGTTATCCAAAGAAGAGAGACAAGATAGCTTACAGATGGTAGAGAATAAGGTTGTGGGAGAAAGCAGTTGAATACAAGTCTTGCTAATTGCAATCGTCGGATCAGTTCCCCCAGCACGAGACCATATATCACCTCACTATCAATTTCAAGAGAGGAGATGGAAGAGGCTACTGGCTCTCGAAGAGACTCGAAAGTGACGCCGGTAACCTGTTGGAGACAGGCACAATAAACACCCTCGACAAATTCAGCAGTCGGATGTGCCAGCTGCTCTGCTCGCACAGGCAAGCCCCAACCACTTAATGCAGTTATTATGTCTTGGATATTCATGTTTGGAAAGATACCTTTAGGCATATTGAAGAACTGGCAAAGTTGATCAACAAGAGCTCAACAAGCACTTAGAGATAACATAGGCGCAGTCACGTGGTATTATGCGCGCTTACGAGGAGCGCGTTCTTAACTTAGGTTGATGGATAGCTTCCATGTCGGTACCAAAAAATACAAGAAACAATCTTGCCGAACTTCTCAAGCTCAAAGAAAAAAATGTTCTTAGCTCTCCACAGACATACATCCCACCATCAAGAACCAAGTCTGGAGTAGGTTGTTGTTTTACATTGCAGCGAATGCTACACACACAAGTTACTTCTGCAGCCCAAGTTTAAGCCTGCTATACCATCATCTGCTTCGAGTGCGCGTGAGTAATTGCATTGCCTCAACTAAGCTCCGGTGACATACTGCCTTTAGCAGTAGCATCAACTGGTCTTCCTTCCTTCTCTACTCCAGGATTCAAACAGGCAAAACCACTGCCGATCCAGACTTCTGACCCGATCATCATATCGGACGACTCGAACCACGGGTCACAGAATATCCTTAAACGGACCTCCTCCGATCCAGATACCTCACCCGATCCACCTCCTCAAGTCTTCAAGCGCTCAAAGGTGTTGACCACCTCCGACAAAGAGAATCTCCCACCCAGAGCACCTCGTTCAAGCTCAAGTCCAAATTCAAAGACAGGGGATGATTCAAAGTCTTCACCTCAGCTAACCTCCGAGATCACTTTTTTAGCTGATCCTGGCCATCGGGCCAGACAAAGCCCGTCCATGGCCGCCTTGGATGGATGATCACTTAGATTTGATGGAGGTCTGTTCAATGGTCAGACTTGAACAAATTTTTTACTCATTTATGTGAAGGTCCCGCCTGAAGGTCTCGAGAATTTCAAGAACAAGCATCACGAGCTCCTCAATCATGTCATGCGCCTTCTTCTCCATGGGGAAGGTTCATCTACCTCAGTGGACAAGAAACAACTCAGGAACATCTGGTATGAGAAGTTTGGCTAGAGATTGCTGGTTGAGTCTCTGACCCAGATGTAGTGAAGAGCTAGAACAGAGAATTCGGGCAATTGAATGGGTAGGCAATCCAGAGAAAAGGAAGCAGCAAGATACAACATTGGCTGCCACTTTCCCCACTGACCATGATACAATCCCTGCGATTCTGGCTCCAAATTTCGCAGTCTGTCCTGTCCGGCATTCACCACTCACCTTATCTCCATCTGCGCCTTCCACTGAACCCTCAGCCCCTTGTTTGAAGACAGGTGGTCAACCCATGATAACCGATTTGAATGAAGAATACAACGCCAACGCCCCAAACCACACTGGGCCTGACAGTGATGAAGAGTTATGGGACAACTTTGGGGATATGCCTGACGCGATGTTTGACTCAGTTGCAAAGGTACCTTCTCGAATAACGGCCGCGGCTCTTGTCCAGGGCCCTTATATGACAGAGGTTCGGCGCCAGCTGAAGAACGTATTCGGTCTCAAGGAGTTCAGAGACAATCAACTGGAGGTAATCTCTGCGACGCTGGAAGGTAGGGATGTTTTCGTCCTGATGCCTACTGGTGGAGGCAAAAGTCTTTGTTACCAACTTCCAGCTGTTTGCAGCTCTGGAAAAACTTGTGGTGTCACTGTTGTTGTTTCTCCCCTCACGGCCCTAATGGAAGACCAAGTATCCGGGCTTACCTCGAAAGGTGTCGATGCCTTTTTCTGGAGCGCGGACTCACTACAGCACGAAGTAAGCTCGAAATTATTCAGCAGCGACAAGAAACCATCGTTGTTGTATGTTACCCCAGAAAAACTCAGGGCCAGCTCTGCCTGTCGCAATCTGCTCAACGGGTTGTATCGCCGACAACAGCTCGCTCGCTTTGCAATTGATGAAGCACATTGCATCTCGACCTGGGGGCAAGATTTTCGAAGTGCAGTAAGTAGACAGTCATCCTGCTTGCCCCCTTTTTGACATAGAGAAATCAGTATCAGGGATTGGGTCAACTTCGACAAGAGTACCCCGACGTTCCCATAATCGCGTTAACTGCAACTGCTAATCAACGAACCCGAGAGGATATCGTCAATCAACTGCAGCTTCGAGATCCTGCTTCCTTCACCCAGTCCTTCAATCGACCAAACCTGAAATACTACATCAAGACCAAGACGAAAGTGCTCGATGATATCGTGGACTTCATCCGGAGACAGCACCCAGACAGGTCCGGTATAATATACTGTCTATCACGGAAGTCCTGTGAGCAACTCGCTGGGCAGCTCGAGAAAAGAGGTCTGCGAGCCGAGTTCTTCCACGCTGGGCTCAATAAGGAGGTCAAAAATCGCCTTTTGGAGAATTGGAAGGCGGACAAATTTCACATTATCGTTGCAACGGTGGGTGTGTGAGTTCCTTGCATACGTTGGTTGTTGATATCTGCCTAGATCGCATTTGGAATGGGAATTGATAAACCAGACGGTATTCAGTCAGCTGCACTGTTGGATTCTAATTCTCATGTATTCGTAGTGCGCTTTGTTATCCATTATGATCTGCCAAAGTCCCTGTCGGGGTAAGTACGAGTGTCATGTTAGCAACTCGACCTGATGGAGCAATTAGCTATTATCAAGAGACGGGAAGGGCAGGACGCGACGGCAAATCAGCCGATTGTATCCTGTGTGAGTGACTTGCCGAGATGGTAGATCTTAGGCTCAGGCTGCCAATCAGATTACAGCTTCAAGGACTTTAAGACAATATGCTGGATGATCGAGAACAATAATGATAATGAAGAACCCCTCACTCCTGAAGGCATCGAGAGGCAGAAAGATGCTGCTCGTGAGGTAGTGAAGTACTGCTGCAACATCTCGGAATGCCGAAGAGTTCAGGTGCTTCGACACTTTGGACAAGATTTTGACCAGCGCAATTGCCAGCGTGGTTGTGATAATTGTTTAGATGACCGACAATTGGTAACAGAAGATGTCACGATCATCGCGAAAAATGCCATCGACATTGTGCAGAGTGTCCTAGATGCGGATGCCAATATCACTGTACCTCAGCTTACCCAGTACCTCCGAGGAAACAATGCTGCGAAACTCCGTGAGCGCGGAGGTTTGGAGGAGATGGTTGGCTTCGGGACGTGTAAAGGCTTTTCAAAGGAGTTGGTAGAATTATCCTTGGACCAACTACTAGCTCGCGATATCCTCAACTGTCGCAGAGAGAGGCAGCAGTCTGGCTATTTCACCGAATACGTCGAAGTGAGTATCCTCCAGTTTGAAGTCTGATTTTGAACTAAAGAGTTTCTATAGCATGGTTCTCTTTTACCATCTTTCAAGAAAAGTAAGGAGCGCTTTGAGGTCGAGTGGCGACCCCCGCCAGCAAAAGCTACGAAACCATCAAAGCAGAATCAGGAGCGTCAGAATAAAGGCAAAAGACGAGCAGCAGGATTGGCCACTAATGATCCTATCGAATCTTTCCCCGACGAGGCGATGGGATCATCATCAGGACAAGCTTCGTTTAGGTCGAGTGAGGGTGCATCTTTCCCTCCTTCTATGCTACACCTTTATGAAAAACTAGATAACCTTCGAAATCAGGTATGCACTATACTTATGGCTCACGAGATCCTTGATTAACATGTTATCAAAGATTATGACGGAAACTGGTCTTCGGGTGAAGTCAAAGGTAATCAGTGAAGCTCTTATTCAAGACTTGTGTTTTAACTGCCCCCGAGGTAAGCTGAACATCCCAAAATAGTCGTCTTAATTCATCATACGTCGGCTTAGATTATGCTGAGTTCAACGTAATCATAGCTGGTGCTTCGGATGAGGTCACCAAATCATTTGAGTCAAATCGTGATCGCTTCGCCCAGACTTGCATACAACATCGGTGTGTTCATTGCATGCCAACATTCCGAAATGCCACTCATGCAACCTCCAGGATATCCAGTGCAACGCGTCCGGTGGACTTACACGCCCGTTTTGCATACCCACAGACCTGATTGATTACTCGACCATTATTTCCGGAACATTTCATCTATCATATCTTGGTTGACTAGCTGCTGATCTCTCTCACAACTGTACTCAACAGAACATCAAATATATCTATCTTAGCTTCTAGGCATATAGGAACCAAGTTTCATCACTAGTATGCTTGAAACCTAAAAGGTTCCCATTGATGTTCGTGATTCACTCTGCTTGACATTAATCAGTCATGAGGCTTGCATATCAGAGAAAGCAAACTCGATGGTGCTCTAACCTTCTAGTCTTTCTTTCACCTTGTTGAATTGTCGTTGAATTGTCACCTTGACAATGGGAGTTGTGCTAGGAATCATCCGATGCCATTGTCAAGTATGCTCCTGTCGTGGATGGACCCAGTAGTGATTATCCGCGTCACTGTTTCTGTGCCTTCGTGGTTAGCTCCAGATTAATAGTCATTTTGGGTTGATAGGTCGTCGCTCAATTGTTCATGTTTGATCTGCCAATCGACTAGTCATTGGAAAGACCATATAGAGGATGGACTATATCAGTCAGTTGTCGAATAGGGATATACCACTAGTCATGGTACAAATAGTGCAGTACCGGAAACGACATTCCTGCCAATACATATTAAAACAACATTCGAGTGGTATGACAATAGCCTGTCTAGCCTGACCGGAATTATTGTTAGATGAAGGACAGCTTAATAACCTCCTCCGTCCACGTTCCGATGCGATGCCATTTGCCTGCGTTGAGTCTCTTCAAGCTTCGGGCAATTTGATATACTATGACCAAGACCTAACCAGCCGGTCAACACACACCGTTGAAATTTGAAAGTGGACTTATAATACCTCCACATACGGGACAGCCCTTCAGGAAACCACCTTGAGCAACACGAGGATCATCGATAGATACTAAGAATGGGGGCACCCTGAAAGATCAATTGTGAGAGGAGTAACAGACACAATCAATATAAACACTTGCTTTTGACCAGCTTCAATCAACAAATACTTGAGATCTAGCAACGTTTGTTCTGGTGTGGTCATGTTGACAAACGTAGTCGCAATTCCAGTTTTCCCACTACGCCCTGTGCGCCCTATTTGATGCACATAATCTTCAATCTCCTTAGGCATCGTGAAAATAATGACATGTTGGATTTCATTGAAGTCCAATCCTTTGGAGGCAACGCCTGATGCTACCATGACATCCTTTGATCCTGACTTGAAGGCCTTAATCGCATACTGGCGCTCTTCCTGTGCTGATAGGCCATCAACGGCATAGTTCAAGCCTTTCCGGAACGTGACATACATTTCGATCCGTGAATAGCTACGGCTTCGACTCCTTTGAGTAACAGGTACTCCTGTATATCTAAGCGGACATCAGAGCACAAGCAGGGCAGGATTTGTTTAAGACAACCAACCATCAACCTCGTTCTTATTCTCACTAAAAATAATGACTGGAGGTGGTGTCTTCTGCAGACATTCAAGAAGATATACCATCTTTGCCTCTTGCTTTACGTATTCGACCACTTGAAGCACATCCAGATTGGCAGCACCTGCACGGCCAACGTTGACTAACACAGGTTTTATCAGAGATTCCCTTGCAAAGTCCTGGATTTTACGTGGCATCGTCGCCGAGAATAAAAGAGTCTGGCGTTGGCGCTGTGATGGTACATGAGCATAACGAAAGCTCAAAGCCACTAAAAACGGGTCTCACCTTGAAAAAGCTGATGATGTTGCGGACGTCATCTTCGAATCCAAGATCAATCATCCTGTCAGCTTCATCCATACAAAGGTATTTGCAGTTGTTGAATGTAAATCGTTTCTTTTCGAGCATGTCGATCAAACGACCGGGAGTTGCAATAACTATATGAATTCCTTTGCTCAGAACGTGGCTTTGCTCGCTCATAGAGATGCCCCCTATACAGAGAAGGGAGTTGAGCTGCGGGAATTTGCCTTCCCGAGCCAAGGCTGAACACCAGGTATTCACGTTCTCGTAGGTCTGGTTGGCAAGTTCACGAGATGGACACAGAATGACGCCAACAGGCCCCTCGCCACGGACGAATGGAAGTTTCTTCTCCTCCTCGAGTGCCATCATGATCAATGGGAGACAAAAAGCCAGCGTTTTTCCCGAGCCAGTAAACGCGATGCCAATAATGTCGCGACCTGAGAATCTAGATGGTGGTCAGAATATAATGAAATTTGAAAGCATGAGCGCGCACGCAGCCGGTATTCCCTGAAGTTGAATCGGAGTAGGAGTGATAATGCGTTTTGACCTCAGATGCTCCAATATAGGCTCTGGTATTTTCATATCCTATTCGATGAGTTGGGAGAAGCAAAGAAAGGTGTTGATAAATACATACCTCAAAGTGTTCAATTGGAGAGGGAATGTCCTCCCCATCTGCCAAAATGTGATACTTGTCGCGTAGCCTCTGGTGTTCCAGTTCAGTTCTATCTCTGATATACCGTGGAGGCCTCCAACTGAATAACATTCAACGTCCCGAATTCTCCGGAGTCTTAGACAATACACAATACCTAGTGGTCAAAGGCTCCGTATATTGGATGCCTTTTGCAAGCTCCATGTCGGACACTAGCTTACGCCGACTACGAATTGCCTCGAATATCTCCTTATCAGCTTCTTCTGCTTTTTCACCCTCAGTCTTCTTTGCGTCTACAGCGGTGAGTTGGATAATCTCCACAATGAATCCCGGCGAGACAGACCTTCAGTTGCCTTGCGCCGCTGCACTTCCTGGGCTTCAATCAATAGTGTCCTCTCCTTTCTTGTCTTCTCACGCAGATGCTCCTCCTCTTTCAGGGTATCTTCCCGTTCGTCGCGCTCCTCTTGGAGGCGTTTTGTTTTTTGACGCTGGGCATTTACACCAAGTGAAGAGTATTTGGCAAGCTTCTCCCTGCGCCTCTGGGAGATGGGTATGTATGGCTCGTAGTCGTCGTTTCCATCTAGCTTGTAAGCTGGAGAGGGCGAACGTTCATTGCGGCGACGCTTGTCCATTGTGGTTCACTCAAGAAGCAGTTGCGTTTGAGCGGGCGGATCGGGCCGCTTTCCGAATGTACAAAAATTTGAAAAGCATCAGAGGTGATCTGCGATGGAATTCGACCCAACAACACATCCTCACCGTCGTTGTAAGTGTCGCCCAGATATTCGCGGTTTTTTTATCTGATCTATCATAGATAATCCCCTTCTAGATGAACACGTCCTTGTTTCCCCTCACCGCACCAAGCGACCTTGGCTTGGCCAAACTGAAGCGCCCCAATCCTTGATGCCCCCTGAATATGATCCTACTTGCTATTTGTGCCCAGGAAACCAGAGGTCTGGAGGCCAAAATAATCCTCCTTATACTCACACCTACTCATTTGTCAATGACTTTGCTGCGGTGCTGCCTGGACCTGTTCCTGATGCTCCCGCTCCCCCCCACCCAATGCTTACGAGCCAGCCCATCCATGGAGGCTGTGATGTCATTATCTTCCACCCGCGACACGACTTGACCTTGGCTCAGATGAATCCTCCAGAGATTGAGCGTATCATTGCTGAGTGGATCCGTATATACCGTGAAAGAGGCTCGCAGGCTGGCATTAAATATGTCCAGATTTTTGAGGTCCCTCAGATTGTCAGTTGTACTCGAAATCCTGCTGATCTTGTGCCAATAGAACAAGGGTTCTATCATGGGTTGTTCTAATAGTCATCCACATGGTCAAGTATGGTCACTCTCTCAAGTACCTACCCTCCCTGCAAAGGAATTGGCATCCTTGGAACGATACGCCCTCTCTGGAGTACAGATAAGCGCTGGTGCTCCATGTGGTCCTCATGGTTGGTCAGGTACCACCGCACTCGAAGGCATGAAACTTATATGTTCCAACCAGGCCGTCCCTGCCTCCTCTGTGAGTATGCTCATGCCGAGGTCAATTTCAGTCAAGACAATAGTCGTGTTATCTTGAAAAATGAATACTGGGTAGCGCTCGTGCCATGGTGGGCCGTTTGGCCTTTTGAGATACTTCGTGAGTCATTCTCCTTACTGAAAGGCTCAAAACTGAGGCTTTCAGTTTTGCCATACACTAGACACGTAACCTCTATCATTTTGCTCACAGATGCTGAGAGGACTGCTTTCGCCAGTATCATCTCTCAGATAGCCACGCGTTATGACAACCTGTTTCAATGTCCTTTTGCCTACTCAATGGGCATTCACCAGCGACCGGTACCCGGATCTGATAGTGCATGCGACGATGACAGCGTTGCACATCTCCACATCCATTTTGATCCTCCCCTCCTTCGAAGTGCGACCGTGAAAAAATTCCTTGTTGGGTGCGTCGTCATCAAAGGACATACTTCTTCTGCTCACAAGAGTTTGAATAGCTTTGAGCTCATGGCAGAAGCTCAGCGAGATCTTACGCCCGAACAGGCAGCAGAAAGACTACGAAATTGTCCCACCACTCATTATCTCCAGTCAAATGCATGCAAAGGCTGACTTAAATTATTTACCATGAATCTGTAGCCACATAGACCATAACCTCTTTTCCTCATCTGTACCTTCAAATTTCCAATTGATTTTTCGGATTTCCTCAAACCCTTCATCCATCGTGGGTTCTTCGTATTGCTCTCGAAAACTGGTGAATGCTCCAAAAGGAAGCAGATCTCTGCGTGTCTTTCAGGTCTTGTTAACACAATCATATCTACGTGGAAAAATCTGCTTACCTCTGAGGCAGTGATTGATGTAGGCTGGTAAAATGCTCTGTACAAGTTGTTATGCCATGCTAAATCTATACTTCCAACAAAGTCAAAGCATCTGCAAAGAAAATAAGAAACGATACGATAAAGGCCTCATCATTCTTTCACCTTATGGGCACTTTTTCTCCCCTAGCCAAGTCAATGTACAACCTTCGCGTTTTGATATCCCGGTTGGTATTATCTATCTCTTGTAAATTCGAGTCCACTGACATGGAGCTCAAGATGATCGTACCGACAACACAACTTTCACCTCTCTTCAAAGCCTCCTGAACTGCCTTGACACATTTTCCACGGGTCTTCAAGATATCTTGGTTAACATGGGTATAGTTTGCGGGATGAAAATGACAGTGATAAAAACTTGACTTTCCAAGGGCTGGATATCCACAAAACAGTACAATTTCCTGTCCTCCGGAAGGAGGGATGATGGGAGATGAAGTGGGTGCCATCACAGGAACTAGAGGCCCAATTAATATAATTTTTGTGGACAAAGAACCTCCGCATTACGGTCTGAAAGTGATGAAACATGGAATCCTGGCAAAGTGTAGTTCATGTCGGGAGAAAGGTTGAAGAAATACTCCTTTTCAAATTTTTAAATGAGGATTAAGAGCAAAAGTTACAGGCTCGCCGACCTCTGGTGTTTTGAAGGAAATTCCAATATTCAAAGCTAGCTTGCGATCGGTACTCGAGAAATCCGGCTTCTTATTCTTGTACTGACGGCCGGCAGCATCTCCTACGAAGAACGAAGCATCCAAGTCTGAATATCTGGCATCAGCAGAGCCTTGGATAATCTTAGATTGCTTCCTCACCTATTTTGATACCCTGCGCGTTGAAAATTTTTTCCAGTTCCCACCACATTCCTAACATCGGTTTTCGATACACATCCCTTGCGGTAGCTGCAAATAACCAGAAAGGTACATCCTTGAGCTACATCGAAGTTCAGCCCCCAAACATGCCGACAGGACATAAAAAGGCAGACTTTTGACCCCATCGAGGAGACCTTCTCCTTCCAGTGTTTCAGCGCTTCTGACTTGATAGCTTGATTAGAGAAGATAACAATGGTATGCCTGTGGAGTTCTTGTGAGATGGACTCATATCGGCCATCTAACGAGTACCAACCCCTCCTCGGCCACGCTCTGCAATTTAGCTGGGACGGCTGCGTCCCACCACTCCCACCCATTGCTTGAAAAAGTTTGCTTCGTAAACTTGATGATCGTACCATCTAAATCGAAAGCAGCGACTTTGGAGCAACACTTAGGCGTTAGGTTTTTGCCATGAAAACATGTTTTGTTCTTGCCCAAAGGCGCAAGCCACCGGAAAGATTCAATGACTTCAACTGTTCCTTTGGTTTTAAAGAAGGGATGTACTAAAGGAGGTAACTAAGCATGGATCTGATGTCTCCGATGAGAGAATTAGGAATCACCTTTCTTCGGGGTAGGTTCCGTAGATGGCTGCTCTTCAGCCGGTCGTTCTTTAAAGCGTAGTTAGGTTGCCACCAGAAGGGGTTGAGATCTCCAGGGCTTACTTGATGAGCCAGCTTGCATCTGAGCGATAGTCAATACACGACGGGACGAGCTAAAAAGCTGTCACTGCTGCTGGCGAAAGAGGCAAGCTCAATAAGACGATCGATACTCTTATTCCTTGCTGCAGGAGAGTCACTACTAATGTGCGGAAATTGTTAGTCAAATAAACTTCAAGAATCTTCGAAATCTTTTCCCCGGAGTATATGTGACAGTCACAAGATACTTCGACCCGTTTTAGTACCTTCTCCGAGTGCCAACAGAGTCTCTTTCGGGTGAAACCTGCACTCCATAATGTCTTCTGTCACTATTCTCAAAAACCATTCATTCTGGATGGAGCATAATGCAGGACATTTGCTTGAATAACCATTATAAGCAAGTGTTCCTGTGAACTTTGGACTGCATCTGTGAAGAACTTGTTTGAATCCAAGCAAAAGTATGATACTTGGCATCTGAGGTCAGGGGGCTGTTAGTAGTGAACAGCCTCCCATATTTTTGTCCAAGATAGCAATTGATAAGAACCTACTCCAAGTGGCAATCAAGACTGTGATATGACATCTAAGATATCAAGTTAAAACAGAGCTCAAAGTCCTTCAATCCTTTTTTTCATTCCATCCAAGTGTACAAAACACATGATGGAACAGATTTTGAGAGAACAATTGAACCATCTTAGGAGCAGAAGGGACACCAGTGCCTCCATCTGTAGGTTGCTGACTATCTCTCAGAAGATGACTCTTGTTGCTTCCCATTTAGCCTTTTCTGTGCTCCTAGATTTCAGTGACATCCTTCTTGGCCCCAATATAAAATTATTTGTCCTGGTTGTCAGAGTTAATCCTATAAGACACACAACATCATTGAGGATGAATTCAGGACCTGTGTTGATATAGTAACTATCAGGTATAAGGGTGACTGGAGTGGAATAGACTCCAGGAGAATTCTTAGAGATTAGAATAAGGCTCCTGGGGCATACTTTTACAATATATATACTCCTACTGCTGAAACATCCCTGATCCTGTAGTCCTGTTAGTCAGGGTCAGGAGTATCCGAGTCAAGCTAAAGAGAATTAAATATTACATAGTAATATTTAATTAAGTGCAGGATCACTCCAGGCTGTAAGTCTGGTGTTTCAGGGGCAGCATTGGTAGGGTCTCCTTACATCAGGCTCTCTTCAGCTGAAACAGATGTTGGAGCAAGAGTTGAGTGAGCTCAATGAAAAATAACCAGGTAATAGAACAGAGTAGGAAGTTGATGCAGCAAAATGAATTGCATGCAAGAGAAGATGAGAGAAAGCAAGAAAGACTTGATAAAACTGTAACTACATTCCCATTTATATATATAATTATCCAAAGCAGTGCTCTAGCAAATGAAGTTTCCAAGACAACCTGATGTCACTTCATAATATGATATAATTCTGCAATAGAAGTAAGCAAAGCAGACCAAATGCAATATGAGCAGAGTTAGATAAAATCAGCATTAACAGAAAGTTTAATATATAACTTTGATTCTCATAATAACCTTGATTGCCAAAGTGACTATATAGAGTGAATTCTTTGCTTTGTTATCTTTTCGCTAATACCTCCTACTATCATATACCAGAAAATTTGGTATAAATTAATATTTATATTCATTTTCTTTATTATTATTATTTATCTCCTATAGGAGTATCATGTTTCAGACTGGAAGGAGTATTGTATTTCAGACTGGCTCTTTTCTACTAGTTATAGTATATATATGGAGTAGATATATGAGAGCAACCTAGTTCATAGATTAAAGTCCTAAAGTTATAAAGCTACTTCCTTTTGTAGCACTCTCTGCTATATAACTCTTTACTCCTGAATTTACCTCTTACTTAGACAACATTCCACTACTCCAAAATAAGTGATCATATATACAATAGGAGATTGAGACACAGTACATAAGCTGAGGCCAAGGTTGTTCTACTCCTGTATTATCATTGCGTTCCCTCTAGACCAGCTATAAAACTATAGAACTGGAGAGTAACATATCTCATTCCATCTAGTAGTATTATCACAAATAGCCACTTACTAATTTGTGATTGGTTAATTTGATAATTAAAGTACTCAAAAAAGCAAAGTTAGACAAGCAGCAAAAGATATTGTTAAGTCTGAGGTTTATTCTCAGACATACAGTCCTTAAATATATGATTGTGGTAGTCTGTGTACCAGAACAGCCTACTACATGATCACTACCTATTGTTCTACATATAGGAGTGCTATTGTTCTTGAAATAGAGATAACCTAACCATCTTAGGGCAGTCCTTTGTTCTATTCAAGGACAAATGATAATCTATAGGTAAAAATCAGTATTATATACAAACATTGAGGACCTTGTATCTCTATGGGATCTTATCACCTCTGGTTCTATTTATAGCCGAAAGAAGTGCATTAAAGAGAGCTTTATGATAGTTGTTGAAGCAAATGATTATGTTAAGCAGTTCACAAGATATTAGCAATTTAGTGTCTAGTGACTTGGTGATCACTAACTGATCTGCTGATAACTTGGTGAATACTGATCGCTTTGAGATGTTTTTGGTACCATTCAAAAGGTCTTTTTAAGGGCTTTTGGTGGCCATTTAGATCATTGAAATTGGTCAAGTATTCCCAGAGTTATGATCTGAATAAAGTTTGTGACAAGCATGTTCTACTCTTTGACTTCACTCATTGTGTCACTTCCCAGAACTTGGAGTATACACTCATAGTATATTCATAGTAATTTACAGTATATTCTAGCCTTCCCATGCTGCTATTCCCTTCCTACTTAACATCTACTCTACTGATATTCTACTCTTTTTTCATCATTTATTACTATTATCTAGTGACTATCTTGTTATCCCAAGTCTCTCTCTCACTATTCAGCAAATACAGACATATTGTCTACAGTACTTAAACTCTTGAATGTAAACCTGAGATCCAGTCTTTCTGTCTGGATCTCAGTCCAGCATTTCTAGTATCTAAGAACATTCCTGTACATATGCTATGAGGTTATGGTACCTGTTAGTGAAACATCTTTAATGTTCAATTTTCCCAAATTAAATAGGAATAATTACTATACCTGGACTAACAACATGATATCAGCTCTTCAGGCTCAGCTTCTCTGGCTCATTATTAATGGTCAGTAACCTTCTTTTTCTAAACCCTCTGCTAACCCTCCTGTCAATACTACAACAAATAAACCATTGTCTTTTAGCTTTGATGACTATAAGAAGTAGATCTGCTTATGGAATGAGCACATTCAGTAGCTCAAATCTGACTTAACCACTATGGACCTAATGTGTAGGGCTATCAAATTTGAACAGCACAAGCATGTTTAGTCTTGTACTTCATCTAAGGAAATATAGGACTATCTTTGCCAACTCCATGTTACCCAAAGACAGGACACCAATATTCATTATTACTTTCAGAAGCTTTATCTCAAAAAATAGAATGAGCATACTTCAATGTCTAACCATATCAGATCATTCCTAAACTTGAAATACCATATTGTTGAGGCTGGACACAAGCTAGAAGATATACTTGTTATATATACCATTCTTTATTCTCTTCTTCACTCCAATATCTGGGATATTGTCAAATATAACCTTCTTAACAAGAGAAAAAGCCTTATCCTTGATATTCTTACTACTGAACTCATTTCTGTACATAAGTATTCTGAATGTGATTGTCTTGCTAACAAAAATAATAAAAAGGTGAAATCAAAACAAATGGTCCTACTTGCAAAGTCAGGATTGTCTTTTAACCTCTTTAGAAGGAAACCCAGGAAAAAAAAGTTAAATAACAAATCTAAAAAGCCAAGCCCTCATCCTACAGGTACCAGATATTATATCTATAGCAAGAGAGGCCATTGGACCTCTGAGTACTGCTCTAAAACCAATAGAAGAGATGACTTTCACTATCCTAAAGGTTCTGCAAACCTAGTTATTAAACACTTTTAGTCTTTGGAAAAATATGAAATTAGTCAAATGCTTATAGTATTATCTGATTCTATTTTGAGTATTGGTATTTTTCTTAACTGTAGTACTACCTTTTATATGTTCACAAGCTGCAACTACTTTATAAAGTATACAAAGTCTTTAGAAGAATTTATAACTGTTGGAGGTTATAATTGCATCTCTGTAACAGGTCAAGGTTTTGTTTGTTTTTTAGTACTGCTTCCAAAAGGTTACCTCAACATAACTCTTCATAACATTCTCCACATTCTTCATCTAGGTATAAGCCTCATTAGTCTTAGTGCTCTATATTGTCAGAAAGTATTTGTAAAAAGCCTTGATAACAACTTAGTACTTTTGAAAAATGGTAAAAAGCTTTTTAGAACTTCCTTAACAGGATCAACTGGCACTCTTTATCATATTCAATGTATATCTCTAGCTAGTAATACAGCTTACCTTACCAAAATCCCAGACAGCATATGTCTCTAGTACCATTGTATGGAATACTTAAGTTCCTATACTATTAGCTCTATGTGTTATCAAAACCTTGTTAAGGGTCTAAATACAAATACATCTCAAGATTTTAACCACCTATGCAGTAGATGTGCAAATGAAAAACTGTATTGCTTTCTCTTTCCTAAATCCAGTAATAACCAATACTCTAAGATAGAGTTAGTTGTCATGAACCTCACTGGCTCTATGTTTGTCCCCACTTAGAATAGATTTCTGTATGCACTGACTATTGTTGAGGTCAGTTATTGCTACCCAGTAGAAAGGCTATTACATACCAAAAAAGACACTTGTCATGACTTGGCAAAATGGCTAAGTTATTATTTATATTTCTTTTCTTTTCTTTTTCTTTTCTCTTTTCATTTGGACTTACTACATAAGGAAGGAGTGTGAAAAATTGTCATATGACAATATTGTATATCATAGTCATGTATCAAGGATGTTACATGATAAGTATGGAAAAGTAGTGCACAGACCATGTAATAGTTGTATAAATAGTATACAGAATCTAATAAAAACTCTATTAAGTTCTTCTTGTTAACTTGGACTTGGAGTGTGATTAAGTTATCTTAGGCTAAGTTACTACAACACTGGTATTGCTGTCTGTAATATACTAGCCATACTCAAAAGATAGTCTAGACTTAGAGTTTGTTATAAGAGAAAGTTAGAATCACAAGCTATGAAAGTTAGAATGCTTGAATAGTAGATAGATGAAGCTAAAGGTTACTGACTTGAAGATCTTGAAAATGACAAGCTAATTGCCTTCCAGGATATTTGTTTCTTTGAAAATAATTTGCTAAGTGAGTTGGCAGTCATCAAGGTTAAAAACCCTACTAGTGACAAAAATATCAATTGTCATATACCAGAAAATTTGGTATAAATTAATATTAATATTTATATTCTTTATTATTATTTATCTCCTATAGGAGTATTGCATTTCAGACTAGGAGTATTATATTTTAGACTAGCTCCCTCTTACTCCAGTTGATATATATATGGAGTAGATACATAGTAGCAATCTAGTTTGTAAATTAAAGTTCTAAAGTCTTAACATCCTAAACCCACTTTCCCCTATATTTCTGTAGCACACTCTACTATATAACTTCTTACTCCTGAATTTACCTTTCTCTTAGACAATGTTCTACTACTCCAAAATAAGCAACTATATATGTAACAGAAGATTGATATATAGTACACGAGCTGAGATTAAGGTTGTTCTACTCTTGCATTATTATTGTGTTCTCTCTAGACCAGCTGTAAAACTACAGAACTAGAGAGCAACATATATTATTTTATCTAGTAGTATATTCCACTCTTCAACTCTACTCATTGCATCATTTTCCAGAACCCGGAGTATGTACTTATAGTATATTCATAGTAATTTACAGTATATTATAGCCTTCCCATACTACTATTCCCTTTCTACTTGACATTAATGAGTTTATTGACAATGTAATAGAAAATGACACTACCAAACCCCAAGTTGAAAATAATATTCTCACTACTACTAAAGATTCTTCTTTTTTGCCCACAACTTCTTTTCCAGATATCCTCAAAGATTCTATACCCTCTAAGATCATTATACCTACTGAAAACTCATGTATTTCCTCTCTATAATGTTCTGGTCATAATTGAAAGTTGCCAAGCCATTTTGTACTATTCATATTCAATAATACTATTACAAAGGGTTTTGTCAATATTACTTTTGTGGCCATAGCAAACAAACCAGAAACTTACCAGGTAGCAATCCATTTTCTATACTCAAAGCAGTAGAAGATAGTAGTACAATCTAAGTATATGCAATTATATAAACTTGATGTTTTTGAGGTCATTGATGGCTTACCTAAAAAAAGGAAGACTATAGATAGCAAAATTGTATTTTATAAAAAACATAATGAATATGGCAACTTACTCAAGTTCAAAGCTCAAATTGTAGCCAAAGGCTTCTCACAAGTCCCTGGTAAAGATTTCACTAATATTTTTTTCTTTGTTGTGGAGTTTTTTACTCTTTAGACTTTTTTCTTCTATATAGTCTATCTTAATTGGAAATTACATTATATCAATATTGTTGCTGCCTACTTACATAGCCCCCTGGATAAAGATATATGTATGACTATCCCTGAAGGTGTTGAAGGCTCTAGTTCCAGACATTACTAAAAGCTCAAGAAAGTACTTTATAGTCCAAAGCAAGCTAGGAGATAGTGAAAAAAGCATTACTATGAAGTACTAACCAAATTCAGATTCTCTTAAGCTCTCTCTGATGACTGTTTATACATAAAATAATGCCAAAGAAGTATTATCCTACTAATACTTGTCTATGTTAATAACATAGCTATTGCTAGTGTCAAGTAGAAAGAGAATAGTAGTATAGGAAGGCTAGAATATACTATGAATTACTATAAATATACTATGAGTGTATACTCCAGGTTCTGGAAAGTAATGCAATAAGTAAAGTCAAAGAGTAGAACACACTACTAAGTGAAAGGAAAGATGTTGTTTTCCAGTCCTGTGGTTTTACAACTGATCTAGAGGGAATACAACAATGATACAGGTGTGGAATAACCTTGGTCTTAGCTCATGTACTATGCCTCAATCTCTTGTCATATATGTAATTGCTTATTTTGGAGTAGTAGAATGTTATCTGAAAGAGAGGTAAATTCAGGAGCAAGGAGTTATATAGTAGAGAGCACTACAAGAATATAGGAGAAAGTAGATTTAGGACTTTAAGACTTTAATCTATAAACTAGATTGCTATTATATATCTATCCTATATATATACCATAACTGGAGTAGGAGAGAGCCAGTCTGAAATATAATGCTTCTAGTCTGAAACATGATACTTCTATAGAAGATAAATAATAATAATAATATTATAATTATTATTAATTTATACCAAAATTTCCAATATATGACAGTTAGCCCTGAAAAACTTTAAATTGTATCTCTCAAATCCTTTCTCAAGAAGGACTTCAAAATCTCTGACTTAGGTAAGCTCAGCCATATGCTAGGTGTCCTAGTAACCTGAAACTATCCAAATTGACTTATTTATCTTAATCAGATAGCATATATTTGCTAAACAGTATTCCAGTTTAGTATAGAAACTTCTATACTAGTTTTTACTCCTCTTGCCATCAAACACAATTTTTCTCTTGCCCAGTTGCCCAAAACTAAAGCCAAAAAACATGTATATAAAAATTATGTAGAAGACACCTACTATTTGTCTCTAGTAGACTCATTTTTGTTTGTTATCTAGACTAGGCCTGACATCCAATTTACTATTGGATTAGTTGCTTAGTTTAGTAATAATCTAGAAATTGGTCACCTTGAAACTGCTAAGTACATTCTTCAATACTTGAAAGGTACTGCTTATAAATTGGTCTTAGAGAGATACAGAAAGAGAAGTTTTAACTTAATAAAATAGAATAATTCCAATTGGGTACAAAACTTGGATGACTACTATTTTACTTCTGGATTTATCTTTGATGTTGCTGGTAGCTTAATTTCATAGTTCTCCAAGAAGCAACAAACTATAGCAACTTCATCTGTAAAGACAAAGTATCTTCAATTGCTACAACAATTATTTTTGCTAACAACCAGAGCTGCATTGCCCTTGCAAACAATTCTGTTTCTCACTTCCAGGCCAAATATATTAATATATAATATTATTTTATCTAGGAGCACATTGAACATCAAGAGGTTGGACTATGCTATATTTTTACTAAGAAAATGATTATAGATATATTTACCAAGGCTTTACCTAAAGACTTCTTTGAAAAATTCTGAAATGAGCTAGAAGTGATATTATTAGAATGATAACTCAACAAGTGGAAGTGCTAAAGTAACTACACAGAGTGAATTCTTTGCTTCATTATTTTTTCATCAATACCTCTTACTCTGCTTATATTCTGCTTTTTTCCATTATTTATTACTGTTACCTAGTAACTATTTTGTTACCCCAAGTTTCTCTCATACTATTTGGTAAATACAGATATATTATCTACAGTACTTAAACTACTTGGATATAAACCTAAGACCTAGTCTTTCTGTCCAGATCTTAGGTATATGTACTTACTGTTTTACTAGTTATAATAATTTATTTTAGTTTTTCTATCTGAATTTCAGTCCAGCATTTCTAGCATTCAAGAACATTCTTGTGTATATACTGTAATTGATACCACTTTACTAATGTTGTACAATTATTTTATAAAATATAAAATTACTAAAGAAGATATCTGATTACATAAATATGTCTTACATAGAGATACAACTAAGGGTAATATGTTCAAAGATATAACTTTCAAAGCTATACACTTATATATACTATACTTTTTCTGAGGATTTTCTTAGAAGCTTCACTCTGGTCACTCTTATATTACTCATGAATATTAAGTAACAAGTTATATATCAAAGTAACTAGTAACTAGTAGAGACTGATAGTCTTCTATAGCTCAATTTCAAGAGCTAGTCTATCCTAACAAAGTATGATATCATTTAATCATTTATCTTATTATTATTTTATTTATTGTTTTCTACTCTATTTATTCTTCTAACTTATATGCTTGTCAGATAGGAGAAAAATAGCATGGGAAAACTAAGAATATACTAGAAATTACTATAAATATACCATAAATATACTATGAATATGCATTTTAGGTTCTGAAAAGTGATACAAAGAATAGAATTGGAGAGTAGAATATACTACTGAATGAAATGAGAAACATTGCTTTCTGGTTCTGTAGTTTTATAGCTAGTCTGTGTAGTATAACTATTGGATTAAGCTAACTCTAGAACTGAGTTATCTTTTATTTGGGATAAACAAAAAGAACTCAACAAAGCTCCTCTCAGATCTGGGCTACTACTTATATCTTTTATACATAGTCTGTGTTACTAACCCTAATCTACTAGTAATCTATTCAAATTTACTAGAATGTTCCTTGATATATGACCTGTGTGATATAACTGATCTTGTTACCTGTTTGTCACATGAAATATGATAGATCATGTGATTTCCCTATTATCTAATTAAAAGTAAAGTAAAGTAAAGTGAAAAGATAAAGAATTAAAAGAAAATAAAAAGTTATTATAGCCAAGATAGCTTATAACAGTCTGGAGAAAACATAGTAATAACATAGGAGTAGAACAATCTTGGCCTCAGCTTATACACTGTATCTCAATCTTTTGTCACTTGTTGTAGTCGTATATTTTGGAGTAGTAGAATATTATCCAAAAAAGAGATAACTCAAAGAGTAATGGAGTTAAGAGATATATAGTAAAGAGAAAGGGTACTACAATATTATGGGAAAAGTGACTTTATAACTTTAATCTACAAACTAAAAGAAACTATAATATACTGATAAAGTACTTATACCAATTCCAGAATAGAAGTAGTAGTACAAGTATTTTGGTCCATATCATAATTCTATAAGAGTAGACAATTTAGAAAGTCAGGATCGAGATTATAAAGAAAATAAAAAGAAAATAAATATTAATATTAGTTTATACCAAATTTCTGGTATCTAACAATGTTTATTTGTTGCTCACTTGTCATTATCACCTTGGCAACATATATAGAAATTCCAAAGCAATTTTATTCTCTAGGTATTTTTACATATATTTACTTTGTATATAAAGAACTTTTCTGTAAGCTCTAAGGCCAGTCATTTCTGTTTGAACCTCAGTCTGACATTTGTAATGACTTAGCCTGAGATGACTTAATCACTCTTTTAGTTTGAATTAACAAAGAAAACTCAATAGAGTCCTTATCCAATTATTGTATACTACTTATACACCTTCTGTATTTACTTCTATTTATAAAGTCCTGTGACTTTTCTTTGAGTCATTCCTTCTCACATGTCCATTGATTTCCTAATTAAAAGAAAAAGAAAAGAAAAAGAAAAGAAATAATAACTTGGTCATTTTGCCAAATTATGATACCACTTCTCTCTCAAGATTCCTTGTCTCAAGGATTTTTATAATTCATAGTCAGGATTGACTATGTTGCCCATTTTGTCTTCATCCTCTTTAGTCCATTCCCAAATTCCTAATTCTTTCTGCTCAATTTCTTTTTTTTCTTTCTAAATTGTTTCTAAAGTTTTTTTTCCTCTTATTTGTCTCTCTTTCCATCATCTCCAATTCCTTTCTAATCTTCCCCAATATTTCTTGTCATACCACTTATCTAACTATCCAAATAGTTTCTTTGCCATAAATTGTTCTAGCAGTTCTCTTCTCTTGAATGTTTTTTCTTTTCTTTCTTGTTGTCTTATATTTTCCATATCCTATTAGTATTCCTTTTCAAACTCTTTGACTACTCCTTTTGTATTCTCCAAGTTTTCTATTCCTTTCCAAGTATTGGATTTGACTGTAAACCTTTTCTATTGTACCAAATACTTATTCTTCTCTCTAATCCATTACTTGTTCAGTATTCTCTCAACCTCCCATTCCTCTTCTCCTTTGATTATAACTGAAGCTGATTGCTCTTTTCTCTGCCCCTTCACTTACCCTATGTATTTATGTACCCTACTGACATTTACTACTGGATGTATTCTAATTGTACTAGGTAACTCCAATTCAACTGCATTTGCTAATACAATCTTCTTTACTCTATAAAGGTCTACAAACCTCTCCATTAGCTTTTCTGTTCTTCTACTAACCATTTAATACTTCAGATCTTTGGTGCTGAGTATCACCAAGTCCTTTACTTTATACTTATTGACTTCTTCTCTTCTCCTATTCACATATTTCTTTATCTCCTCCTATGCTTTTTCTAGTGCTGCTTTAGCTTCCTCCTGTATCTCTTTCATCTTTGTTACAAATTTCCCTGCTCCCTCATATTTTCTCTTCTTTCTCACTTTGAACTCTATCCTAGGATCTTATTCATAATTTGCTTTAAAAAGCAATGTCTTTGTGCTTAAGTGTACTTTGTTGTTATATACAAATTCTGCTGTTCCTAGCCAATCTGGCTATTGCTCTTGCCTATGATCTATAAACATTCTTAAATATTACTTGAGCTCTTGGTTGACTCTCTCTGTTTGTTCATTTGTTTGAGAGTAGAACACTATAGACATCTTGCTTTCAATCTCTAGTATTTTGTTCAATTCTTTCATTAGTCCTACTGCAAACTGTGGTCCTCTGTCCAATATGATACTTTTGGGTAGACCATGTAGTTTCTGTACATTATCCCTGAACAACCTTACTGACTCTTCTGCTGACATTCTTTTTGTTGTTGGTATAAAGTGTTCTATTTTTGTTAGTCAGTCTACTACTACTAAGATAGTGTCATATCCCTGAGCTAAAAGCAGTTTGGTAATAAAGTCTGCTAATATATATGTCCAGGGTTTTTCTGGGATAGAGTTAGATATTAATTTGCCAGCTGGCTATTCTGTGTGGTTTTTGTTTTTTTGACAGGAGTCATACCCTTCCATATATCTTTTTATCTTTTTTATTACTTCTGGCTGCCAGAAGTTCCTAGTGACTAGTTCTACTGTCTTCTATTGTCCTTCATGTTCTCCTACCAGCATATCATAATGTAACCTAATTATTTCCACTCTTAATATATTGTCTTTAGGTACATATACCTTTTTCTCTTTGTATATTATACCATTTATTTCCCTCCACTCTTCATCTCTCAACATTTTCACTCTTACCTACTTCATTTTTTTGACCACTTTTACTACTTCATTGTCTTTCATCTTTAATCATCTCACTTTTTCTAGTAAATCCATTCCTTCTACTATTACTTTTATCTTTTTTGTTTTTCTGACTTCTAGCTACTCTAGTTTTACCATTGTTTCATTCTTATTATTCTTCTCTACTTCTACCTTCTAGTCCAGCCTTTTACTCAAACTGTCTGCTTTCTTTATCTTGTTTCCTGGAATGTGCTTCAGCATAAAATTGAATCTTAATAGATACAATGTCTATTTTGCTTGCCTTTTATTCAATTTCTGTGCTTTCATAAAATATTTAAGATTTTTGTAGTCTGTCTATATTTTAAATTTTATGGTTGTTCCTTCCAGAAAATGCCTTTATGCTTCTAAACATCTGACTATTACTAACATCTCTTTGTTATATATTTCATAATTTCTTTCCATATTACTTAAGGACTTAGAAATAAAAATAACTAGCCTCCATAACTCATCAGAGCACTCTATTGTTAGTACTCCTCCAGTAGTATAGTTCAAAGCATCTGCTTCTACTCTAAATTCTTTATTTAGATCTGGAACTACCAATACTGGTCTAGTCATGAATATTCCTTTTAGCTTGTTAAATACTTACTATTGTTCTTTTTTCCATTACCATTTTACATTCTTCTTTGTCAACACATTCATTGGTCTTGCTATTTGAGCAAAGTTTTTAATAAACCTCCTATAGTAGTTGGCAAGGCCTAAAAACTTCCTAATGTTTTTTATATTCTTTGGTTATGGCCAACTTAACACTCTGTCTATCTTTTCCTTTTCCATTTTGATTCCATTAGGTCCTATGATAACCTCTAGGAATCTAATCTTCTACACCTTCTATACATACTTTTCTGGCTTGATATATAAGTCATTCTCCTCTAACCTCTTTAGTACTTTTTCTATAATTTCATTATACTCTTCTTTTGTCTTTATCTCTACTAATACATTATTCACAAAAGCCACAACTTTTCCTTTGTTAATCATGTCTCTTAGAATCTCATTCATTATTGCCTAAAATGTGGCCGGCGAATTTGTTATTCCAAAGAACATAACTATTAGCTTAAAGGACCCTACATAGATTATGAATGCTCTCTTCCACTCATCCTCTTCCTTGATCCTCACATTGTTAAACCTCTACCAAAGATCCATCTTAGTAAATACTTGTTTACTCCCTATGTTGTCTATTAAGTCTGTAATTGACAGAAGTAGGTAGTTATTCTTCATCGTCTGGTTATTTAAGTTATAGTAGTCTATTACCATTCTCTTTTCTCTATCTTTTTTGTTCATGAAGAAAACTGGTGATATTTAAGAGAATTTTGATAGTCTGATGTACCTCTTTCTTAGTTGATTCTTTATAAAATTCTGAACTTCTTTTCTTTTATTCCTGGACAAAGGGTAGATTTTTTCTTTCCTGGGTTTAAATATCTCCTTGAGATCTATGACATGATTCTAGATTTTTCTTGTTGATATCCTCTCTGACTCTACCTTCTCAAACACCTTTCTCTATCTTAGAAATCTCTGTAGTACTATTTTTTTGATTTTTCTATAGTCCACTTTAATTTCTTCTTTCCTTCTCTAGTCTTTTTTTATTATCTACTGTCCATCTTACAATTTTTTCTTTTTTATTGTTGCTACTCTTTTTACTCTCTTTGCTTTCTTCTCTTCTTTCAGCTTTATATTCCTTCTACACAGTAGTAGGCACCTCATTATCTTTACTCTCCCATTTCCCAGTTAATTTTTGGATTGTATACTTGTAACCATAGTATCCCCAATATAACATTTGTCTTTCTCAGATTGTACACATCCATTTTTATCCTTTCTACATAACCTTTGTAGTACATGTTTACTTCTACTTGGTGTATTATTGTCTCTATACTGTTATTTGTGCTGTTTATATTTTTTATTTACACTGGTCTTTTCAATTTCTGCAGTCTAAACCTATGTCTAGCTGCCATTCTTTTATCCATGAATATTCCTGTTGTACTACTATCCAAGAGCGCTTTTACTGTTATCCCTTTATGGATGTTCATCTTTTCTATACCAATATTCAACCATACTTCTTTTAATATCTTAAATGTTCTCCTTACTTTCCTTTGCTTACTTTTCTCTTTTGTTGTACTTTTTGGAGGTTCACTTTACATGCTGCCTGGCTGCATTTTCTCTTATATAGGATACACTACATTACTCTCCTTTCTTCTTTGCCTTGGGCATCTATACTACTTGGTTTTCTTTAGCTTTCTCTCTCTGAGAACTCCTTGCCCTTTATTGTTCTCCTGATATATTTTTTTCTTTTCATACCATCTATATTTTATATAGGTTACTATGACCTCTCCTATCATCTATCCTAACTCCAACAACCATGCATCCTCTGGCATATTCTCTACTTTACAATATTCCTATATCTTTTTCCAGTTAGAACATGCCAGCTCTAATCTTTTTACTTCCTTTTGTTGCTGTACTTTTTCCTTTATAGAGCATGCCATCTCTTCTCATCTCCTCTTTTCCTTTTCCACTTCAATATTTGAATACTCCTATTTGTAGTGCTTAATTTCTCTATATCTAAAATACTGTACTTTTTCTACTACCTCTTGTCTCCTCACCTTTACTTTCCTTTCTTATGCTACATCTCATTACCTTGCTTGCCAATACTTCAAATTTATTCTGGGGGGTTGATTTTCTCTTCTCCTTCTGATTTCTATTTTTATAGTTACAGACCAGGTGTCCAAGCTTCTTACAACTCCAACATTTTCTTTCTCTTCTTTCCTCTAACTGTGCCCTTAGTGAAGCAAGGGCTCACTTTTCTTTGAGCATATTACTCAAGAGGTTATTATATTGATCTAGAGATATGGTGCTACGTCTCTAGAGAAATTAGAATGATTTTACTACTTGTTATATCTATTGGGGTACAAGATCTTCACCCAGCTAGACATTTATTGTTTTACTTACTACTGCTCTAATACTATGGTTATACTATTATTCCAAGGAGAGGATCCCTAACCTAAACACCTTCTTAAGAATATAGCATTACTCTTCTGCATAAACAAATGACAATGCATCTGTAGCACAAAGTTTATAGTAGAAAAGCAATATAAATAACTATCCAGCCTATTTAATTGTAAGATCAGGTCTTAGTAATGATACCTGAGCTTAGTGCCACACTTTCATCTACAGTTCCTAACTAACTGCAAAGTCCTCTTAAGCCTAGGGCCTAGCTATGTCATAGTGGTCCTGAGTTGTGTCACCTAGGTACTGAGGAAAATAAGAGAATAAGCTAGTAGGGCTCTATAATGAACAGTGCCAATGAGAAAATTGAGTTCTGGTATAGCAACTTAGCCTGAGATGACTTAATCACCCTCTTAGTCCAAATTAACAAAAAGAACTTAATAAAGTCCTTATCCAATTGCTGTATACTACTTATACACCTTCTGTATTTACTTTTATTTATAAAGTCCTATACCTTTCCTTTGAGTCATTTCTTCTTACACATCTGTTAATTTTCTAATTAAAAGAAAAAGAAAAGAAAAAGAAAAGAAATAATGACTTAGCTATTTTGTCAAGTCATAACAATATTCTTGTAACATTCTAAGAACTTATCTGTATATTTTCACTATAAGGTTATAGTTTCTATTAGTAATATGTCTTCAATGCTTACCTTTCCTAAATTAAACAGAAATAATCACCATGCTTAGACCAACAATATGCTTCTTCTAGCTTATTATTGATAACCAGTGATCTTCTTCTCCTAAACTCTCTGCTAACCCTTTTATCAATGCTATAACAAATAAACCATTGCTTTTTTAGCTCTAATAACTATAAGGAATAGATTTGCTTATAGAATGAGTACATTTTGTGGCTCAAATCTGATTTGGCTACTATAGGCCTAATATGAGAGGCTATTGAATTTGAACAGTACAAATATATCCAATTTGTTACTTTATCAAAGGAAATGTAGGACCATCTCTATTAACTCTATATTACTCAAAGATAGAATACTAATATTCACTATTATTTTCAAGAACTTTATTTTAAGAAATAGAATAAATATACTTCTAGGTCAGACTATATTGGCTTGTTCTTAAATTTCAAATATTACATTGTTAAGGCTAGTCACAAGCTAGATAAAATCTTTGTTGTTTATACAATTTTTTCCTTTCTTGTACAAATATCTAAGACATTGTTAAACATAATCTTCTTGACAAAAGAAAAGGACTTACTCTTGATATTTTTATTGTTGAACTTATTTCTATATATGATTATTCTGAATATGATCATTTTGCTGATAAAAAAGAGAAAATGCTCAAATCTAAGCAAATAGCTCTATTTACCAAGTCAATATTGTCTTTTATCTATTCTAAAAAGAGACCTTGGAGAGGTAAATCAAATAACAAACCTTTAATTTATCTTACAAACATCAAATACCATATTTGTAACAAAAAGGATTATTAGGCTCCTAAGTACTATTCTAAGAAAAGATAACTCTTACTATTCTGAATGTTATAAGTCACCTTGACTATGATAAGAAGCTATAAATAGAACAGACATAGACTGAAGTCAAACTGGTAGCTAATGGACAGCTTGTAGTTTAAACAAGAACAAATAGTATACTTGTATATATAGTAAACTACAAATTAAACAAGAACTCTATTGAGTTCTCTTCTAATCCTAAAGCACTATCTTGAGTTAACCCCTAACTTAAGGTTCTTGAGTCAGTCACTGACAAAAGAACTTGATTCCATACTCTAGGTACTGTTTGCTTCAAACCTTGTCTAACCTTTACTCTCTTATTGTCCTTGATTGATGATTAGCTTGATTACTGGTCTTTTTGGATAGCAGGCCCTAGCTGTAAAGAGGACTTAGTAGTCAGTTAAGGGCTACCAGTGGAGACTCAGTACCAAACCTAGGTATTGTATTCAAGACCTGACCTGACCTAGTGATTGGGTAATATTGTTTAGTAGATTATTTATATCTTTTTGATCAGTAGAAATCTTGTACTGGAGATGTATTGTTATCACAAATGGCTACTTACTGATTTGTGATTGGTTGATTTGATAATTAAAGTGCTCAAAAAAGCAAAGTTTAGACAAGTAGCAAAAGATATTGTTAAGTCTAAGGTTTATTCTTAGACATATAGTTCTTAAATATATGATTGTGGTGGTCTATATACCAGAACAGCCTACTATGTGATCACTACCTATTGTTCTACATATAGGAGTGCTATTGTTCTTGAAATAGAGATAACCTAACTATCTTAGAGTAGTCCTTTGTTCTATTCAAGGACAGATAATAATCTATAGGTAAAGATTAGTATCATATACAAACATTGAGGACCTTGTATCTTTATGTGATCTTATTGCCTTGGGTTCTATTTATAGCCAAAAGAAACACATTGAAGAGAGCTTTACAATAGTCATTGAAGCAAATGATTATGTCAAGTGGTTCCCAAGATATCAGCAATTTAGTATCTAGTGACTTGGTAATTGTAAACTGATCTACTAATAACTTGGTAAATACTAATTGCTTTGAGACATTTTTGGTACCATTTGAAAGATCTTCTTGAGAGCTTTTGGTGGCTATTTAGATTGTTGAAATTAGTCAAGTATTCCTGGAGTTATGGTCTAAATGAAGTTTGTGACAATTATCATCTATATATATAGAAAACAAGTTTAAAGTATTGGTAAGTTGAGTGATGAGATATAGAATAATAGAAGTTAAGGTGTGAAGGCAAGAAAAAAAGAAGAAAAAGTGTTTTAGATGTTGGAGGATAGGGCACTATAAATAGGAGTATCCAAACATTGTAGTAGAGAAAGAGAAAGAAGAAGAAAAAAAGTAGTATATATGGCCAGACTACAAAAGACACAGCAAAAGAGAAGGCCAGTATGTCCTATATAGGAAAAGGCACAAGAATATTGTGAGGAGAAGAGCATGCCTTCAAAACATGTACTTTTGCTTGAAAGAGGATGATTGACAAAAGAGGTAGTAGCAATGTATGTGAACTGTAGGGAATGTGAAAGCAAGAAGATCCAAATCTATGGAAACTGAAAACAAGAATTTTTTCTTAAAAGACAAGTAAAAAACATATAGTGTGACTTGTACCAGGAAGTATGGAACTAGAGAGAGAAAGAAGCAAAGAAGAGAGAAATGACAAGGGTACAATGTATAAAGTATGAAAGAAAAAATACAATAAAAGAAAAAGTATTGGAATGAGAAAAGAGAGAGATCCTATACCCAGAATATAGAACAGAAAAGAAGAAACTGTGGTAGGACTGGAGAGTAGTGATACACCCTATAGAGAGAAAATTATAGCAGGATAGTATACAGATAGAGATTCTGAGAAGTACAACAATAAAAGAGGTTGGCCAAAGGAATGTTAGGAGAACATTCAAAATATTAAGAGAAATATAGTTGAATATTGGAGTGGAAAAGATAGATACACATGGAAACATAATAGTCAAAGCACTCTTGAATAGTAGTGTGATAGAAATGTTTATGAATAAAAAAAATGGTAGCAAAGCATAGATTTAAGCTATAGAAGCTAGAGATCAGTGACAGTAAGAAATGTAAATAGGACAAATAATAGTAAAGGAGCCATAATATACCAGGTGGAAGTAAATGTGTATTACAAAAATCATATAAAAAGAATAAGGATAGATGTGTGTAATCTGGAAAAAACAGATGTCATATTGGATATACTATGGTTGTAGGCATATAACCCAGAGATAAATTAGGAGACAAAAGAAATCAGAATGATAAGATACCTACCAATTTGTGAAAAAAGTCTAACAGTAAAAGGAGACATAGAGAAAAGAAAAAAGATAGAAAAAAGAGTTAAAGTAGTGGAAAAGGTAGACAAAGACAAGTAGAAGATATCAATAGAAGAGAAGTTTAATAATAAAGTTGAATTAAACAGAAAAAAAGTGAAGAAGATAGTGCCACAGAGATTTCACAAGTAGTTTAAAGTGTTTGAGAAGACAAAGTTGAAAAGGATGCCAGTCAAAAAGCCTTGGGACCATGTAATAAATCTGAGAGAGAATTTTGTACAAAAAAAAAGAATATATTTAATGTTAAGAGAAGAAAAAGAGGAAGTAAGAGAATTTATGAAAGAGCAGTTGAAAAAAGAGTATATTAGGCCCTTAAAGTCATCTCAGACTTTACCAGTATTTTTTGTAGAGAAAAAGGATATTATAGATACCTAAATAAAAAGATAGTTAAAGACAATTACCCTTTATCTTTGATTTCAGACTTGATTAATACCATAGAGACAAAGAAGGTGTTTACAAAGATGAACTTGTACTGGAGGTATAATAATATATGAATAAAAAAGAAGGATAAATAGAAAGTTGTATTCACAATACATCTTTAGGGTATACAAGCCTACTATAATATTTTTTGGTCTCACAAATTTACTAGCAACATTTCAAGTAATAATAAACAATATTCTGAAAGATCTAATAGATACAAGAAATAAAAGATAAAAGAAAATACAATGAAATAATAGAAAAGATACTGAAAAGGATAAAAGCAAATAATCTATATATGAAACCTGAGAAGTGTATGAGGAAGGTTAAAAAGATTGACTTTCTAGAAAAAGATAGTAAAAGTTCTAAAATAGCTAAGACCTAAGATAGTTAAAGATGTACAAAAGTTTTTGAAATTAGCAAATTACTATAGGCAATTTATGAAAGATTTTGCTAGAATAGCTAAACTGCTACATAAGCTGGTTAGAAAAGACAAGAAGTGGAATTGGGGAGAAGAACAAAAGAAAATATTCAAGGAATTGAAAAAGATATTCATAATATAACTAGTGTTAGTAACATCTGACTTGGATAAAAAAATGAGATTGGAGACAAATGGATCAGAATATACAATAGTGAGTATACTCTCAATAAGGTATAAAGATAATAAGTAGAGACCAGTAACCTTTATTTCAAAATTGTTAAATGAAGCAAAAAGAAATTATGAAATTCACAATAGAAAAATGCTAGCAATAATTCAATGTTTAAAGGAATGGAGGTATTTACTGGAAGGTATACAAACAAAATTTAAAATCTAGAGTGATCACAAAAATCTTGAATATTTCATAAGCAGTCAAAAGTTAAATTGAAGACAAGCAAAATAGATATTATACCTTTTTAGATTTGATTTTATGCTAAAACATATACTAGGAAACAGTATGGGAAAAGCTGACAGTCTTAGTAGGTATCTAGACTAGTAGATGGAAATAGAAAGAAATAACAAAGATAGAATATTGATGAAAAAGAAATGACTGGAGATTAGAGCAACATAGGTGACAAAAGTAATAATCAAAGAGATAGATCTATTGAAAAAGATTAGAAAATCAGAGACAAAAGACAATAAGATAGTGAAAGCTATAGAAAAAATGAAACAAACAGGTGTTAAAATGTTAAAAGATAGAGAGTAGTAAGAAGAGAATAGATTAATGTTAAAGAATAAAAAGGTATATGTTTCAAGAGATAAGAAATTGAAAACAAAGGTAATCTAGTATTATGCTGGGCAGTCTTTTTAGGTAAAATACATAACATTTGTCAAGAAAATTACATTATACTTAGCTTGAGCAATAAAAGTAACACTTTGATTATAACTACTAGATCTCCAGCCTTAGACTTGTATATACTATCCAAGTAGTAAAATAGTAACTATAATCACTACTATACCAGTCTTATAGGGCCTGTCTAGTCATTCTATGCTAAACACAATCTAAAAATTCTAGAAGTGCTCTCTAGAATAACCCAAATCTTAAAAAAGCTAGTTTTCTTTGGTAAAATAACATTATAGCTTGACAACTATCTTATTTGATAGATTAAGCTTTAGAGTTACCATCAGACCTCAGTAATCATTTTTAATAACTATTATAATTAGAAATACTGGAGCAGTTCTTTCAAGGACAATGCTATTAGAGTATCTAGGAAAAAGAGAACATCCAAGACTAAGGAGAAAGATCAGGAGTATAGGAAAATAAAATAGAGGAATCAAGAAAGTTAGAATTGGAAAGATTAATAAAGACATTAATCTTGAAAGCAGGTTATTTGTACTAGCTTTAAAGTTCCTTAAGCTACACTTGAAGACCAGATTCAACAAATAGATATAAAATAAGACCAGATAAGAGGATTAAGAAAAATAGAGAGCATTAACTATATAATTGGAAGAAGACCTTGCTTTATCATTTCACTTTCTATTATAATAGATTGTTGGAATGTTTTTTTTGTTTTCTTAATTGTTAATTCTATGATTTGTAATTCTAATATATACTCTAGAGATATAGAAGAGCCTAACAACAAGTTATCTCTATTATTTTCCTCTCTTTGTTACTCTAGAGCTCTGTTGTTGTTTTTGAGTAACTGAGTTTTTCTATTTGTTTTCTTTATAAAAAAAGTCTATACAAAACATCCCTCAAGAGAATATCTTACTTTAAGGAGAACTTGGACATTTACTTAACTAGAAGTTTAACCACTTGCTATATGTTTTCAGAGTAGGTTTCCAACTGTATAGTCAGTTGAAGTAGAGTCTATACAAGATTATAGGAGCTCTAGACAGTGCTACTATATTGATGGCAAACTAAGCTGCTAGACTAGTTTGAGAAAGGTAGTATTATGGTGTGAGATAAACATGCACCCTTAAGATCTATAATCAACTAGAGCTTGCTTGAAAAAATACTAAAAATACTATATTTCTTTAGTTTTTACTGTACTTTTGACATTTATTATTGTTTGTGAGCTCTCTCTCTTTTGATCTACCTCTTCTGTATCTACTTGTTTATATACAACTATGAAATAGTTTGGAGATTCTGTCTCTCTGATCTGTTATTTTACTCTTGTATTCTCTTTTATCTCCATCACTGTAAGAGAACTACACTAAGTTGCACTCCTGACACACTAGTAGTAGCCTACCAGAGTAACTCTGAACTAATTGAATGATAATTACCTAACATTTAGTTAGTTGTCTACCTCTGCATTCCAGACCCTGATCCTTAAGATATCCTATAGCTAAGGGAAGTTGTATATATAGTATAAAGTACTCTTTCAGAAGCCTCATCTTATTCTCTGAGAATTTTTCTAGAAGATGAGTTGTAACATACTCTGGAGTATAATTATAGACTAAGAATTCTTCTAAAAGCTCCACTCTGATTGCTCTCATAGCAAAATAGAATCTCCTGAACAGAACCTTAGAAGAATGCAGTAGACAGTCTCTATCCAGTTGCCCTCCACTACCTACATCTAACCCTCTGTACTTCCACTCCATACAGATGTCATATGTAGACACTCTCTAGAGCATAGCCAATACTTTGGTCTATCTGGAACATCATCTACATGAGATCACTGAGAGATAGAATAACTTGAAAACCAACATCAACAATGCCTTCTCTACTCTAACAGCTTAGCTCCAACAACTAATGTAGCTAGTATCAAACACCCTCTTTCAACATCTGGCTCTGGTAATGAATTCTTCTCTGCCACCTCCTATGTTGGCAACTCCTCCTCCAGCAACCTCTTATACTCATATCTACCTCAAGCTCTTCTTCTCTCTGGATTTCAATAGTGATTACAGTATTGGATGAGCATTTCTGAACTCCTACATCCTCTACATATATCTAACCTTGAAATAGTTTAGTTGTGAAGAGGAAAAGGCCCTATGAGCCTTTACCTTCTTCAAAAGTGGTTATATAGCAAAGTAGTCTGAGAATCTCTTCTGCTAGAAAGCAGACACCAGATTCTTTCCCATTCAAACCTGGGCTGATTTTGAAGTCCAGTTCAAGATGCAGTTTTTTCTAGTAAACACAAAAGTAGACATAGTAAATACTCTAGAGGGTACCTCCTACCACCAGGGAACTTGGACAGTAGAGGACTTTCTTGACAGTTTCCAGTCACTAGTCTCTGATATAAGATACCCTAACCTTCAAACTCTTATAGTCAAGTTCTACCAAGAACTGAGAATTGACATCCAAAATCAAATTGCAACTATACCTTACAAATATCTCTAAAGTGGTGAACATTCTTCTGCAGTATAGTACTCATTCAGAAAGAATACTGCTTACTATCTCAGGCCTTGAAAAGCAAGATTTGATCCTGGGATATAACTAGCTAAAGGACCATAATCTAAAGATTAATTGGAAGACCAGTAAGGTTGAGATGACACACTGCTCTTAACATTGCAAAAGCAATTGTATTCTATGTAAAAAGCAAATATAGCAAAAAAAAGCAGAACTCTACACTATTGATTTGTACAGAAATAGACCTTCTCTTTTGCTCCTGGAAGACAATGTAGATGACCCCTCTCCCTCTGGTACTGATGGTAGAGACTGGAAACTCAGAGACTACCTGTTTGTAATGTAGATACTTCTGGAGCTCATGACCACTGACTTTAGAGCCATAGTCACCAATTCTTAGTATCTGGCAGAAGACATCTGACACAGTATGAGAACCCAAAACCCTATCACTCTAACCTTTAGGAATCCAATCTTTTTTACTTTTCACATATACTTTTCTAGTTTGACATATAAATTATCTTCTTTTAGCCTTTTCAATACTTTTTCTACTATTTTATCATGTCTTTCATTTTTTTTGCCTACAAAGAATGCTAGCAATATCTAAGGAAATTTTGATAGTCTAATATATTTTTTTCTTAGTTAGTTATTTATAAAGTTCTAAACTTCTTTTTTTTTGTTTTTGGATAAAGAATAAATTCTTCTCTTCTGAGATCTATAATATAATCTCAAATTTTCCTTATTGGCATTCTTTTTGATTCTATTTTTCCAAATACTTTTCTCTACTTTAGATATTTTTTTGGAACTATTTCTTTGATCTTTCTATAGTCTGTTTCGATTTCCTTTCTTTTTTAATTTTCTTTATCATTTATTGTCTATTTTATTATCTTCTTCTCTTTTAGTATTACTATTCTTTTTCTTTTCTTTACTTTCTGTCTTTTTTCCAATTTTGTATTTCTTTTATATAATAGTAGGTATCTGATCATCTTGACTTCTTCTGTTTTTCAATTAATTTCTAGGTTGTATACTTGCAACTACAGTATCTCCAATATCACATTTATTCTTCCTAAATTGTATATATCTATTCTTATTCTTTCTATATGACTTTTGTAATATATGTTCACTTCCACTTAGTATATGATAGCTCTTCTACTGTTATTTGTTCTATTTATGTTTTTGACTATTACTGGTCTTTCTAGCTTTTGTAGCCTAAATTCATGTTTTACTGCCATTTTCCTGTCCATGAACATTTCTATCATACCACTATCCAAGAGTGCTTTTACTATTACATCTTCATATGTATTTACCTTTTTTACTTCTATATTTAACCATACTTTTCTTAGTATTTTGAATATTCTCTTAATGTCTCTTTGCTTATCCTTCTTTTTTACTACACTTTTCAAAACTTCTGTTTATGCACTATTCTGTTACACTTCTTTCTGTTTAGGATATGTTGCTATTCTTTAATTCTATTATAGTTGCTTTTTTCCTATTCTATATTCTAGGCATAGAATTCTCTCTCTATTCTCTTTTAATACCTTTGTTACTATATCTTTTTATTCACATTGAGTATACTTTACTTTAACTGTTTCTTTTTCTTTTACTGAATTTTCTCTCTACTTTTATGCTTCAAAACATCAGCTACACCAAATATTCTTTAGCTATTCTTTAGAGACAAAACTCTATTCCTGGTTCTTTTGTATTTTAATGCTTTTGTACTTACACTTCCATACTCCACAAATGTTACCATCTTCTACATTGTCTTTTATCTTTGCTCTTCTAAAGCTGTACCTCTTAGGGGTATATCTCTCTTACTATAATACTCTTGTGTCTTTTTCTATAAGGAATGTACTGGCTTTTTCTCTTGTTGTGCTTTTTATAGACTAACTATATGTGCTACTTCTTTATTTTTTCTCCTTTTCTTTTCAACTTTAATATTTGGACATTTTCACTTGTAGTATCCTACTCCCCAACATCTAAAACATTGTATTTTTTTCTTTACTATCTTTTGTTTTTTCACTTTCACTTTTTCTTTTACTCTATACTACATCATTCTACTTACTATTACCTTAAATCTATTTTAGGGAATCAGTTTCTCTTTTGTCTCCTTTCTATTTCTGTAGTTATAGACCAAATGTCCAAACTTTCTATATTTCTAATACATTCTTTCTTCCCTTTCTTCTATCTCTGCTTTTAGTTTAGTAAGGGTACATTGTTGATTAAACATGCTGCTTATAAGAGAGTTGTATTGTTCTAAAAATATTATAATGTATCTCTAGAAAAGTTGAATGAAAGTCTGATCTTACTAATTACACTATGTCTACTGGAGTATAAGATCTTTATTTAGCCAGAGTTTTACTGCTCTAGTTACTATTGCCCTAATACTATAGTTATTCTATTACTCCAAGAAGAGGATCTCTAACCTAAATACCTTCTTAAGGATGTGGCATTACTCTTTTGCATATATAGTCCACAATGGGACTTCAGCATAAAGTTTATAGAGTGAAAAAAGTACAAGTAAACTACTGAGTATCACTCAATTGTAAGATCAGGTCTTAGACACAATATTTGAGCTTGATACTGTACTTCCACCAATAGTTCCTAACTGACTATTAAGTTCCCTTAAGCCAAGAGTTCAGCTATATATAAAGATAACTAGTGATTATGATGACTACTGGTTGAGAGTTGAAAAGATTATAAAAGTTAAGATGAACAAAGTCCAAGGTAAACAGTGCTCTAGATATGAAATCAAGTTCTAGTGTAGCAGCTTGGTCTGAGATGACTTAATTACACTCTAAGTCTGAGTTGACAAAAAGAACTCAATAGAGTTTCCATTTGATTCTGTATACTACTTATATAACTACTATATAGTCTGTATACTACTTTTCTATATCTATTATATAATATTATCATATGACATAACATTGTGATATCCTGATATATGACTGTATTATGTGATATTTTTCCATATTCTTTTCTTATATAGTAAGTCCAAATAAGAGTCAAATAAAATAATAACTTAGCTGTTTTGCCAAGTCATGACAAACCTTATGTTAGAGAATTGATGAATATATGTATACCAGCTCAAAGCTAGAAATTACTAGACTATATTACTACTATATCATTACAGTTATATAACTTATGAATCATTTATAGGCTTCAGTGCAAATTAAAGCTAAGATTTGTTATATTCCCTGATGTTGAAAGATAAAATATATACAAGATGACTAATTAAGTATAATATATAAATAAGTATATTTCTTAGATATAATAACATACTAAATCAGTATAACACTAAAATTCTACTTTTAAAACCTAGAAATAAACACTTAAATATGTATATAAGAACAACAGTATATACTGTAAATTTAAGTAGATTTTTATCTATTTTATTTATATTGTACTATATAGATATTACTTGTTAGGTTATAGGCTCCAATAAGCCACCAGTGGTGCTTTTGAAACTGTCTGGTGCTCTAAATAATACTATAGACTAGCAAAGATGTTACTTGAAGCTTATCAAAGACTTATAAATTAGTCTATTGTCATAAAAACATATCTTTAGATATAAGAGCTCTAGATTATCACTGAAGAAAGCAAGGTCATACTAACATCATCTACTACTCCAAACATGGTGATTACAGCTAAAATACTAGTTGTCTATAAAGTAGAGTTAGTTGAATATAATATGAAGTTTAAGACTTGGAGTTTAAAAACAACAAGATTTATAAAACAATTTTGTTGCAATTGTGGTCAGAACTTGAAATAAAGTTTAACAAACTACATAATATGACTATTTTCAACAATTTTAAGTATTACTTAGACTATTGTTTGTCTGAAAACACCAATCTAATACTAGGTATTTTCAAAATTAAGGATTATTTCAATTATTTGTCTAACTAGCAATATACAATTTCTGAGTTAATAAAAGAGATGATTTTATTAAATACCTTACTTTTTAAATGATATAGCATTGCTAAGATATATTTATAGGAAAACAATGAAATTAGCAATATTAAATTTGCAACTATAAAGTATGCAATGTTAAATTTACAACTGTAAAGTATATAATAATATATACTAATCCTTTAAACAATGATAGATTTTTTTAACAGGAGCATGAAAAGTATAAAAGAAGACCAAAAACTAATAAAAAGAAAAGCAATTAACAAAACAATTTTATAATTGTAGATCTTGTCTATATTTTACTGCTTCCTTAAACTAAAACCACTATTGTTGACTTTAGCTCTAAGAAACCAAAATTCTATACTCAAAAACATACTAAATCAAATAATTCCAAAAAAAAACTTTATTTTTCTCTTAAACTTACTATACAAGTTTATAAAGACAATAGTTTTCATAAGATGTCTAGTATACTTGCTTTCTTAGAAAAAAGACTGATTGATCATTTAAATGATTGTAATATTGATTTAACTTAACTCTTTAACCAAGCAATATAAAACTACTCCTAAAGAGCCTGATAATTTAATTAGTTTCAGATTGGCTAAAAAAAAGTCTTATGAATGGTCCTTTAAAAATAATATTGCATAAGCTACTGAACTGATGGATAATAGTAATATGGAAAATATGAAAAATTTGTACATACAAGTTTACTCTGCTACTATTCACTTATTTAATAATCTCAATTAAATACTAGAGATTATTTGTAACAAGTATACATATCAAAAAGTGACAATAAATATGTTTTTTTTGTCTATACATTATATAGCTAAGTATATTAAGTGTAGTGAGCAAAAATTAGTTTTTGACAATTATAATAAATAGTTTGAATAGATAAGCAACAATAGTACTTCTGCTGAGGATTATTAGCTTTGATCTTGATATAATGCATGCCAGAATAGCTTAAGGTAAAACATGATTGAATATTTATATATAAATATATATATTTTTATTGATTAATATAAAAAACTTCACTATCAATTATTGTCTTCTCAGCTGTTCTATCTTATAATATCTGAGGAATATCTTAATTTTATTGTTTATAACCTTTATTCATGTTACCAATAATATTCAAGAGATTATATCATAGAAAACAAAAATGGTACTCTTACTGAGGTAACCTTAAGGTTTTTTCTAGTATATTTCATTTTTAGATTACATTAGAGACTTTTCTCAATTAGAACTTTGATATAAATGGGATATAAGTACCAAGGAACTAAGAGCTTTATTGCTCTCTATGAAAGGAATAAACAATAAGTTTGATTTACACTTCTAAACAGTAACAATAGCATTTTTATTTTGCACACCAGAAGATCTAAGACAACTACACTACAATTTCTGCAAGCTCTGCAAATAGTAGACTATGACTTTATATATTGTTGCTTTGGCCATCCTTCACAAGATGTCTTACAAAAAGCTCTTAAGTATACCCTAGGATTTTGTACTAAGATAATCTTTCCAAGCAAAAGTCTGTTTGTAAAAAATGTGCTAAGGAAAACTGTATTCAAAGTCATTCCCTGTATCTCAAAAGTAAGCACAAAAACTCTTCAAATGCATTCATTCTGACCTAAAAGAATTTCCTGTATTATCATATTATAAATACAGGTAGTTCCTATCATTCTTTGATGATTACTTATCCCATGGATGGGTAACAATGCAATAGAAAAAGTCTGATGTGGTAGAGATTATAGAAGTCTTTTATGCAAGGAGACTCTACTAATGCCACCTCTGGAATACTAAACTGACCTCCCAGAGCAACCCTGTACCTAATTAAATATTACATAGTAATATTTAATTGTCTCTAGCTTGACTTGGCAGCTTCTGACCCTGACCAGTAGGACTATAGGATCAGGGACAAACAGACTGCAGCAGTATATATAGTATAGAGCACACTTCTAGGAGCCTTATCCTAAACTTTAAGGATTCTCTTGGAGGTAAGTTGTAGTATAACTTAGGAGTACAATATGACTAAGGATTCTCCTAGAGTCCACTTTACTCTGGTCGCCCTTACAATAGTTTAGGATTTCCACAACAGAGCCTTGGAAGAAGTGCAGTAGACAGCCTTTCTTAGGTTGCTCTCCACTGCTCTTAGCCAACCCTCTAGAAAACCACTCTACTCTGCACAAATGTTGTACATGAATACACTCTAGACTATTGCTGATGCCCTGGCCTATTTGCAATACTATTTGTAGGAAGTCACCAAAAAGCAAAACTACTTGGAAACCAATATAGATAATGCTCTCTCTATCCTGACCATACAGCTGCAGCAACTCATGCAGCTAGTCTCCAGCCCTTATTCCCCAGCCCCAGCAACAGCCCTCTCTCTGGTGTCTGTACCACCAACCCCTTCCAGTAGCTCTGAGGTCTTAGGCTTGTCCCAAACTTTTATGGAGAGCAAAATATAGATTGAATGTTTCTCAACTCCTGTACTCTGTATATATGCTTGGCTCTAGAGCAGTTCAATTGTGAGAAAGATAAAAGTTCTGTGGATCTTAATATTTTTCAAAGGAGGTTGGGCTGTAAAATAGTCCCAAAATCTCTTTCAACAGAAATTGGATATTGGCATGTTTCCTTTGCAGACCTAGGTAGACTTTGACCAGTACTTCCAAACTCAATTCTTTCCAGTCAATGTAGAGACCAATGCTATAAATACATTGGAGGAAATGTCCTACCACCAAGGAAATTAGATAGTAGGCAACTACCTGGACAGCTTCCAAGCCCTGGTCTCCAATACTAGCTACACAGACCCATAGATCCTGGTAGTGAAATTTCAATAAAAACTCCAGATGAACATTCAAAGTCAGATCACCACCATGCCTTATGGAAGACCTGCTAATATTGACCCCAAGGCATGGTACTGAACAGCTTAGAAGATTGACCAGGCCTAGCTAGCCAACAAGGTCTTTTAGTCCTTGTAATATTCAGTGCCCTTTCTCTTATTCAGAATCCCTGCTCTCCATCCAGTCCCTTTGTCTGTGGTATGCCCTCTGGTCCTCCTTGTGCCTATATCTCCAAGACCTCTCCCTCCACCTTCACTTCCACCTCCATCTTTAGGCATACCCATGGACATTGATATGGCATAAAAGTCAAGATCCCTCCCTCTATATAGCTGCTACTACTGCAGAGAAGCTGATCATCTTGTCAAGGACTGCCCATACCATCTCAACATAAGACAGTTAATGGTAGAGCAGAGGGAGGAGTTAATCAAAGACCTTAAAGAATGCAATTACTGTAGAAGAAGCAGAGCCCCTCTTGGAAGGGGATTTTGTGTAGAGCAACTGGCAAAAGATGTGTCCCAGAAGCTCTCTGTAAATAGGTTTACTATACTCAATATAGAAAATGTTAATACAAGTAACAGTGAATCAGAAGATGCATTCACCTCTTCCTTTACTCTTGTCATCAGGACACCTCCCTAGAGACCAAAATGGGAGAAATGGCTGTCTAAGCAACTCTCTACCAATACTTTTGACACATGCAGAATGTCCTTAGTCCTCCCTGTGGAGATCAGCACAACTGACACCAGTGAAGTCCACTCTGTTAAGGCACTCTTGGACTGCAGAGCTATTAGCAGCTTCATAGACTGGGACTTTGTCTGCTCTAGAGGTATTAATACTCAGACTATCTCCTGACCCATACTGGTGTTATGCCATCAATGAATTTTCTATAAAAATATAACATGGGATACACTTTATACCCCTGAATTCAGTATCTGAGTTCATCCTAGAAACCTTCTACAAGCTCTTAGATATATAAAAGACCACCAAAGGTCACTCCTACCAAATGGTCACCAAGCTGTCACTTGCTTAATAGCATATACCTTAGGAGGCAAGACTGATGAGCTAGCATCAGGTTTTAGAGACAGACTATCAATGTTGATGCTCTAGAACTCAGAAACTCTGGAATACCTTTGGAATGCTATAAACTTTCAATCTAGAATGGACTTAGATGAATATGATACCAAAACAACAAATCAAAAGTCTATCAATGACTTGTGATCTCATCACTGCTGGACTCAATAAATTATTTTTATTATTTAATTTATGTTTAGAAAGAAAGAAATCATGATTTTAGAAGCAATCCAAGAAGCAGATATAGTACACAATGTCATTGTGAGCTAGGATACTCGCATGTGTTAAAGCCAGTTTCTAGACCATACTTAGGTAGGAAGTAGCTGGTTGGGAGATCAGGAGATGTTGATAGAAAGTGGTAGTATAGAAGTGAAGCAGGAGCACATGGTGGTGACAAGCTGGTATGGCAGGATGGGAGGCAATGTTGGACATATCCACATAATGCTGTTGTGAAGGAGAGAAGTGAGGGAGGCCGGAAAAAAAAGCATTTTCCTTTTCTATTCATTTTTTTTTATTGAGTTCCATCAATTTGTAATTTTAATATAAGACTCAGGGAGCCAGCAAGAGAGGGCATGCAATCTTGATACCTGCTGCTATCTCAAGGGCTCTAGAGTCATCTTATGGCACTTGTATGAGTTCTAAGTGAAGTGGTTGGGTGGTTGAGATTAAGGCCTAGGAGTAATTTACTGACTACTTTAATAGTGAGCTTGTTATGGTATGTAAAGGTTGGTACCTTAGGGACACTATGCAAGGCAGATCTAGATCAAACTTATACTCTTTTCAAATACTTTTACCTTACTTTACTGTGCTAAGTTTCTATATCTTCTTTTTAATACCTTTATTCTTAATTTATCCCCATAAACTCTTTGGTATACAATTGGAACCTAGTACTGCATATTTAGTTTGTGCTAGGCTAATAGTCCCTTTTGCTCCCTTTACCAGTTTTCAATGTCGATAGCTTTCTCAATGAGGTAGGACAAATATTAGAGGTAGTAAACATAGTTCCCTGTGACCAAACTCACTTGGAGTGGACTCTGTTGGCTGTCTCCAGTCTGGAAAAGCAAAACCTAATCCTCAGTTATACCTGGCTGAAAGACCATAATCTAAAGATCAACTGGGAGAAAAGCAAAGTCCTTATGACACAATGTCCACCCTACTGTAAAGGATGCCATATGCTATGGAAGGAGCAGGCCTTAAAGAGGAGACAAGAGGTCTGGGCTCTGCTGTACTGCTGGGCCAGGCCCACCCCACTCTTGGACAGTAACAAAGAGGATCTTGAAACCTCATGTGAAACCAATAGGTGAGACTGGGAGCTTGGAGACTGACTGTTTATAACTAGACTGCTTCTCCAGCCCTCAGAAGAAGCCATACAAGCCTCTGCAATCACCTCCCAATACTTAGCTAAAGGGGCTTGCTGGAGCATGGAGATGCAAGCTGCTACAGCTCCACTACCTCTGTATACCTGAGGCTTCAAGTCTGTATTTGCCAAGGATGACTTTGACACCCTTCCAGAACATCAACACTGGGACCATGCTATAGAACTCTTGCTGGGCTCTAAGCCTAAACTGACCAAGGTGTACCCCCTGTCTCCCATAGAGCAGAAGAAACTCAATGCATTTCTAGAAGAAAACCTTTGCACCAGATGGATCTGCCCCCTATAAGTTGCCAATAGCAGCTCCAGTGCTCTTTATCAAGAAGAAGGATAGCTCTCTCTGGCTGGTACAGGATGACTAGGCTCTCAACTCAATGATAGTGAAGAACAAATACCCTCTGCTGCTCATCTCCAAACTCATGTCTCAACTGTGCAGAGCCAAGTACTTCACCAAGTTGGATATCTACTGGGGGTTTAACAATGTGTGAATCAAGTCTGGAGATGAGTGGAAGGCTGCCTTCTGTACCAACTATGGCCTGTTTGAGCCCCTAGTAATGTTCTTTGGGATGACCAACAGTCCAGTTACCTTCCAGACCATGATGAATGACATCTTTCAAGACCTCATTGCAAAAGGCATTGTAGTGGTATACCTAGACAATATTCTGATCTTCACTTGGACTGTTGAACAGCATGTCAAAGCCATCTGGAAAGTACTTGAGATCTTAGCAAAACATAAGCTGTGCCTCTGTCCAGAGAAGTGTGAATTTTAGAAGGAACAGTTTGAATACCTGGGGCTGGTTGTGTCCAAAAACAAAGTCTCAGTGGATTTATACAGGACTTCTTGACTATTGCTCAGCCCCTGTTCAATCTCATGTGCTCTGATAAGGCATGGGAGTAGAATGATCAAGAGCAAACTGCCCTTTGAGGCCCTCAAAATGGCAGTAATCACCACTCCAGTGCTGATTTCACCTCAAGACTCAGAACCTTTCTGTATTGAGACAGATAGCTCTAACTTTGCCACAGATGCCATTCTATCTCAACAGTCCACAGCAGACATCTACAGCAAGTTCCTGTTTCTAGTGAAAAGAAACTACAAGATCCATGACAAAGAGATACTGGCCATTATCTACACACTAGAGGAATGGAGACATTTCCTTGAAAAGGCAGCTAATCCCAGTACAGATCTAGACCAACCACAAAAACCTAGAGTATTTCATAATAGCAAGAAAACTGATCGGAGGCAGGCATGCTAGTCCTTATACCTAGCTCACTTTGACTTCACTCTTTGCTATCATCTGGAACAATCTATGGATAAGCCAGACACGCTCTTTTGGAGACCCAACACAGCAACAGCTGTTTGGACAACAAAAACATTGTTTTTTTGTGCCTAGAACTCCTGGCCATCTGTGCTCTTGAAGGACTAGAGCTAATTAGGGTCAAATGCAACATCCCTGGCTGAAGTCTGCAAGAGTAACTGCTCTGGAGACCAAGGAGAGCCCATAACCAGGGCCACTCTAGAACTGAAGAAGTCCTTGAGCAGGATAGTGCACTCTTTGGAGTGGTCAGACATTGACAGCCTGCTCTGCTTCTGGAGAAAGATCTATGTCTCCCAGACCCCAGACCTGCACAGAAAGATAGTAGCCCTGTATCATGATACAAAGATTGCTAGACACCCCAGAAGGTGGAAGATGCTAGAGCTGATGTCCCACAACTACTGGTGGCCCTAGATATCTAGGTATATTAGACAGTATGTCAGTACCTGTGATCTATGCCTCCACACAAAAGCAACGAGACACCCTCTGGTCAGAGAATTGCACTCACTCTCTATACCAGAGGTGAAATGGGATACCCTCAGCATAAATTTTGTAGTGGAACTCCCCAAGTCCTCTTGATGCAACACTGTCATAATAGTAGTAGACTCTATGTCAAAGAAAGCCTACTTTATTCTGATGCATATGACAGTGACTACAGAAAGAGCCACTAAACTGTTCTTCCACCACGTATAGAAGCTCCATGGGCTGCTCCAATGTGAACTGTAGACCCCAGTTTGTGGTACATTTCACCAGAGAACTCTAGACTGCTAGGAATTTGATTAGTGTTCTCTATGGCCTGGCATCTGCAAACTGATGGACAGATAGAGCATGTCAACCAAGAGCTCAACCAATACCTACAGCTCTTTGTCAACAAAAAACAAGACAACTGGTACAACCTGTTGCCTATGGTAGAATTCCAGCATAATAACCATGTGCATGCCTCCACCCAACAGACTCCATTCTTGCTTGACACCAGACGCACCCCCCATATAGGCTTTGAACCCAGACAATGACCTTTTGGACTGGATACAGTAAATGAGTTCATGGGATGAATGAAAGCAGCAGTTGAAGAGGCCAAGTCCACAATCCAAAAGGCACAAGATATGACTAGGTAACACAATCAAAGAAGGTCTCCAGCCCTGGTGTTTCACTCTGGGGATTAGGTATTCCTAGACACATCCAATATCAAGATCACCTGTCCATGTCCAAAATTGTCTCATTGCTGTCTCAGACTCTTTATTGTAGAATGCCAAGTAGGACCCCTAGCTTATTACCTCAAACTACCACACGCAATGAAGAAACTCCATCCAGTGTTCAACATAGTGAAGCTGTTTATGGTTCCAGACAACCCAATATCTGGACAAAAATCAGAACCCCTGCTACTACCAATCATTGTTGATGGAGAGAAGAAATAAAAGGTGGAGGAGATTCTGGATAGTCACTGGTATTGGAGGAGGTTTTCAGTTCTTGGTAAAATAAAAGGAATATGGCAGAGAACACAACTCTTGGGAAGTGGTCTCCAATGTTTCAGCTCCTGATCTCATTGCAAAAGTCTACAAGCACCCCACAGTTCCTAGGTATATCCGCCGGGCAGATTTTGATGCAATTTTCAAGTCCAGAACAATTGCTTTGAAATGCAGCAATCTTGAAGGGAGGGTGAGTGTAATGGGACTTTACCAATGCCACCTCTGGAACACTAGACCAACCTCCTAGAGTGACCCTGTACCTAATTAAATATTACATAGTAATATTTAATTGTCTCTAGCTCAACTTGGCAACTCCTAACCTTGACCAGTAGGACTGTAGGATCAGGGACAGACAGACTGTAGTAGTATATATAGTGTAGAGTATACCCCCAGGAGCCTCATCCTAAACTCTAAGGATTCTCCTGGAGGTGAGTTGTAACATAACTTAGGAGTATAATATTACTAAGGATTCTCCTAGAGTTCACTCTGCTCCAGTTGCTCTTACATTCTATGCATTAGTCAAAATACAATATCAAGAATGAATAAGAGGATGGATGTTTGATAGAGGAGGAGAGTTTGACTTTGAGAAATTAGACACATTTATTAGAAGTAAGAGGATTGAACTATAAAGAAGCACACCTTATACTCCACAGAAAAATGACTATGCAGAGAGATTCAACAGAACTCTCATGGACAAAGCAGAGGCTATGTGATATGATGCTTGCATCCCAGAATCCTGGTGGGAATACAGTGTAAAGTATGCTGTGCACCTGTACAATAGAAGTTCTTTGTGCTGTCTAAACTGGCACATTCCTTATGAACTAGTCAATAAAAACAAACCAGATATTACTTACCTATGAGTATTTGGGTGTGGTGCCTATGTGTACCTCCCTGAAACAATACAGTACAATACACTTACACATAAATCTGAGTTAATGACTTTTTTGGGAATAAAAGAGAGCACAAAAGGCTACCTATTTATGAGAACTGAAAGTGTTGTTGAGTTTACTACAACAACAGCTCTCTTTGATAAAAAACTATTCTCCAGATGCCTTAACTCAAAGCAACCTGAGCATACCTCTATAAAAGAAATACAAGAGGATCTAGCTGAATCAACAGTCTGTAACGCTTCTCAAGAAATAGAGGACTTACCTTTTCTTCTAGAAAAACCTTCTAAAACAAATGAGTGAATCCACTTTGACAAAAGTAGACATGCTAAACAAGCACTAGGAGATAGTATTGACTCTTCTGGTATTTGCTCTCCTACTCCACAACCAAACTATAAAACAGTTGAGCAGCAAGGGACTTTACCAGTCTCTGAATGTGCTAAAAGACCACAGTGAGTGAGGAATCCTATAAGATGACCTGGAAACATATGGGGAAAGCTCAAAACCCTGTAGATATTGAAAGACATGTCAGTAAAGTCAGAAACTGGAGTAAAACTATAGAAGACAAACTGCATAATACTAGAGATCACTTCTTGTCCCATTACTACCATCATCATAGAGGTTGAAGAGCCCAAAGTCAATAGTCAAGCTTTGAATGAGCTGCTGAATGCAGTCATTTAACCTCAAGGACCCTGTAAGGAGGGTGCTCAATCTCAAGAAGTCAATGAGGCAGTGTCTACTAACATACCCCCTTCAGACCTTCTCATCTCAGCTTTTCTTCCCAAAAGTCATTCTATATAGCATCAATGTTCTGGCTGACTCTAGTTTATGGGATGGTAGGTTCAGGGCCACTTCCCTGTTTAGCACTAATAAATTTCTCCAAGGTGATATTCTTAATATAGCATGCTCCCTCCAACATATTGCAATATTCCTTAAATAAAGAAAGCTCAAAGATCATAATGACAAGAACATTCCTCAACTGGAGCCGTTTGGCGAAGCTACTTGGACATTTGTATCAGCTATATACAAAGCTGGATAGGATCAAATCAACACTATAGATAATGTCACTTTCCAGTCCAAGGTCAAGTCTCAGTTTATTAGAAACCAACTCCCTCTGTAATCTCTACCAGTCAATGATAATAGAGTAACCTTATTTAAGTAGTTCTACTCTGTGTTGTTACCACAGTCTGCCAATGCACTCTGTGTAATAAATTGTTAATTTAAAATAAAAATAAAAAAAACTACATAATACTTCTATAAAAACAAACAGTGAGAGGGTTCCCAGACTTATCTCTCAACACTCCATACCATCTGACAATGTTGACTAGAATAAATTAGATATTCTGAAGATAGCCTGGAAAAAGAGAGGACCACTGATATTGTTCTTGTTGTCCAAAGCATTCAAAAAGAAGAGAATAAAGCTTCTAAAAACATTTGTGAATGAACATACAAAGATATTGTGCACTTACTTAAGCAACAAAAGGAAAAATGGCAGAAGGCCTGCCAAAAAGAGCTTGAAAGCTCTTAAAAGGTACAATATATATGATGTTACTAACTTACCTGAAAAGGGAGAAAGCTAATAAAATACTGCTGGATCTTTGATCAAAAAAAGATAGCAGAAAAAAAACAAGATTAGTTGCCAAGGGCTTCTCCTAGATTAAAGATATTGATTTTGATAAAATCTTCTCTCTAGTGGTTAAATTTGAGAGTGTGTGCTTAATATTAGCATTAACTACACTAGAAAGCTGGCACATCTTTAGGACCAGATGTCAAAAATGCCTTTTTATATAGCAAACTGAAAGAAAGAGATTTACATGTAACAGTCTAATGGCTTTAAAATAAAAAGACCAGGAGCATGGGGTGCTCTGTCTGCAACATGCAATATATGAACTTAAACAAGCAGCACTTGCTTAGTGGAAACAGCTAACTTAGTCTATAAAAATATTGGAATTTAAAAGACTAAATTCAGATGTAGGTGTATTCATATATAGACAAGGGAATGAAATTATCATTATAGTAGTCTATATAGACAATGCACTCTTCATAGAAAAGAATAAAGCACTAGTAATTAAAATAAAAAATAACTTCATGTATCACTAGAAATACTGAGATCTGGGTGATGCAAAAAGAATTTCTAAGGATGAGACTTTATCAGAAAAAACACAAAATATATATAAATCAAGTACTTTATCTGAAAAAAGTCCTCAGAAAATTTAATTTGACCAGTACATATGTTATCTCAACTCCATTGCCTAAAGGGTACCAACTACTATCTCATAATGGTCCTATAAATGCAGAGCTATACTCAAGGTACCAGACAGTAATTGAATTTCTATTGTATATCATGTTAGAAACCCATCTGGACATAGCATATGCTGTAATACACCTGTTCCAATTCTGTGTAAATCCATTGAAAGAACATCTGGACAAGAAACACTACACATATGCAGATATCTTGCATCTACCAAAAATTACTTATTAGTTTATAACAACAACAAAGAACAAAGTATTAAAGAATATATTAATACTGATTGGGTTTCAAACCCAACAACATAATATTTGACTATAAGGGTTCTTCTTTTCAATAGCAAATAAGATTATATCTTAGAGATTGTAAGCTCAAAAACTGTTGTTTTGTTATCTATAGAGGTAAAATATATAGCTCTATCAGATGCAAATAAACAAGCAATCTAGTATAATAACTTACTAAAAGAGATTGACTATGATTTTAAGCCAATCTCTATTATAAAGAACAACCAAGGTTTGATCTTCATAGTCTCAAATGCAATTCAAGAAATTCAATCTAAACATATTGATATTAGATATCACTATATTTGAGAATGTATAGAACAGCGTAAAATTGAGACTTCATTTATTAAAGAGACAGAAAACCCTACTAACATACTAATATATATAAATATATAATATACTAAGTGAAGAAGAGTGTTGAAAAATGAGACATACATAAAATAACTAATTAAGTAATATATATAAATAAGTATATTTCTTAAATACAACAACATACTAAATTAGTATAATACTAAAATTCTACTTTTAAAATCTAGAAATAGATACTCAGATAAATATATAAGAACAATAGTATATACTATAAATCCAAGTAAAATTTTATCTATTTTATCTGAATAGTCACTTTTTAGGTAAGACCTAGAGCTCATCTATTGCATTGTATAGACGTTGCTTATCACCTGATCCAGACACAACAATTAAGACTATCTTTTCTTCTAGCTCTTATACAGGAAATTATATAGGAATATTGCTCATGAGTTAAACAATAGTATCAGATATATGAACACCATGAATTAAATCTATGTCCCAAATAGTCTAATATGAAAAGTAAACAGAGACAAGCTAGGATTCCACCAATTTGCACAATAACATATACAAGTTTACATACTTGGAGTTGACTGATATCATACTGAACATCTTCAAATTTCCAGCCTAAATTATTTAGCTAAATTACATAGAAACTTGCAGAATGCAAAGAAATAACCAGAAATAGAGAGACTAAGAGCCCAGTAAAACTTTCCATCACCATGGAAGAGCAAAACAACTAAAATACTATTTTCTAGAAGCAGAAGTCTAAATAAAGATATAGAACAAAGACATAGAAGAGCTTAGACTATAGAGTATCAATGAAAGATGTTTCAAATTTGTACAGAAAATTATATCTATTAGATATGTGAGACCAAATGTAGAATAATGCTTACTTAGCCAATGCTTTACAAGCATTTGTCAGTATACTTGTTCTTTTTCTCTATAAATTCAACAAAATTCATTAAAAATTGAAATAAATTCAGGAAAAATCAAAAAAAACTACAAATTATTAGAGGAAGAAAGTATAGCATACTATAAACTATTGGAGAAAAGGAGTATAGTAGACTGGAGACAATACTACTGGAAAGTTATTAGAGAAAGAAAATATAATAACTAGAAACTATTAGAGAAAAAGAGTATAATGGACTATATATAATACTGCTGTACATTATTGGAGAAAGGTAGTATAGCAAAGTGCAAACTATTAGAGAAAAGAAGTATAATATATTATAAGACAATCTACTCACTGTATACATTGTAGACAAACTGTTGGAGAAAGGGAATATAGTGTACTGTAGACAATACTAAAACTGTTAGAAAAAGGAAATACAACAACCTAATAGACAATACTATACACTATTACACAAACTGTTGGAGACAGGAAGTATAACAACCTGCTAAACAACACAATATCAACTTGACTCAGAATTAATAGAGGGTTTAAGTTAGGCCAGAGGCCCAAATAAAAACCTTATCAATAAGTATATAAGAATAAATAGGAATTTAATGGAGGTTTGATGAATTGCATAACTATTGAGTTTGAAAATTATTTCTACCATTCCTACCAAACTATGGCCTGCCCTAATAAAGCACAAGTTTCTGATGTGCAATCTAATGTATTTCCTATAGTCTTTCTTTGTTGTTTTTTTGCCTCATACTCACTACTATTATCACTATTGCTAGCTTTACAAAATTGTAGATTGAGTTTTGATTTCAAATATGGATTCGGGGGTATTTTATGGGTTCTGGAGGATATCTATAAATACACTGCTTCTGACAAAAGTAGCTGACTTTTAGACATATAGACCAGTCTTCAGGTATAAAGAGAAAAGTTTGTCTCTCAGACTACTGGAAGTAAGTCAGTTTGCAATAGTAGCTGAATCCTAAAGAACTTAGGATTAGTGTAATACCTTTCTAAAAAACTTTGCAGCATAGGTGAAAACTATGTCTAAGATCTGTCTATTTTTATTTTTATATGCCTAGACTTCTTTTATGATCTATATTGACTATTTGACTATATAAGTGTCATTTCTAGATGAATTTGGCTGAAACAGAAGCATCAACTTGGAAAGAGCTAAGGAATGAAACTCAATGGCAGCTTCATCCTTTACTTCAAAATATTTCTTCTACTCTGGTCTAGAATAGAAAAAAAGGGAGAAGAAAATGTCATATATCTTCTGCTAATAGTTTGCAAAATGCTTCTACTCCCAGAGAGAATAGAGAAAAAGAAAAAAAAAGAAAAAGATAGTTTTTAAAATTCTTTAAATGTTCCACAAAATCTTGAGGATGCTATAGCTGATCTACAAAGACAACAAATGACTCAAATAAATGAAATAATAAATAGATGGAGAAATAAAAGAGAAGATAATCTAGATTATAAAGAAACAACTGGTAAATGAGAATGGCAATCAAGATGTTGACAGAATAATGGTAGAAAATGTTAATAGAATTCAAACAATAGTAAGTAACAGATTTTGATATTATTGATTATAAATTCTTACAAGATATTACAGAATATCATTGATGGAGATGATTAAATATACTAAATCAATAATGAAGTTGTTAATATAGTATAATAATTTTTTTGCTTATATAACTTTGATTACTAAAGATTTTGTTAAAATAATGTTTTAGAAAAAGATAATGGTACTCTACTACCAATTTTTCAATCTATTTTTTATTCTCTTTGCTGGTTTACATTTTTCAGAAACCAATATACAATATATTTGACTTGGGTATTCTATCTATTATTTGCCCTACACTGCCATACACTTCACTTTGACTGTGAAAAGCTTAAAATTTTACATTGCAATCATCCCAAGTTTGGTATATGTTGTCTTTAAGGACAGATTCAGCTACCATCTCTTTAAGCTTTTACTAGAGTTCTACAAAACTACTTGATAGAAGATGATTATTGCTCAAAGAATTTCTGTAATAATATCAGGCAGTATAATGCAATATTTGCAATGACTTCAGTAGGAGTGAAGATCAACAACTTTATTACTAGACAGTCAGGACCTTATTGTTTTCAAGATTCAAGGTGTACTTTATCATCTCATAGGTACTCTTCTACTACATGGTGATCATTCCTATCTATGCACAAATCTATATCCTTGACACAGCAGAATAGCTTAATGTCAGGAGAAATAACAATTATAATCTTGATCTTGTAGTAATAGAAGACCTCCAAATAATGCTCTTGAATAATCATCTATATATTAATCATTACCATCATGCCTATGAACTTATCAGGGAAAAACTAGTAGAGAAACAAGAAAAGATCACAATTAGGCTACATATGAACTTACAACAAGATCAGAAAACTCATAATCTTTCTACTGCTGAAGAGATTATAGTTATTATTCTAGAAAAAGGAGTACATCATATAATGGATAATAGAGATGTAGTTTTACAAGTAAAAAGAGGACAACTTCAAAGAATTAACCAAGTCAGTTCTTCATATGTTGCTCTTTACTATATTCTGCTCTTTCCCAAGGGTGAAAATAGCTAGCATTCAAGAATTCCTATTTGTGGAGCTCAACTCATAGAGAGGTGAAAATGCAAGACAAAGAGAAGAGAAAGAAAAAGCTCACTCACAGTGTGTATCTGATATATGCTATTATGTCTATTGTCTACATGTTAGGGAAGGTCCTTAGCTACCTCTCTTTTATAGTAGAAAGTTGTTCTAGCAATTTGTTGTTGATACATGGGCAAATTATGAGCAAAGAAAACTCAACTAGACTAGAACATATTAGCACACTTTTAGATCTGAGCTTTATCAAGGACTTCAAGATACTGCTATATATAATAGACATAATGGTAAAGATACTAGGCCTTTAAGACACAAAATTATTATTATTATTTTTTATGTAGGAAATCCTAGGTTTATAACTCAGTTGTTTCAAAATACTATAGCTATTTATAGGTATTTTCACAAACCAGACCTCTTTCTCACTATGACTGCCAATTCCAAGTAGCCAGAAATTATTTATAGTCTTTTTTCCTGAACAAACAGCCACTGATTGTCCTGATATTGTATCATGTATTTTTGAGCAAAAAAAGAAAACATTTCTTAAACTCATTGACAGTGGTTTCTTTGGTATTCCTGCAGCTCATATTTCATACTATTGAGTTTCAGAAAAGAGGTCTTCTCCATGTTCACTTGCTTATCTTTTTTCATTCTCAAGATCATATTTGAGATTCTTATTATATAAACTCTATGATCTTAGCTCAATTACCTGATCCTCAGCTCAATCCTCTTTTCTATACAAAAGTCACCAAGTATATGTTGTATAGTGCATGTGGTGTTGACAATTCCCAAGCCAAGTATATGGTCAATGGACAATGTAGTAAACACTCTTCCAAAGACTATAGAAAGAGAACAGATTGGGCTGAGAACAGTTATTTACTCTATACTAGACCTGACAATGGCTTGCATTTTGAATGCAATAGAGCCAGGTTTACCAATGAATATGTAGTTCCTCACTGTCCTCAACTTTTTTTCTTTGATTGTCATATCAATATAAAGGTCTCTGCTGGATTGGAAACTGTCAAGTATCTCAGCAAGTATATTTACAAGAGTTTTGATAGAGCAACTATGAAGATTAGTGGTGAGGTATAGGATAAGATCAAAGCATACTTGGATAGTTGGTTTATTGGTCCAACAGAAGCTTGCTGGAAGATCTTTGAGTTTAATATGCATGGAGAGTTACCAGCTATTCAATGTCTTCCTGTTTATTTTCCCAATGAGCACTATGTCAATTTTCATGCACAATAAACTGTCAATGAAATATTGGCCAGGCAAAATGTAGAGAAAACTCAGCTTACTGCTTAGTTTGATTATAACTTTGTACATGATGATAGTTTAGGTCTTACCTACTAGCAGTTTTCTCAACACTATACCTGGAATGCTAAAGCCAAGTCATGGCATCCAAGACAGCATACCAAGATAATTGGAAGAATGTACTTTGTATCACCATTCAAGAGAGAGCAGTTTTTTTATAACTTTTTTTGACTATGTTTGAAGGTGGAAAGAGTTGGAAACATCTGAGAACCTGGAATAACCAAGTGTTTATCACATTCAAGAAGGTATGTATGGCAAGAGAATTACTGGAGAATGATCATGAGTGGAGGATTTGCTTGGAGAAAGCAATTGCAATATAGCCTGGAGTAGCATGTCATCGGTTGTTAGCAGTGATCTTACTAACTGATGAAGTGGCTAAGTCTTATATTTTCTGGGACCAATTCAAAACTGGACTATGTAATGATATCAAGCACAAACTATATCATATGAACCACTACCAAGCTGACCAGGAGATATGAAAGGATGATGTTTATGATTATAGCCTTTGGGATCTAAATAGAATGTTGGTAGAAATGGGAAGAAGTTTTGCTAAGTTTCTACCTATGTCTCTTTCACAGCAAGAGTAGAGTTACAGAATACCCAATCCTCTCTTACAGGCTGAGCAGTATGATACAGATGAAATGGTAACTTTGGTGAGTAAGCAAAGAGCAATCTTCAATCCTGAACAAGCTGTTGCTTTTGATGCTGTCTTGGAGTCTGTTACCAACAATCAGGGTCATATTTTTTTCATTTATGCTACTGGTAGTTGTGAAAAGACTTTTCTTTATAATACTATTGCTGCTGAAGTTAGAAGAAAAGAACAAGTAGCATTGTATGTGGCATCATCTGGAATTACTACTCTTTTGTTGGATAGAGAAAGAACATCTCACTCACGCTTTAAGATTCCTATTCTTATTTATGAAGACTCTGTGGCTAGACTCAAGTGTAATAGTTGCATGTTTCCAGTCATCCAATAGACCAAGGTTATTATATAAGATGAAGTTCCTATGCAGCATAAGTATGCTATAGATGCTAAAGCCCATGCCTTCGGCACGGGTGAAAGCCTCGTGTTATCAAATCCTGTGACTATATATGAACTGTCTAACCAGGAACGGTATACAATGTTGAGCACGTGACTGAATAGTTAAACAGTAACTTAAATGGACTGATAGCTCTTCATTCAAGAGCTGATTCTTCTTCTACATACCTTTGAAAACTTCCACCTAGGGTCTGATATCTCAATTGTTAGGCGATGGTGGCTTTCAGGTCCCAGTACTCAGGCATCCAAACTGCACAACCTCGGTCAATGAGTCCTACAGGCTTACAATTATCGTCTACAAGAATATTTCGTAGAGCAATATAACAGTAACTGAAACAAAGGCAATGCTTCCTCGCACGTGTCCGTATAGAAAAGATGTACCACTGACCCTGCAGAGAAAGTGCTCCTAACCAGCCATGTGGTGTTCCACCGAAGATGAAAACTTGCTCATCTGGCTTTGAATGAAGAGTCATACCGCTCTTTGCGAAGGGCTGACCAGGAACTTTTGTCATTAGGAAAAAAGTTCCACCATTACTCTTGAAACCGTCCAGTACAGTCGATACGGGAATCGTCGTATTGAGGGAGACATTGCGTGGAGAATGCTTCTACAACAATGGTTTCCTCACAGTCGCCGAGGTAACCAGACAAGATGAAACATCACAGACCTCCATCCTAACTTGTTTGCCCATATTAGCTAGTGCAGTGGTTTGATGAAGTTCTGTCACACTTTTTGCCATCATCACATCACCATCATGACCACTCTTCCTCCCACCAACTCTCTTGGTCTCGACTTTGACATTCAAGAAGAACCGTCTGGATCCACATGCATAGCACAGGACTCAGAAAACACAGGGTCTCAACAGGCGCCTCAATCCCCACCAACGGAGCAGCAATTCCGAGGGAAGAAAGCGCCATATGTCAATCCGGATCGTGTCAAGACGGGTGGCCCCCAGCGTGTGTGTCTGATTCGCCTCGCATAATGACCGATATGGTTTAATCGTGTGCAGGAAAAATTGACAGACGAGGAGCTGGCGGAGCGAATGGCCCGAATGAGGCAACAGAATGAGAAGATCAAGCAACGTCGTCTGGTCCGTATCTCCGTCTAACCGATCTGAATCTACTCATCTTATCGCTCTTCAGGACGTGGTCGCAGATGAAACTGCTTTCAAGCAGACACAGGAGCAGGAGCGACGAAAGACGGCCAGGGCCAAGGAGATACAGGACAATATCAACAAAGCGCGGGAACAGAATGTCAAAAGAAAGATGGATAAGGCTCAGAACAGGGAGTGGGACTCGGGGAAGCCAGCCACTGCTTCCTTGGAAAATACCTCGAGGAAACACTCCAACGGTCAAGAGTCTAATCATCTGGTGTCCGTGGAAGAAAGTGCACTTGGTGAGGGTCCCTCCAGTCCCAGAAGCCCCGTTTCTCCAGAAAGAATTGGTTCAGGAAGTTGGACTCGAGGAGACCACCACCCGAGAAGAGGCAGAGGCAGAGGGCGGGGGCGGGGGCGAGGCAGTGGTAGAAGGGGCAGCGATAATTCACGCTTCGGTCGTGCACCCTCTACCAAGGAGGATGAATCTGCAGGAAACAGCGAGGGAAAGATTGAGGCTGTCAATGCGGCTCCTCCAACACCGTCATAGTAGGCTAAGCCTTTTTCCAAGTATGTCATGCCTGATTTATCATGTGTGTCAGAATACATGTTGTGATATGATCTATGGTGAAGCAATCGACGCGGATTGTCTAAGGTCTACAGAGCCTGCCCTTCTTCTCAGTTTGTTATGATGGGTACCGATCACCTGTTCCCTTTCTTCTATGGTAGGACTGCATGTCTCCGGGGAGGATCGATAAGACTGAGTATATTCAAATCCATACAGCAGTCCGTCTACCGTAGTGTTAGGGACCGGGGAAACCAAGCTTAGAGTAGACTTTGTTGGTGGGAGGGTGATCTGAGTTCCACTGGGTGACCTCATCTGTCGCCTACGTTGTAATGCATTTACGGCTTCCATACGCTCCTGAGAAAGGACATTTCGAACTTCAGAAATATCTGAGGGTGATGGTGTTACAAGATCTGCATGCTCAGGGATGGTCTTTGCTTTTCGCTTCCAGAACATCGCAATCTTCTTGGTGTTCCGTAATTCCTGGCGTGTTTTCAAGACGAGTTTCAGAACGGTAGAATAGTGCTGTTCGTCGCCTAATGAACTCGATTGTCGTGGTGAGCTTACCCGAGAGGAAAGCAGTCCAGCAAGATTTGAAGTGACTTCTGAATTGAGAGAGTGGCGATATTGCTGGCATGTTGTTTGTAATTCTGAGATAGTATCTTTGTCCCTTTGAGCTTGTCTGTGCAGTTGAACACTTTTGTGCATCTCGGCGTAGAGCTCCGACATCGTCAATTGCAATTGTGTTTCTGCAAGTGTCAGCCTTATGGCAAGCGAGGAGTTGACACGGGTGAGATGTTGGTTTTCGAGTTCTGCTTCGAACACACGCTGGTTGAAAGAAATAGTCTTGGGTTCATTGAAATCTATGGGACTGGAAGGAAAGTCTTCGCAAGAGGGGCCGATTATAAGGACAGCACTGCCGGTAGCCTGTAAAGGAGAAGGGAGGGCAGAATCTGACCTGGAACGGCGGTGTAGGAGACTGAAGGATTTGAAAAAACGCATAGGAATGAAGATAGGGTGTTGTGTGGCTATGCTTGTTCCCCTCCCTGTCCTGTCCTCAGTTTTTGTATTCACATCATCATGGGCCGCGGTCTACTCCTCACATCCAATCTACCACAGCTCCAGAACCTCATTAAGAGAGATCCTGTTGCTTACAAGGAGGAGTTTCTCCAGCAATGGACACATTATAAGAGCATTTACGAGATCTTTAAAACAAATCCAGACGAGCAGGCCCAAAATTTCAGGGAATTGATCACATTCATTTCCCAGGTGGGTGGCATTTGTTTTTCGTAAGACGCCTCTCATCCAATATGGACTACAGGTGGCTACATGTTATCCGGACGAAACAAAAGACTTTCCAACGAACATCTCCAGTCTTCTCCTCGACAATTACGGTATCCTTTCCTCGGACATGCGAAAGGCACTTGTCCAAAACCTCGTCATGCTCAGAAACAAAGATGTGATCACTTCAATCCAGCATGTTTTCCCTTTCTGTTTCAAAGTCGTCCAACGACTAAGTGCTCTATAGGCTTCTCCAAACACTGTTTCCTCTCCTCCCTCGCACCAACTCTTCTGCCCTCCGTTCGTCAATCCGTAAAACGGTCCTTACAGACATCCGTACCGCTAATCAGAAGACGAAGAACCATAAACTGAACAAAACAGTGCAAGCCATGTTACTTTAGCATGGTGGAGCGAGGTATGAATGGGGAAGTGCTGGGAGATAAGGGCAAGGTCAGAGTTGTTGGCCCAACGAGTGACACCAAGCTTCATGATGGCGAAGAGGCCATGTGGGCGATCATCCTCACAAAGGAGCTCTGGAAGAAAGGGATTTGGTCTGTTGTTTTTCAACATTGTTTCTGGTTAGCAGTTGATTGTTCCTTAGGACCGATACCAAAACTGTGTCGATTGTATCTCTCGGATGTCTCCATCCCGCAACAAAAGTGCAAAATGCTTCTGTTCATTTCTTCCTCAGCACCGACGAAGAGGACGAAAGTGAACAAGAAGATGAGGTATCAGCATGATCCAGATCCCGAACTCACGATACTTATCGAAACTAGGAGATTGATGTGAAGGCTTTGCATCATAGGCGTGAAATCAACAAGAAGACAAGAAGCGGCGACAAGAAATTACGAAGGCAACTCAAAACCGCAAATAAAGTAAGCCGTATGACGATCCATTCCCATTTTTCTCTCTTACACAAAAGTGGAAAAAAAGAAAAAACAGCAAGAAGGCCAGGGCTCACCGAACTTTCCTGCACTTCAGCTCTTGCACGACCCTCAAACATTTGCTGAGAAACTTTACGATATCCTCAATACCTATGATAAACGTTTTTCTCTGGACCATAAAATTCTTCTCATGCAACTTCTTGCTCGGGTTATGGGTGTTCACAAACTTTGCGTTCTTGGTTTTTACACGTACATCGTAAAATACCTCACTTACAAGCAACTCCGTGTGCCTGCGATTCTGGTTTCACTGGCACAGTCTGTGCATGATCTCACTCCTCCGGATGCCCTCATTCCTGATATCCGTAAAATTGCTCAAGAGTTCGTTCATCCTGGAGTGGCTAGTGAGGTGATTGCTGCTGGTATTAATTCTATCCGCGAAGTGTGCCGAAGACAACCATGGGCTATGGAAGAAGATCTTCTTGGTGATCTTGTCGAGTATAGGAAAAGTCGAGACAAAGCCGTGACTGCTGCTGCACGGGGTATCTTGAAACTGTACAGAGAGGTTAATCCCGGCATGCTCAAACGGCGGGAACGGGTAGGTGTCTCTATAACCTGTTTAGGCATTACTGATTGATGTTTGTTCTCTGGTGTAGGGCAAAGAGGCCGCCATGGATATGGCTGGGGGTGTCCAACCTTTGCCATATGGACATACCACTGAAGCGGCGATCGATATTGAAGGACTCGCGGTAAGTCAATAGACAATTTCTGTATCTCGACACTGGCTCACGCCCTGGAATGATAGTTACTTGAGGATCATTTGTCTAAGCTACGGGCAGAAGATGGTGTAGATCTTGGGGAAGGTGATGACGACGTAGCATGGAAAGGCTGGGACGAAGATTCATCTGATTCTAGTTCGGAGTCAGAGGGATGGATTGATGTCGAAGATGATGACAATGATATCGTTATAAGTGATAGTGAAGACGAAGCAGAAAAAGAGAAGCAGCGAGATGTGGGCGGTGCTGTAGAACAGGCAAAGATATCTCAGCTGGCCACTACGAAGGTACAATCCATAATCTTGGTTTCATGCCGATGTTGATCAATTTTGTCTCAAAGATTCTGACGCCCGCTGATTTTGCCTTGCTCAATGATCTGCGCTTACAAGCTGCTTCTAAGGCAGCTGAGAGTGGAGGTTCATCAGCTAAGCGAAAACTGGCAGAGCTCGAGGCCATCAAGAGCTCTAATATTGATCAGACGAATCATGTTCTAATCTCGGAGAATGACATCCTTGGTCCCCGGAAGAAGGCAAAAGCAGACTATGCAGAACGTATAGCTTCTATCAAAAAGGGCCGCGAGGGTCGCGAAAAGTTTGGCTCCAGTAAGGGGAAGCAAAATAAGGATACTCCAAGCAGTTCGACCAACCGTGAAAAGACGAGAAACAAACCTATCATGATGATCCTTGGCAGTGGGGCAGTGCGGGGAAAGAAAAAAGCATCCCTGCGTGAGAAACAGCAGAAACTACGAGCACATATTGAACGAGGAAAGAGGGCGCGGCATTAAAAAGTCTGTATTTCTTTGAGTTCATTATACATCCGTCTCTCGGATCTGGTTGGACAGGTTGAATCCCATCGCAAGATGCGACAACCTGGCGTCCACGACGAAGTCCTGAAGTTTGCAATATATGAACACCTTGAATACCCACCATAGACGACCATCTTTCTGACCTTTTTAGCGTATTCTGAAATGTAAATTCTCGTTGATGAAGTCAGGTACGAGGCTATGGACATACCTCGGAGCACTTCGTAAAGCTTAGACAATTCAACAATACGGGGAACAATAAATTCTCCTTCTTCAAGCTTTTGCTTGGGCAGGTTTAATTTGTCTTCCATTGTCACGTTGACGATGACGAGTTTCATGTTGGCGGTTGTCATGCCTGGGGATCGCAACTAGATAAACTCCAATCCAAGAAAAAGGACGTAGTGTACACAGACCCGGGTCAGAGACAATGAGATCGGATACTTCTTGGATACTGTCAGCTTTGAATCCCGTCTCCTCCTCGAGCTCTCGAACAGCTGCACCTTCCACAGTATCCCCTTCATCAATCAGGCCTAGAGGGGTTCAACTAGACTAATGTAAAAATAATACAACCACTTGCCTGCAGGAAATTCTTTGCTGGTATATTAGTCAAAGTCAAGAAAACAGAATACGATCATACCAACGATGTATTTGCCGATGGGTGGCCTAAATTGCTCGATAATGACCGTTGAAAGTGGAAATTTGTTTGTCTTAGATTTAATGAGGGCCATAATAGCAACGGCTGATGACAGTTTACGCCCATTCAACACTAGAAGCCACCAAAAATATCCGCACCATCTACGCCAGTGGATTTGCGGGATTTGCGTTCAGCGCATTCCCAAACCCTCTCAGTAAATTCAAGTACTGTCAGCTCCGAGGTCTAGTTCGTGCATATAGTGCAGTACCTCTCTGCCTTGGGCGTCAGAATACTTGATCTTCTGAAGGATAATCCATCTGAGGATAAGTTTGGTCAAATTCGTGTGTGGGATCAAGCAGGGTCTACGAACTTGGCGTCTTGAGTAGGAAGATCAGATTTTGATATGATTTCAGGCGCAAAAGACATGCTGATTGCGTGGATCTTGGAATAAAATCTTCCAGGTAAACGATAGTGTAAATGCGCCCTGGAAATTTGCAAGAACAATAACGTCATGTCACGCTTTGTTTTTTTTCTTTCAAATACTTGTAATGCAGTGCTCAACTGTAGTCCACAGTGAAATACAAGTACTCTATGTGGTGCTTCAGGTTTTATTACAACTTGTGATGGTTCACTCATGTTCACCTCATGTATAATATACCTTCACACATGTATATAGCATGACCCCGTAGGGTAGTGCTTTCCTAGTCTTGACCTGGTTGAATAACATCTTGAGTTTCCTATCACAGGATTTGAGATTTGTAGAGAATAGGGACTCATAAAGCAAACTGACTAGCACTAGTCCCAGGGTCATGTAATATCTTTTCTATGCTTTTAGTCACACTCTTCATTTCGTGCTGCATTTCAAGACTATTATATTTTAGCTATTTTCAGCTAGTCTACTAATGTATGTGTATACCCAGTTGCATACTCTTATTAGCTCTCACAGGTTACAGGCCCCACACCCTTCTACATGTAATAAACCCATTATTAACAGCTCATACATTCTCAAAAATCCTAATCAATGTCCACTCTGTTGAATTCAGCATATATATTCTTAGAGCACTATCTATAGTGCTTAGCCCCTTTCCATCTCTGCAACAATACTATTTGTACGACTCTCCTATGTATATAAAGGCTCTCCTTCCAGAATGGCAGTTTAGTTTCACCTTTGCCTCTAAACTCTCAATATATAACTTAAGGTCTATTTAGGTGCTGGTGCACCTCATTGCTGTACAATGCTCACTGGCACCCTTAAACAGGTTATGGGCTCTGCTAGGGCATATACCAAGTGTATGTTGCAGCTACAGGTGCAACAGATTGCTGTAATAAGTACCAGCATTTGCCTGGCTACACCTAGAGACCTTACTGATACTATGCCCCATTTTTATCTAGGTCATGTCTTTTATGCAATCAATATCTCAGACGTCACAGTAAGTGTGGATGGCTGATATCTTTTATACAATCAATATCTATGAGATAATGGTGAGTCCCAACTCTATGGATAACACTATAATATTTTCACCTTAGACATCACAGTAAGTGTAGACGGCTGAGGGAATTTATGGATGATAGTACAACTTATATATATGGTCCTTTAGGGTCTCAGTCAACTGAAGTGGAGCAGTTGGATTGACAGATGGAGTTGTAGGTAGGTTCGTATCATTAGAATGCAGATGTTGGAGCTCTGCATTCCTCTGTGTATTCTTCTGTGATATATACATATGTCAGTTCATTCTGACAATGTCCTCTTAAACCTTTGGCTTACTTTAAACCTTTAATAGTTGTAACTTTATTGACCAGGATATTATAGCTTACTATATTATCAATGCTACTGGCTACTGCATAGCACTGAATAGCTAACCATCTTTCTATTTTTAAAGATAGTAAAGAGACTGATAAATCCTGCAAGGCTTAGATAAACTGAAATGACCAGAATACCCAAAGCCTATGGAAATCTCATACTCCATATTTTCTCTGATATTAAAAATCTTGCTACCAAAGTCCCAAAAGAAAACTACTAAGAGCTTACTTAACTAGCTAAAGATCAGTTTGGTACTGCTAGTATATTTGCCACTTACTTAGACAAGGTTTTTATCTGGGCCTCCAGTCCAGCTTGAATCCTCTACTAATTCTGAATGGAGTTAATATTATGTTGAAGTCAGTATACTATGCTTCTTTCCTACAATAGTTTGTATAATAACAGATAGTATTGTTTGTCAGGTTGCTATGCTCCCTTTCTCTAATGGTCTATGTAACAGAGAGTAGTGTTATCTATTAGCTCACTATATTCTCTTTCTACAACAGTCTATGTAATGGTGGACAATATTGTCTATCAAGTTGCTATGCTCTCTTCCTCCAACAGTTTGCATAATAGTAAATAGTATTGTCTGTAGTATGTATAGTAAGTAGTGTTGTCTATAGTGTACTATATTCTTTAATTTTCTACAGTTTTTTTTATTAATGAATTTATTTGAATTCTTGAGTAGAAAAGAGTATGCTGAAAAAAGCTTGGGGACAGGTGCTGTTTCTTTCAATTTTACTTTATTTTATTTCAATTTTCTGCAGTTTTTTTCTAATTTTTAATGAAATTTATTTGAATTTTGTAGAATTAAAGTGTGTTGTAAGTGTAATGTTACAGTAACTGCTTAGTCAGTTTTCACAGAAGTGGAGATAGAAAAAGTTTTGAAACTCAGCAGTTATACAATTTATCAAAATCCTCATCATCTTTATTAATTTCCACCTGTTTGTCATATACTGGATTTTCAGTTATGATTAGTATTATTTAGTTATTTTCTTTTCCTTATTATTATTATTTATCTCTTACTTAATTCAAAGTAAGAGTATTGTATCTCAGACTAGGGAAAAATATTGCATTTCAGACTAGCTCTCCTCTATTCTAGCCAGGATATATATATAGGGTAGATACATAGTAGCTACCTAGTCTATAGATTAACATCTATTTATCCTTTGTCCGTATTCCTCCTCTTCTCATATATATTTCTTAAACTTGGACTTCAGACTCTTGTTCAAATATCTGACAACATCTTCTTATCTCCAAAATTAATGATTACCTGTAATAGGAGATTAGAGCACAACACATACATTGAAGTCAAGATTATCTTTCTTTTGTTATCTCTGAACTCCTACTTTCTTGATATATATATTTCAGAGTATAAGTATATTTTTTTTCTATACTAGCTAGTACTTCTTTTCTACAATATACACTATCTCAGAGTTATTATATTAGCTAATTACTACTTTGCTCCTCCATATCTGATACTGTTCTTGTATACTAATAGATACTGTTACTATTGATAAACTTTAAGTCTCTAGTAACTATGACCCTACATCCACTATTGACAAACTTCTGGTACTGTTCACTGAACTTGAGGATAACAAGCTTGTTTATACTAAGCCAGTTTGAGCTATGACTCTTTTTTTGAAATTACTAGTACAAATGAAGGAGATTGTGTAGAGTTACAGCCAGAAGTTATCTAATATTACTTTTCTTACCTTTGCAATAATCCCTAATGATACTATTATGAATTAGCAATAGTGTTTGTCCAAAGAAAAAGAGAATAAATAATAGCAACAATATACCAATATCAAAAAACTATTAAATGTCCAGCACAAAAGCAAGAATTGTAAGGGTGACTAGAGCAGAATGAAACTCTAGGAAAATCCTTAGTCATATTATACTCCTAAGTTATGTTACAATTTATCTTTAGAAAGAAATTCTTAAAGGTTAGAATAAAGTTCCTAGAGGTGTACTCTACAATATATACTGTTACAGTCTACTTATCTCTGATTCTATAGTCCTATCAGCCAGAGTCAGAAGTTGTCAAGTTGAGCTAGAGACAATTAAATATTATATAGTAATATTTAATCAGGTACAGGATTACTCTAGGAGGTTGGTCCAGTGTTCTAGAGGTAGTATTGGTAGGGTTTCTTTACACTCATCCCTTTTTTAAGTTTTTATATATACTATCAAAGATGATATATGTACAATTACATGAGTACTAACATAACAATACCAAATATCCTAAAATAGTTAAAGGCTATTGACCCAGTACAAACTAGACCAAAAAAAAATAAGAAAGATTGAACATACACTAAGAAATTTAGATTCTAGATAAGAATAGATCCATCAACACTCACTAAGCACAATCCTAATATTATAACTTGGCAAAATAGCTAAGTCATTATTTTATTTTATTTTCTTATTTAAACTTACTATATAAAAAAGGAATATAGGAAAATATTATATAATGTATTATATCTTATATATTAGAGTAATATCACATGATAAAGTCAGATGATAAGTGTGGGAAAGTAGTATACAGACTATGTAGTAAGTGTATAAGTAGTGTACAAAAATTGAACAAAAACTCTATCAAGTTCTTGTCAACTCAGACTGGAAGTGGTTCTAAAATATTTTAGTCTAAGTTCCTATACTAGAACTCAATTCCTTTATTGACACTGTTCATCATAGAGCCTTGCTACTTCTTACTCTCTTATCTTCCTTAGTATCTAAGTGATACAACTCAGAACTACTACAATATAGTCAGGTCCTAGGCTTAAGAGAACTTGATAGTCAGTTAGGGACTATTGGTAGAAATACAGTACCAAGCTTAGATATTGTGTCTGAGATCTGACCTACCAATTGAATAGTATTACCAGTAGATTACTTGTACCTTTTCACTTTATAAACCTTATGCTGAAGTTCTATTGTAGGCTGTATACATAGAGAAGTAATACTGTATCCTTAAAAAGGCATTTAGGTTAGAGATCCTCTTCTTGGGATGATAGTATAACCATAGTATTAGGGCAGTAGTAAGTAAAGCAATAGATGTCTAGCTGGGTAAAGATTTTGCACCCTAGTAGATATAATATTAGTGAGATTATTTTCTTATCTAACTTTTCTGAAGACATAGTACCATGTCTCTAGATTAATATAACTCTCTTATGAGCAGAATACTCAATCAATGGCATACCTTTGTCAAACTAAAGGCAAAGATAGAAAAAAGAGAAAAAAGAAAATGTTGGAAGTGTGGGGAGTCTGGGTATCTGGCCTGCAACTGTAGAAATAAAAAGATGAAGATGAAGAGGAAACTGATTTCCCAGAATAAATTTGAAATAATAGCAAGTAGAGTAATGCAATGTGGAGTAAGGAAAAAAGTAAAAATGAGAAAACAGAAGACAATAGAGAAAGAAATACAATATTTTAGGTGTTGGAAAGTGGGACACTACAAGTAGGAGTACCCAAATATTGAGGTTGAAAAAAAGAGGAGAAAAAAAAAGAAGTAGTATACATGTTCTATATGGGAAAAGATATAGGAGTACTATAAAGAGTAGAATATACCTGTAGAAGGTATACTCTTACTTGAGAGAGGATAGATGATAAAGGAGATAGTAGCAATATATATAGACTTTAAAGAAACATGGAACTGAAAAGAAGAAAAAGCAAAAAAAGGAGAAATAATAAAGGTATAGTGTATAAAGTGTGGAAGAAGAAATGCAATTGTGAGAAAGGTGTCAAAACAAGAAAAGAGAGAGATTTTATATCTAGAATATAGAATAGAAAAAAAAAGAGTAGTAGAACTAGAGAGAGGCAATATGCTTCATAGAGGAAAAAGTACAGCAAAGCAGTATATGGACAGAGGTTCCAAAAGGGGTAGCAAGAGAGAGAGGTGAGCAGAGGAACTTAAGGAAGATGTTTAAAATATTAAGAGAGGTATGGTTAAATATTAGAGTAGAGAAAATAAACACCTATGAAGAAATAACAGTGAAAGCACTTCTAGATAATAAAGCCACAGAAATGTTTATGAATAAAAAAATAGTAGCTAAACATAGTTTTAGACTGCAGAAATTAGAAAGACTACTAACAGTCAAGAATGTAAATGGGATGTATAACAGTGGAAGAGCAACTAAAAATGAGAATGGATATGTATAACCTAGGAAAGACAGATATAACTATTGGGGATGTTATAGTTGCAAACATATAATCCAGAGATTAATTGAAAAACAGGGGAAGTCAAAATAACAAGATGTCTGCCATTATACAAAAGAAATACAAAAGAAAAAGATAACAAAAAGATAAAGAAAGAAAAAAGGGTAGCTACTCTAGAAAAGAAAAAAATTGTAAAATAAGCAATCAATAACAAAGAGAATTAGGAAAAAAAGAAAAAGATTAAAATAGACCATAGAAAATTTGAAAAAATGATTCCAAGAAAATTTCTAAAGTAGAAAAAAGTATTTAGGAAGGTAGAGTCAGAAAGAATGCTAATAAGAAAGATTTGGGATTATGCCATAGATCTCAAAGAGATATTTAAGCTATAAAAGAGAAGAATTTACCTTTTATTAAAAGATAAGAGAAAAGAAGTTCAGAACTTTATGAATGACCAGTTGAAAAAGGGGTATATTAAACTCTTAAAATTCTCTTAGATATCACTAGTTTTCTTTGTAAGCAAAAAGAATAAAAGCAAAAGAATGGTAATAGACTACTAGAGTCTAAACAATCAGACAATGAAGAACAATTACCCACTTCCATTAATTACAGATTTAATAGATAATATAGAGAGTAAGAATGTATTTACAAAAATAAACTTATAGTAAAGGTTCAATAATATAAGAATTAAGAAAGGGGATAAGTGAAAAAGAGTATTTACAATACATGTGAAATTCTTTAAGCCAACAATAATGTTTTTCAGAATAACAAATTCATCAGCTATATTCCAAGTAATAATGAATAAAATTCTAAAAGACTTGATCAATGAAAATGTGATAAAAAAAGTGTTCTTTTTGTCTAGTATATAGTACTTGTATTTGAACAAGATAACTAATCCAATTTTCACTAGTAACCTAGCTATAAGATAAAAAAAAATTTCACTCCAGTCAACTACTTTCTTCTATAATTCTTGCTGTGTTTTTAGGATCTCTTTGTTTGTATTGCTGTTAATTGCACTAAGTTACAGGTTGTGTAGAATTTGAGAAGAATATATTATTAAAAAAGAAAGAAAATAGACTAGAGTAAATGAGAATTTTAATGGGATTTTTTTAAATAAAAACCATAGATAATATCAGTCCTAATGTCTCTTTCTCTTCTAACAACTTTACTTTTTCCATTCTATTTTTTTTTAGTTTTTCTTGAGAATAATAGATACATGTATGGCAATCAGTAAAAGAAAAGTCTTCAAAAAAGACACTATTAAACTTATCTAACAAAATTCCTTCATGAAAGGCTTTGATATAATATATATGAGAATAGAAAAGTACAAAAGCAACTTTCCTATTAAACATGTAAGAAGAAAGGTAGCAAACTGTATTAGTAATCTTGAAGATCTTGTTAGCTATCTTAAAACTAGAGATAAGATTGTTGTTGACCTAGAAGTTGGAATCATTGGCATGGTATCTTTGAGCCAGAACAATTTCTTTGCCAAGTTTGGTAATCTAAGTCTGATAAAAGACCAGGACAGCTTGATACAAATTGGAGGCAGCCAAAACACAATTCTAAGCAGATATAATGTTGCAAAGATAAAAGAAAATATCTAAAAAATACTACACCAAATAGTAATAAAAGCTAGAGAAAAAAGAATGTACACTAAGTACTAGTTAAGAAAAGAGCATAAAGTTAATTGGTAATGCTTTGCTAGAAAGAGGTAAAGTAACAATAAGAGTACTATATAATATAAGACAACTCACAGTTGATGCATAGTTAAGATCTAGAAAGAAAATGTTGGCAAAGGGCATTAGTAGTAGCAGCTGAGGAAAAAGAAGTTATGAATTGGAGATGGTAGGGGATGGTTAGCACTTATATAAAAAAGATACTTAGTTGTATCTATAGGGCCCTGTAAAGTCAAAAAGATCAGAGAAAAATAGAAAAAAATCAAGATCTACAAAGCCAGTCTTAATAAGAGGGTTAAATAAATGAGAAATTAAATCTAGATAAAGATAGCTAGTAGCTAATCCATAAAGTGAAGCAAAAGGGACTATCTAGAAAGGAAAAAAGTATTAGAACTATAGAAAAAGAGAAAAACTATACTTTCTACCAGAGACCAGAGCAACAGAGACAAAACAAGAAGAGACTTTAAAAGCTTTGATTTTTTTGGTCTAAGCTTTGAAAGAAAGAATAGTGATGGTCAAACTGCAATTTCAACCAGTAAAGAAAAATAAATTAAAAAAAAAGGACTAGAAGAGGACTGAGATAGAGAAAATGTCCATGGAAGCATTGTAGAAAATCTCAACATGATCCATAACTTTAATAGTCTTAAGGACCTCAATGGGAGAACACTGCAAAAGAAATAGTTCATAAACAAAACAGAAGTAAAAGATTAAAGAATAAACACACAAGAAGAAGAATCTGAGATACCTAAAGTAAAGCATTTAGAAAACAAAGCTTGAGCAGCTTTATACTCTATGGCAGAAGAAGAAGCAGAAAGTATAAAAGATAAAGGAAAAGAAAGGAACAAAGGTATAATAAATGCAAAAGAATACATTAAATCAACAATAAGAAAAAAAGTAAAAAGGTAAAAAAGAATAGGCTGTGACATAGTTGGAGATGAAATATAGAGAAGGGTTAGTTACTATAGTAGAAACAAGTAGTAAGTGAAATTGCAACTAGAAAATTAGATTTGGGAGAGAACAAAAACTCATTTGAATCAAAAACAGCTAATATAAGCAGATTGGCCAAGGTTTCCACTATATTAGTATCATAACCAGAGATTTGAAAAAGAAGGCTTAGGCTTTTGTATTGATGCTAAAGTTAATCTACCTTAGATTAAAATATAAAAGGGGATAGAGAAAAAAAAACAAATTATATAACTAGTATTTGAATGAGTAGGAAAAAGAAACACTAATATAAATGGTCAAAACTTTAGCTAAGAGTCTAGAACTTGCTAGAGAACTAAATTAAAAAAGCATAGAGCCTAAAAAGGCATATAGGCCTTAGTAATAGAAAAGAAAGACAATGAGAAGGGCTATTTAGGAGTAAAGCAAGCTATGTAGATATAAGAAATAGATCAAGCATAATAATCATTAATAGATCAACCAAAAAAAGATCAATAACATTACCAAGGATAATTTCTTGTAATCAAGAAATTATTCATAATACCATTATATATTCATCTATCAAGTAGACATTATATCAAATCAGTTTTCTTAATAGATCTAGAGTAATTTTACCTGACCAGTATTAGACCTGGTTCAAGCTTAAGTAAATGACTAGTATAGAGACAAAGGATTAGCTATTGGAATACAAGAAAGAAATAATATTGGTGTTAAAATAGTACTGTAAGGATACTAATTTAATTAAGATAAAAAGTATAGACTATTGGATAGAACTAGAGGCAAAAAAAAGCAAAGAAATACTTGAATACTGTGTTGAGCAGTCTATTTACAGGTATAGTGAATAGCTTTAGGTTTATTTTAGGTACAAGCTAGTCACTTAAGTATTCTAAAGTGTCTATAAAATAAAGAACCTAATTTATTAGGACAATAGACATCCTTCTTAAATACATTTCATATGTATTTAATTATATCTAAGTAATAGGAAATTAATTACATCAAATAATATACCTTAGTCAGTATACCCTCACAGTTCTTCAATATATGTTCAATATACTGTACAATACAACCATTGAGGGAGCACTATATATGTTAGCAATGCAATACCTGGCTCCCAATACTGTAGTGCTTGCCTGGTACTACTAGAATAAGTCTTGAGAAATACTACTAGGCCTTCTAGCATTCAAATTGCCTAATAAAAAACATACAAGTAATGAATCCATGACAACTGTGCTTACTACTTTATTATCAAACCTAGAATAGTTTTAGGTCATTTGGTATCCCTGTACAAATACATAATGGTACTTTTCCTATACTGATATATTTACAAATAACTTAGAAACAATATTTTAAGCCTAAGAGCATGTAGCTTATATATTAATATTGTGCCTAAAGCTGATACACCTGTTAAAACTGACTGAAAAAGCTGTAGAGCTCTATGTTTTAAACTCTTGTATTGCTAAAAAATTATGATGAATGGCAAATTGGAGCATGGAGCAAAACAATATAGTATTCTTGTGTTTTTGATATAGTTATTTCTGGTTAATTGTAAGTCATAGACTAAGATGTCTTAGTGGTAAGTACCTACTTCATTTACTCAAGCAAGTCCAGTCAGTTGTTTACAGATGTAGTTCTTATATCCATATTAGTATATAACATCTTGTTTTTCTCAAACAGAAAATATTGTTAACATCTTCTAGTAAATAGTGATACCCTAAAAAACAAATTTCATAATAATGGAGAGCATATCAGCTCATTTTGTTCTTTTTTCAATCACCTAGTATCAGGCTCAAGTAGAACACTATAGTTGTATACAAAACTACTAACTGCCATATTAATCAAATGAATACAACTAGTCTATTCAGATTTATACCTTGCAAGGTAACCATTTCTCTTATTTTATTATTGCTAGATTGCTGTTTATAATAGACTGTATACTAGTCTACAATCCAGTCTCCTAGTCCATTTTACTTTAGTCATCAATTTGTACAAATGATATATTCATTCCATGTCTGAGCTTAGTAATCTTATAAAAATATTAGATAAATATAAATACTTATACAATCAAGAATAAAGACAAAGAATATTGCATTACAAAAACCAGGTAGCCCTAATAAATATGGGCATATTATAAATATAGATCAAAATGAACAGTACTAAACCTTATTTACTGTTTGTCAGAAGCTATTAAAATTCCCACTTCTGTATGTTCTAGGTGAATATTGTTTATATTTTGTCTGCTTATGTCATTGGTATTCATAACCACATGTATACTCTTTTCTAAAATGCTTCATAGATGACCTTAATGACTCTTGGGTTCTCTTGGCTCATCTCTAGTACATAATGCCATATCTTATAGTACTGACATGAGCTATAGTTCTGCACTCAGGTTGACACCCTTGTATTCAATAACAGGAAAAGCCAGTTAAACACTAGCTGCCACCACTTATATCCTGCCCATGCATACTATACTGTAGTGAAAACTGTATTTAGCTACAGTATCTGAAAATGTACTTCATTTGGTAAGTTTCTGTTATCCTGATTGAGTCAAGAATATAAAAGGGTCATTGTACCCTTTGGATTTGGGATTTTGCATTTGATATTGATAATCATCTGACAGAACAGATTAGTCAACATATTAATGTTGCATATGTTCTGCTTAAGAGAAAGTAGGTCATTGTCTTTTAAGTCTGAGCTAGTATTGTGTTTAATGCTCATAAGTAAATGCTCCAGTATACTAAGATGAAAAAGAACCTTGTTGTCCTCTATTTTATTTACATAAATGGGCATTAGTTGTTTGTTTATGATTCTTATTTGTACATTAGCTACTAGAAGAATCATTTTTGATTGTGTAAACTTGGCAATTACTTCAGCTTGTGATAAACCACTAAATAAATACTGAAAGGTAGGAAATGACAGCTCTGGCAAATGATTTGCTTGCATGTAGAGAACTCTATGTTTCTTAAGCTTTATTTTACACAAGAAAAAGTATTTGTATAGATAGTATAGAATATATGGATTGTCTTCTTCAACTTTGTTCCAATAACATCATCTCTTCACATGTACTTTCTCTTCTAGAAACATCTATTCTGCTTTTTTGTTTGGATTGTATATGGTACTCTCAACCATTACTCCACCCAATTCATTGATCTTTGTAAAAGGAAGAATACTTTGTATAAGCTTCTATTATGCAAGTTTATTATCAGGCCATGTATAAAGGCTGTTGATGAGCCAAATACAGCTAGTAGTAAGCAACAGGAATTGATACAAAAACCAATGCCCTAATAACCCTGCAGTCTACAGTGACAGTACATGGCTATAAGCTATCAGGTAAATAAAGTATAAGGTTCTACAGTTTAATAACTCAACCTAGCTCAACCCAACAATACTTTTTATATGACTTACCACCAGTTAGCACATGTAAATATACATAGGTAGTAACAGATTATATCAGAGTTGATTGTAGTCAGAATATACTCTACTGCTGTATATGGTACTTAGACCTCTAGTTGGGCTTTCAATGGATTGTGTATCTAAGCTTTCTCATAAAATGGTATACAAACCATTGAGGGTATAAAAGGGTTACTAGGGGCCCTAACATCTCTACCATACTTAGATGCTTGGTATAATGACCTCTATCTATATTGTACACAATCACCTTGTCAGTAGTATATGTTTAAATATATACTGCACTATTAATCTCTTTTGTCCTGAAGCCAAACTCTAAACAAAAGCTGCTCAAGCTGGAAAAGTGTTCTAAGATATTTTAATAGTATTTATAGACATAATTAGTAAACAAAGAGAAATTACTTTTTGAACTACTTATCTTTATATAGCTAATACAAGTAGTATTAAAAGTAGCTTATACACTGATGTCAAGTTCCCATACTAGCAAGGATATTATAATAAGCAGTCATCTACTGAAAGACAGAGATCCTTAGGACTACTAACCTCAATTCCAACATCCATCTACCACTGACCCCATGCATATGTATT